>CM029385.1:8015863-8070211 GCA_017165825.1 Hepsetus odoe | reverse complement strand
TATATATATATATATATATATATAATAACTAACATAAATTGGGCAAGGCAGATGGACTACAGTCCTGAAAGCCCAATTTACACTGAACACCTTATATATTTTTTATTGTTTATTTTTGCTTATGTTCACCATAAAATTATTTTGCAACAAAACAGTTTGGGCATGGTAGAGGGCACTCTGTTCTGACTGAGCACACCTGAGCTCATAAAGGCACAGGTGTGCTTCATTGGGGCTGGCTATTTAAGCCACAATGAGTCAGAACAGAGCATGGTTTGTTCACGAAGCGAAGCCTACAGTTAATGGTGGTTTTGGTTACCTGGTTTAGTCATGACTGCAGACCTTGGATCTTGCTTTGGTTAATATGATGAATAAAGTTATGTTCCTGACTCCTGGCTCTGCACTGATGTCCTTCCCGCACCCCGCCACCATTACAATGGTTCATGACATATGCATGGTCTAAAATGTATTAGTTTTGAAAATAATTTATTAGTTGTGTAAATAATTACTGGATAAATGTAACATTATGGAAAGCACAAAACATAAAATGGTTGGAGAATGGTGAAGATAATTTTAAAACCTTTACTGTTAATTAAATTAAAGTAGTTCAAGGTTTATTTTGATGTGTAGTTTAAGTCATTGTAGTGTAGACTTCTTAATATTTCTTCAGTTTATTCACTCACCGTTGACTTTAAACTCCAGAATATGTCATTGATGAAAAGGAAAGAAATAAAAAAAATTACACATGCTCAAAATTACACATGCTCATTCACACATGCATTGTAAAAAAGAGTAGCAGTGCTACAAATCAGAAAATAGATTTTTGTTTCCAGCACTAGTCAGTTGTCCTCAGTTGTGGATGACTATACAGTTCTAATTTGTGTGTAAATCCTCAGCAATCCCTCACCCAGAGTCAAATGCAGGCGCTTGAGGGGAAGCTTCCCCCAAGCTTACGCTGCATGACTCCTTCCCTGGAGGTTGATAGGGGCGGCTGGTAGAATATGCTACCTTCCCTCTGACAGAGCCTTTAAAATATTCAGTGGGAGATCCGCCACATTCTCTCTTTCTCCCTCGTCCTTTCTCTCTCACTCTCCCTCTTCATTAATAATAGGCTGCTGGTGTCATCACTACAGCTCCCAGCATGGGGCTAATGCAGAGATGGTGCCATCGCCAGGGGAGACGACTCACCCTAGACACTGTGGAGTGCGTGCCCCCCTTCCTATCTGTTACTGCCAGTCCAGTGCATCACCAGCACACTGCTCAGGGAACCCAGTATTGTTCGTTTTGTTGAGTGTTAGTGCTCAAAACTAGTATTGAAATAAATATTTTCAACATCTCCATCTTGGCCAATCTACTAAACTTCAAATATAACACAAATATAGTATGTAGCACTCCTCCTCGTTCTACTACTTCTCCTCCTACTACTACTGCTCATACTACTACTACTAATATTACTCCTAATATTGCTACTACCACTACTACTACAACTACTACTACTACAACTTATCCTGCTGCTACTCCTCCTACTACTACTATTAAAGTGAAATGAAAGTGACTATTGTGACTATTAAGTATTACTACTTATACTACTGCTCCTAATACAACTACCACTCCTACTACTACTACCACTATTACTAATCATACTACTACTCCTACTACCACTCATATTACTATTACTACTCCTACTACTACTACTATTACTTCATCCTCCTCCTTCTACTACTAGTATTACTACTCCTACTCATACTACTATTACTACTCCTACTGCTACTACTTCTACTACTACTACTGTTCATACTACTATTACTAATACTACTCCTAATATTACTACTACTACTACTGCTACTACTACTCATCCTGCTATTACTCCTACTACTAATATTACTACTACTAATATTACTACTACTACTACTCCTACTGCTACTACTCCTACTCATTCTGCTACTACTCCTACTACTACTGCTGCTATTACTAATCATACTACTACTACTAATACTACTCCTAATATTACTACTAGTTGTTTTTGTTTGCACATGACTGATCAACAAGAGGGTGCACACATTACCAGATCTTTCACCAGAAGGAATTCCTGAAAAGTCTGTCTGCTGTCCATATTTGAAAGCATAAACCAGAAGTAACATGGGGAATAATGTGATATCAAGCATCTCAACATGAATATCAACAGAAGTGAGTGAAGTTGTCTGCATGTTTATTTGCAGCAAAATAACAAGAACAAATAGTCAAAGAGCATATATGGTGGTCAAGAGAGGCCAAAGAAAATGTAGAATAAACTTCCAAATATAGAAAAGTTATAATCTGTTTGTCAACATGAAGTAGCATTAATAAACGGACTGCAAAAAGCAAAATGTAAAATGCAAAAAAAAACAAAGCAAAACTCACACACACACACACACACACACACACACACACACACACACACTTGCAATGCTTTATAACACAAAGTTTATAGCCAATTTTAGCTGATAAAATATCCCCTGCAAATTATGCAAAATATCCACAACACAACAGTGAGCAGAGTTTACAGAATGAAGAGATGTTTCCACCTAGAGCACTTTTTCACAAGAGAGTGCATAACTATCATAACTCACATAAACATAACCTAGTTAGTTAGTACAATAAAGAGAGTGAATAATACTACAAAGGAGTTGTGCTGTATCTGGATTTGGGATTTTTCTCAATGATTCTTGATGTTCTTTTAAACTGGTGCAAACGCTGTATAGAACAGCTGTGACTTCGGTAAATATGAATATTATAGTATAAAGTCTCAAAATCCTACCCCACAAGGAGTCTGTTTCCTGTTTTCTCATTGGCTACATCTCTATCCTGTGGTCACTGCCAGTCACAACAAGGTCAATGCACTTTTCATACTATTTCAAATGTAAAATTTATTTAACGTGTAGGTATTTTCAGGCATCTGTAAGATTTCAGGTTTCTTGGATATCATCTTTGAACAATTAGACTGATTTGCAATGTCGAATTGCCTCCAATTTGGAGCTCTTGTTTGGTTCTTCTTAAATTACCTGTGGATAAACAATTTGGGCTAAAATTATATAATTTCCCATGAATCGGAGTAGTCCATAACATCTAGTGGGGCAGCAGTGGCCTTGTGTTTAGTGACTAGGCCCCAGGATTGGAAGGTAATAGGTATGAATCCCAGTACCCCTGAGCAAGGTATCGTGCCAAACCCTGTTTCCCAGGCGCAGAATGTATGGCTGCTCCCTGCTATGTGTGGTGTATGGCTAAAATGCAGAGAAAGAATTTAATTGTGGTTCACACTGTGCTGTGCTCACAATGACAAGCTGTCACTTTCATTTTACCTTCACTTCACATCCCACAGATGTAAGAACAGATTTATATCTGGAGAATCTGTAGGTTAAATCAGCACCAAGTCTTTGTCATTTTTCTCAAACCATTAATAAACATTTAGCGCAGTGTGAAAGGGTGGATGTTCTTGCTGAAAGAGCTAAGCATGCCTGTAACATCATCTCTGGTTCACTAGTTCTCTAGGACCACTTTTAGTTTATTTTGTGGATGTTCTTTCCCAGTTGTCTAGCCATCACAAAGTCACTCAGATCCACATATTTACTCCTTTTCACCCACCATCACAGCATTAAAAGGCAAAAATCACAGCAAAAATAAAGGCAGGGCTCTGGAAATACCAGTAGAAAAAAATAGAGAGGCTGAAAAATTGGAGCTCATGTGACAAAAGACCAATCTAGGGAGTATTTTTTAAATGCTTTACAAAAAATTCTCAAATTCAAAAAACAGGCCAGTTAAAGAATTAACAATAAAATAAACAATAAAATCTCGTAAGACATGTTGATCCTGGCATTGTTTTAAGCCTTGCCTGAGAGGTGAGTGCAGCAAGTGTACAGGAACATGCGCTGAAGAGGGTAAGGATAAAACAACTGGAGTGAACCTGGGAAAGACCATAGACAAGGAACATGGACACAAGAAACATGGAATAGGAAGAGAAGTTACTGAGCTCAACCATGAGAGGTTTTATAACTGATCTTCACCAAGCTTACATAATTTAGTTACAAATGTAAAAACATGCAGCCACACTTTTTCTAATTAGTCAGGTACAGATAAGTTAGGTACAAGAGTCATTGCGATTATTCTTTACAAACATCTTATTCATGTGCAAAAATTCATTAGAAATTCAAATTACAAGATTGGTATTCTGAATTAATTCACAAAATGCATCCAATTCTATATTAATCCCTTCCAACCTGCCTTTTAATATCTTCCTATCAATCATCAGCTTCCATTTCAGTTGTATTTCTGCTAGCTTGGCAATAGATGAGATGAGACTGTAAGCTTTGCAAATTGCGTACATGCAATCATCAAGAAAATACATAATGAATGACTGCAGAAATCAGCCAAGTACAGATGAGCTGTTGTGAAGATTATCATAGTAATACATGTGTGCATTGATCTGCATGTCCAAGTTTCTGAATGTGCTTGAGACAGTGTCATGCTGAGTTTAATATACTCTACCATCTTCATAACAAACACTCTACAACTTAACCCCCACTTGATTCCCCATGGCATACATTTTGTTTAATTGTTTCTAGTTCATTACACACTGAAACAAGCAGAGCAATGCCACCAGACGAGTACATTGTAAACTGTCACTCAACACATCTGAGTTAGTCAAAGAGGGAACTTTTAAATTTGTTGTAAAGAAATTGTTGCAGTAATACAGCATTCAAAGGGTCTCCTCAAAAGACTTTGATTATGTTCACTAAGATGGTTGTCAAATTGCACCCAGCCTCATTCTAACACTCCAACAACTGCTAATGTTCCCTCTCAATCAGTGAAAACTGATTACCCACTAACTTCTCCTGACATGCCATAATTACCGTTAGCCCCATTAAGAGAAGCCAGTCACAGATCCATAATGGACGGTCGTCAGGACCGCTCCCACTGAGCAAGGGGTCTGTAGAGCAAGATAAGTAGGGGGCTTTTGGAGGATTGCTGCCTTAATTGCAGGACACATCAGTCAGGACTGTTTTTGGTTGGCCATGGTGTCACTAGCTAATTCATAGCTTAAGTGCAGGCGATTTTTAGATGACAGAAAGACTATCTTTGTTCTGTTAATCATACCTGGGCACCTGAGATTTCCAGAGATTTCCTGATACTAACTGTACTATAGACCTATATTGTTTCCTTAACCATGACTATTTTCATGCTTGAAATTATGCCCTTTATATAGTTAACTGTTCTGAGGTTAAAAAACAGAAACATCTGAAATATCAAAAATTCTGAACCCACTAGAAAGTACAAGGAAGCAAAATCTAAAATATCTTTCTAATAATTTTATTCTATTTCTTCTTTTAAAGCTAGTCAGTGACTCTGGACAGAACAGGCAGTTGTGCATATTTAAAATGATGGCTTATTTTAAGTCAATAAGTTCCCTGCAACTAATAAACTTTGCAATGCTGGCTGAATGGTTCAAGCATCAAGTAACAAAATGTTATGTGCAGCATGCCTGTTGGATTTTTAGCATTTGCAAAAAAAACAAAAAAAAAAAAAAAAACATACTATGGCATTTTCTTCACCAGGAGAATGTAGTCAAGACTAGGCAGTGATAGCATAGTGGTTAGGGACTAGATCCCATGATCAGAAGATAATGGCCTTGAGGCTTAGACCAGCAGGCTACCATGAGGTTCCTTTGAGCAAAGTACCATCCTCCACCACTCCTCTGGATATGGCACCCCAATGAACCGTTTAGGTGTGATGTGTTTTTGTTATGGTCTGTTGTGTGCTGTGCTGTGCTGTATTCACAATGACAAATTATCTCTTTCACTTCAATTCCACTCATTTAAAAAACCTCAAAATTCAGCATTCCTGAGACGTATAGTCTGGAACAACAATCAAAAAACATGTAGTAACGTATTACTACACATTCCTTCCACATATATAGATGTTTGTTTACCCATGGGGAAGAAAACCCCACAAAGAACTGCACTGGTGACACTATTCTACAAAATCCAGAAAGTAAACTCAAGAATATCAGCTTTTATATATTACACAAAAATGGCTTGTTTTTGGTTTTACTTAACACCAGCTAGAGGCATAAGCCAAGTCTTGTGCAGCCACAATGTGTCTTATCACATCTTTCGCAATGCTCTCATAGATTTCATGACTAATTGTACCAAAGTAAAACTGTGATGGCTTACAGACTTTTAGATTTTTTAAAGCTTTGTACCATACTTAGGGCACTAGGTGGCCTAGTGGTTAGGGAGTTGCCTCCGCATCAGAAGATTGTGGGTTCGATTCCCTCACCAGTAGGTTGCCCTGAGGTACCCTTGAGCAAGGTACTGTCCCCAACACTGCTCCCTGGGCGCTTTCAATAGCTGCCCCCTGCTGCACGGTGTTTGTGTGCATGGGTTAAAGGCAGAGGTCCAATTTCGTTGTGGTTCACTGTGTGCTGTGCTGTGACCTTGCAATGACAATTGTTGTCACTTTCACTTTCATACTACTACTGTGAACACATTTAAAAGTCTACATTGAGGCAACACAAATGCAAACATTTGTGGTAGTAAACAATGTAAATCCCATAATAAAATAAACTGCACAAGCAAAAGACATTATGTTTTCAGCAACTGAAAACAATTTTTATAAATGAGAATAAATGACAGGGGGCAGTGGTGGCCTAGTGGTTAGGGTGTTGGCCACATGATCGGAAGGTCAGGGGTTCGAACCCCTTCCCAATAGGTTTCCCTGAGGTACCCTTGAGCAAGGTACCGTCCCCATCTCGCTCCTCCCTGCGATGGGTTGGCGACCTGTCCAGGTTGCGTCCCCCGTCCTTCATCCTGTGTGCGCTGGGTTGGACTCCAGCACCCCTCCGCGACCGCGTTTGGGACAAGCGGCGGAAAATGGATGGATGGAGAATAAATGACAAAGAATTCACTCCATAATTATCTAGCCCTTTTCACATACAGAATTTGTAATAATTAAACTGAAACTTTACATTTCTGCCAGGACAATCTATTTGCAATGATAACAATTTACCTGCAAAAGAACCATTCCTTCAAAATCAGCAGTGTGAACAGTCGCCATTACCAGGAAAATAGAGTAATGTATCTGCTTATGTTGGTTTTAGGGTTAATCTGATATGATAGGCCTAACGGGAATAGGAAACTGTAGTTGTGGTTTTTGTGAAATAAATAATAAACCACAAAACTTACACACACACAGGCGCACATGCGCACACGTGCAAAACACATACATGCGCACACATGCACACACACACACACACACACACACACACACACAGCATTGAAAACCTTTGCTGGTCCAGAAAGATTCTTTAACTTTAGTGGACGGATCCTTTCCACTCTGGAGTCTTCACAGCTCAGATGTATAGTCACGCAGCCAGATCCAAAGGAGGCCTTGTAGATGTGTTTTAGGGGCACTCAGGCAAACGGCACCCTACCTAGGAACTTCTTAACAAATACAGCATCAATATGAAAATGTACAGAATACGCAGTGTATACAGTGTTCACTGTTTTCAGTTTTCTTATGTTGCAGCCTACAGCTACAATTGTTTATATTCTTTTCTTTTCTCATTAATCTACACTCAGTACCCCATAAAGACAAAGTGAATATAGAAACATGCATTTAGACCCTTTACTTAGTACTTAGTTTAAGCACCTTTGGCAGCAATTACAGCATCAAATCTTTTTGGGTTTGATGCCGCAAGCTTTGCACACCTGGACTGAGAGATTTTTCTATCATTCTTCTTTGAATTCCTCTCAAGTTCTGTCAGGTTGAATGGGGACCATCAGTGGACAGCCATTTTCAGATTTTTCCAGAGATGTTCAATAGGGTTCTGGACAATCACAGAGGTGTCCCATAGCCATTATTGTGTTGTCTTTGCTGTGTACTTTGGATCATTCTCATGTTGGAAGGTGAACCATATGACCCATTCTGATGTCCTTAATACTGGGGAACAGGTTTTCATTGAGGATATCTCTGTACTTTTCTCTGTTCAGCTTTTCCACAATGCTGACAAGCCTTGTAGTTCCTACTGCTGGAAAACACCCCCACAGGATGATGCTGCCACCACTATGGTTCATTGTTCAGATTGATCCAAGATGGCGGCGCGGTAACACGCAGCGGCCGCTCCGGGGTCCAAACTTTGGTGCTAAAGTCTGTAAAAAGTCTTTCATCCGACTACTTTTCATCATAAGACTTGCACATGAGCGTCACATCTGTGAATGCTCTTAAACTTAACCGCCAAACACTGCTGGAGCTCAGGAATCAGCCAGGATTCAGTCTTCCAGCGACTCTCCGAACAACGCTACGGGAGCTCGGCGTGCTGAGAAGACCAGGCCTTCAGTCCCTGAGATCACCTGCTGAACCTGGCCGACTGAGAGGACATAGGAAGCGGTGTGAGAGGAAACAGAAACGCGGCAAGCGTTCTGGGGTCCGGGCTCAGCTCAAGGCTAACGCTAGCCGACCGGCTATCCCGTCCGTCCTCCTCGCCAATGTCCGCTCCCTGGATAATAAACTGGACTGTATACGACTCCAGCTGAACACCCAGCGTGAGTATAGAGACTGCTGTGTTTTGCCGCCATCCAGCTCGCCGGACTCTCCGCGTTTCGTGCGGACAGAAACTCTGTCCGGCAAGACTCGCTGAGGGGGGCTGTGTGTTTACGTAAACACACAATGGTGTACAAACGCTGTGCTGGTCTCAGTACACTGCTCAACACTGCTGGAGGTGATAACAGTCAGGTGCAGACCGTTTTATTTGCCCAGGGAGTTCTCTACAGTGTTTATTACGGCGGTCTACATTCCACCCAGCACTAGCGCTAACAGCGCTAATGCTAACAGCGCGCTGGCTGAACTTTATGGAATTATCAGCGGACTCCAAAACTATCACCCAGACGGATTGTTTATTGTTGCCGGAGATTTCAACCATGCAAATCTCAAGTCAGTTCTCCCCAAATTCCATTAACATGTGAACTTTGCAACGAGGGGGGAAAACACGCTGGACTGTGTTTACACAAACATGGCCGGCGCGTACAGAGCGGAGCCCCGCCCCCACCTCGGACACTCAGACCACATCTCTGTGCTGCTGATCCCAGCGTACAGACCCATCGTCAGGCGCGTGAGACCCACCCTGAAGCAGGTAAACACCTGGCCCACAGGAGCCATCTCTGCTCTTCAGGACTGCTTCGAACGCACCGACTGGGACATGTTTAGGGAGGCTGCAACCTACGGTGACTCCATCAACCTGGAGGAGTACACAGCTTCAGTGACTGGCTACATCAGCAAGTGCATTGAGGATGTTACTGTCTCCAAGTTCATCATATCACGACCCAACCAGAAGCCATGAATGACCGCGGAGCTGCGCAGACTCCTGAGAACCCGGGACAAGGCCTTCAAGTCAGGGGACGAGGCCGCCCTAAGAAAAGCGAGGGCAAACCTGTCTCTGGCCATCAGAGCAGCAAAGCGTGCTCACGCAGAGAGAATCCATGGCCACTTCAAGAACACTGGTGACATGCGGCGCATGTGGCAGGGCATCCAGGCCCTCACCAACTACAGGACATCTCCACCTGCCTGTGACGGTGACCCCTCCCTCCCAGATGCGCTGAACCACTTCTACGCACGGTTTGATGCAGTGAACGACACGAGAATGAGGAAGACCACCCCTCCTCCGAACGACCAGATTCTCTGTCTGACCACAGCCGAGGTGAGAAGATCTCTTCTCAGAGTCAACCCGTGGAAAGCTGCCGGTCCAGACAATATTCAAGGTCGTGTGCTCAGAGGATGTGCAGAACAGCTGGCAGATGTTCTCACTGACATCTTCAACACCTCTCTGAGCACCACTGTTGTTCCAAGGTGCTTCAAGACCACCAGCATCATTCCAGTGCCAAAGAAACCATCCATCTCCTGCCTCAACGACTATCATCCCGTCGCACTCACACCCATCATCATGAAGTGCTTCGAGAGGCTGGTCATGAGGCACATCAAGTCCCAGATCCCCTCCTCACTAGACCCCCTGCAGTTTGCGTATCGTCCCAACCGCTCAACGGATGATGCAATCTCCACCACCCTCCATCTGGCCCTTTCTCATCTGGACAGAAAGGACAGTTACGTCAGAATGCTGTTCATCGACTACAGTTCAGCATTCAACACCATCATCCCTCAGCACCTGAGTGAGAAGCTGAGGCTGCTGGGCCTGAACACCTCCCTCTGTAACTGGATCCTGGACTTCCTGACTGGGAGACCCCAGTCAGTCAGGATCAGTAGCAGCACCTCCAACACCATCACACTGAGCACAGGAGCCCCCCAGGGCTGTGTGCTCAGCCCACTGCTGTTCACACTGATGACCCACGACTGTGCAGCCAAGCACAGCTCGAACCACATCATCAAATTCGCTGATGATACAACCGTGGTGGGTCTGATCAGCGGTGGAGACGAGGCAGCCTACAGAGAGGAGATACAAGAGCTGACGGACTGGTGCAGAACCAACAACCTGTCTCTGAACGTCGACAAGACTAAAGAGATGGTTGTTGACTTCAGGAGATCACGTCGGGACCACACTCCACTTATCATCAACACCTCACCTGTGGAGATGGTCCAGAGCACCAAGTTTCTTGGTGTTCACATCACTGACAACCTCACATGGTCCCTCAACACCAACTGCATCATAAAGAAAGCCCAGCAGCACCTCTACTTCCTGCACAGACTGAGGAAAGCCCATCTCCCACCTTCCATCCTCACCATCTTCTACAGAGGAACCATTGAGAGCATCCTGAGAAGGTTCCGCAGCATACGGGCCTCCACTTCCAGGATGGGAAATAGTTTCTTCCCCCTGGCCATCAGACTCTTGAACTCTGAAACCACCAATATCTGAACTCTTAAATCCAGTCCACTTTTCATCCTGTATTTATTTATTTATCTCGTGTTGCACTCTTGCACTTTAAATTCAGTAACACCGCTCCACCACACTGCTACACCATAATGTACCTGGGCTGCTTTGTTCCACAACACTGCAGCCCTCTATGGATGAATGTACTGTCTGTCGTGCCATCTGTTGTTGTCTGTCCTGTCTGCACTTGTTGCCCCGTGTTGTGTCTTATGTTGTCTTATGTTGTCTTGTGTCTTGTCTTGTGTGTAGCACCAGGGTCCTGGAGGAACGTTATTTCGTTTCACTGTGTACTGTGTATATGGCTGAAATGACAATAAAATCCTACTTGACTTGACTAGTTGGGATCGAATTGGGCAGGTGATGAAAATTGTTTAGAATTGAAGCCAAACAGTAATATTTTGGTTTAATCTAACCAGGGAATCTTGTTCCTCACACTTTGAGAGTCCTTCAGGTGTTTTCCTGCAAAACCTCTAGTCACTCTGCCATAAAGCCCAAATCGGTGGAAGCCTGAAGTTATGGTGATATTAGTTTTTTCGTTTTAATAAATTTACAAATATGTCTACAATTCTGTTTTCAGTTTGTCACTATGGGGGTCTGAACACTTTCTGAAGCCACTTCTACTTTTACTTTTGGCCGCTCCCGTTTAGGGGTCACCACTGTGGATCATCTGTCTCTTCTGGTCCTCTGCATCTTTATCCTTCAAACAACCACCTGCATGTCCTCTGTCACCACATCCATAAACCTCCTCTTTGATCATGCTCTTTTCCTCTTACCTGGCAGCTCCATCTTCAACATCCTGCTCCCAATATAATCCTCATCTCTCCTCTGGACATTTCCAAACCAATGCAACCTTGCTTCTCTAACCTTGTCTCCAAAACGTCCAACTTGAGCTGTCCCTCTAATATACTTATTTCTAATCCTGTCCATCCTCATCCCACCCAACGAAAATCTCAGCATCTTTAATGCCTCTAGCTCCACCTCCTGTCTTTTTGTCAGTTCAACCATCTCCAACCCATACAACATAGCTACATAGCTAGTCTCACTACTGTCATGTAAACCTTCCCTTTTACTCTCTTCTTCACCTCTCTTCCACACTCGCCGTTACTCTGAAACTCTGAAAGTATTTAAATTCCTCCACCTCTCCACCTCTACGCCCTCCATCCCAACCACTCCACTTTCTTCCCTTTCCTTCACACTCATGTATTCTGTCTTTGACCTACTCATTTTCATTCTCTCTAGAGCATATCTCCACCTCTCCAGGTTCTTGCCCTGAGGTACCCTTGGGTACCGTCCCCGTCACTGCTCCCTGGGTGCTTTCAATAGCTGCCCCTCTGCTGCACATGTGTCAAGAAGAATAGTCACTTTCACTAATGGTAACAAGGCTAACTTTTCCATCAAGCCAAACCTCATCAACTATTTAAACCAACCTGTGCCCTACTCCAGTTTTTATAGTGTTTGTAATGCATGTACATACCTCTCGCAGGGAATAGTGTATAGGAGATCTCTTCTTTTCCTAGTAAGAAAAGTGTTTTATGTAGTGGCTCTGATTTTCCAGTTAGTGGCTGTATGAATTGTCTATTGGTGTTCTGCACTGTTGGTGTTCTCTTGGTGTTCTGCCAGGAGGAAACAGGAACAGCACTCAGGCTCAATTCCATCCTGCAGCATCCTTTACACAGTATAGCAATACAGAACCCATCTGCAGCTTTTCAACATGCTTGGTTTAAAACATTGTGCTCTTGTCTGCCATTTTTATCCTGTCCCCCACCCGAGCCAGGCCCTGCAAAGTCCATTTGAAACCAGCTGCTTGAAAGCCAGTCAAATATCCATGTTTATGCCCATCTGGATGAGAAGAAAACAAAAAGGAGAAAGAAACATTTCCAAACATGACTGTGACTTCTTTCAGTAAGGGTCCACAAGCATAATGCTACTTGAGTGATGTTATCAGTTAATGTTCATGAACATGGTGCCAAGGATCAATGATGCATCATTGAAAAGGATGCAGCCTTTACAGTTCATCAAATAAGAACTGAGGACAGAGTTCTCATGTGTCCTTTGCTTTGTTGGATAAAGGTTTGGGCCACGATTTGTCACAGAATAAAACAACAAACAGAGAGCATTTTGGCATACTGTGGCAGGCTAAAAAGAGAAGCTTCTTAGCTCAGCATGCAGACAGTAGATAATTTATCTGTCACGATGGAGGCATATGCCGCAATTAGAGTCATTTTTTCTCACACATATTGTTCCAGGTGGCTGTGAGTAGTCCCCATGCTTTATATGGTGACTGCTCCCAGACAATGGCACACATTTGGACCATTATGGCTTCCTTTAGAGTTACATTGAATTGAATATCTATTGTAAAACCTCTTACATGGGTCATCTGGAAAAATATCAGGGTCAAAGGTAACATTTGTTCCCAGGCTCCAAGCAAGTATGTACAGTATCTCACAAAAATGAGTACACCCCTCACATTTTTGTAAATATTTTATATTTTATTTTTTGTAAATATCTTTTCATGGGACAACACTGAAGATATGACACTTTGATACAATGTAAAGTAGTCAGTGTACAGCTTGTATAACAATGTAGATTTGCTGTCCCCTCAAAATAACTCAATACACAGACATTAATGTCTAAACCATGGCAACAAAAGTGAGTACACCCCTAAGTGAAAAATGTCCATATTGTGCCCAATTAGTCATTTTCCCTTTAGTATTACAAGGTCTCAGGCGTAAACGGAGAGCAGGTGTGTTCTTATAGCCTAGGCCATCTTTATGTAGAGCAACAAATCTTTTTTTTTTCAGATCCTCAGAGAGTTCTTTGCCATGAGATGCCATGTCAAACTTCCAGTAACCAGTATGAGAGAATGTGAGAGCGATACAACCAAATTTAACAAACCTGCTCCCCAATCATGCCTGAGATCTTGTAACACTAGAGGAAGTATGTGAAAGTAATACAGGACATGCATGAGAGCAATGTGATAGTGGTGAGGTGTGCAATAGGAGTAACAGATGCATTTAAAGCAGAGGTGGGATCAGCCCTAAGCCCTTTTTTGTTGGAAGAAGAGAGTGCTGGCAGATTGGTAATTGGCAGAGAATGGGAGTCATCTGAGTGAGAAAATTACCAGTAAGAGTGAAAGGGAAGGTTTACAGGACAGTAGTAAGACCGTTTGTGTTATATGGGTTATAGACTGTGGCACTGACCAAAATACTGGTGGTGGAGCTTGTGAGTTAAAGATGCTGAAGTTTGAACATGTGCAGAAGAGAGACGAAGTGTATATGGGAAAAGAATGTTGAGGATGGTTGAAGTTTATTAATGTGGTGAGAGAGGACATGCAGGTGGATGGTTTGAAGGAGCAAAATGTTAGTGATCAGAATATATGGAGGCAGATGATCTGCTGTGATGACTCCTAACGGGTGAAGCCGAAAGAAAAATATCACAGCACCTCTCAGTGACTTCCATGTTTCATTTCTCCTGGACATAAAAGATGGCAACCTTTTTGAGCCATAATGAGCTTTTAAGCAGAAAACTCTGCCCGAGAACCAAAAAATGTGCAATCTGAGATGTGTAACAGTTGCATGCTTCTTGTATGCTGCCCACACATGAAGGAAGAAGGAAAAATAAATGTCATCAAATGGGGGCCTTGCTTCCAAAGCCAGGAAGCAAGGACAGAGAGGATGCGCTATTAGGCAAACCACTCATACATCTGTGTGTATTGTTATTCAGAATGAGATGGCCACGCTGGAACTGTTTTCCCTTGATGTGCCTCCATTACTGGGCCAGAGAACAGCATTTGCACTAGTATGGAGACTAGCCATGCATGTGATGAGCCTGAATGAGATGAAATGTTGGGGGATATGATCTAAACCAACCTACGTTTGTGGATTAGAAGACAACAAAAATGCAGTCATGTTTAAAAGTTTGTAGACACCTGCTCATCCAAAGTTTCTTATGAAGTGTTCAGAGTTTATCTCCCTTTGTTGCTGTAACTGCCTCTGTTGTTCTTGGAAGGCTTTACACTAAGAGCTTAATATGCTAAACCTATTTCCAGCAAAAAGTAGGCACATTTTCCCTGCTATGGAGGAATATGCAAAATAAGGGCTGAGCAGAAAGTAAATGGAGATATTATGAAGATACATAATGGTATTATTTCTGATATGACTACAGATTGTGCTTGATTTACTGAAGTTTGAGCAACTCATGGCTGATTATTGTTTACCATTGAAAACCAGATATACAGTTAAGTCCATATATATTTGGACACTGACACAAGCTTTGTTTTTGTACCTGTTAACTGAAACATATTCCAATTATAGTTATATAATGGACAATGACATAATGTGTAGACTCTCAGCTTTCATTTGAGGGTGTCCACATTCAAACTGAATGAAGGGTTTAGGACTTCCAGCTCCTTAACATGTAACACCCTCTTTATAAAGGGACCAAAAGTAATTGGACAATTGATTCAAAGGCTATTTCATGGGCAGGTGTGGGCAGTTCCTTCGTTATGTCATTATCAATTATGCAGATAAAAGGCCTGCAATTGATTTGAGGTGTGGTGTTTGCATGTGGAAGATTTTGCCGTGAACAGACAACATACAGTTAAAGGAGCTCTCCATGCAGGTGAAACAAGCTATCCTTAAGTTGTGAAAACAGAAAATAAACCCATCTGAGAAATTGCGGAGTGGCAAAATCTACAGATTGGTACATCCTGAGAAAGAAAGAAAAAAAGCACTGGTGAACTCAGCAATGCAAAAAGACCTGGACATCCACGGAAGACAACAGTGGTGTATGATTGCAGAATCATTTCCATGGTGAAGAGAAACCCCTTCACAACAGCCAATCAAGTAAACAAAACTCTCCAGGAGGTAGGCAAGGCATATCGATATACTAGTCCACCATTAATAGAAGACTGCATGAAAGTAAATACAGAGGGTGCACTGCATGGTGAAAGCCACTCATAAGCCTCAAGAAAAGGAAGGCTAGATTGGACTTTGCTAAAAAAAAACATCTAAAAAAGCCAGTACAGTTCTGGAAATACATTCTTTGGACAGTTGAAACCAAGATCAACCTCTACCAGAATGATGGCAAGAACAAAGTATGGAGAATGCATGGAACAGCTCATGATCCAAAGCATACCACATCATCTGTAAAAAACGGCAAAGGCAGTGTAAGGGCTTGGGCATGCATAGCATTGGGACGCTAGCATTTATTGATGATGTGACACAGGACAGAAGCTGCCGAATTAATTCTGAGGTGTTCAAAGACATACTATCTCAAATCCAGCTCAAATGCTCAAATGCAGTCAAATTGATTGACAAAACATACAGACAAAGGTAGAGAGTTTATTAAAGCAAAGAAGTGGAATATTCTTGAATGGCCAAGTCACTCACCTGATCTGAACTCAATTGAGCATTTGCATTTCACTTGTTGAAGACTTAACTTTGGACAGAAAGGCCCACAAACAAACAGCAACTGAAAGCCATGGCAGTAAAGGCTTAGCAGAGTATTAAAAAGGAGGAAACCTAGCATCTGCATCCATGAGTTCAAGACTTCAGGCTGTCATTGCCAACAAAGGGTTTTCAACAAATATTAGAAATGAACATTTTATTTTCAGTTATTTGATTTATCCAATTACTTTTGAGCCCCTGAAATGAGGGGAGTGTGTTAAAAAATGCTTTAGTTCCTCACATTTATATGCAATCTTTTTGTTCAACCCACTGAATTAAAGCTTAAAGTCTGCACGTCAACTGCATCTGAGTTTCATTTAAAATTCATTGTGGTAATGTACAGAACCAAAATTAGAAACAAAGTTGTCGCTGTACAAATATTTATGGACATTGGGTGTCTGGATACTTTTGAAATGCAAGGGATAGTTGAAAATTATTGTGATATTAATTTTTATTGACCATGATTGTGGTATTATTATTAATTTTATTTTAATATCAATATCATGATTGTGTTGTTGTTGTTGTTATTATTAGTATTATTATTTTTATTATTATAGGTATTGGTATTATTATTAGTAGTAGTTGTAGTAATTTTATATTGACATAATATCAATAATGTTATAATATTATAATTATAATAGTATTAGTATTAGTGTTATATTATTATTATTATTATTATTAGCACCATGGCATAATCTGAACCTTTTACACTTTGAATTTGATCTACTTTCAGTGTAAATACCAAACATACATACATACATGTGAGCCTAGACATACATGTAGCTATGTCCTATTTCCCAAGTTTTGGTAAGCTCTTTGGATCTCCGCCAGTATGTTGCCCAACTTAGAAACACCGACCAGATAATACACATCTATTGCTCTTGTAATTTCAATCCATTGCTATAATTCTATTCTTCCATACTATGGGCTAAAGAAGTGATCTTCAGGCTTATCCTCAAAGAGCCAGCGTGATTACAGGTTTTCATCAGGTTTTCTACCAGAAGGCAATTACTTGGTGTATGTTTGAAAACACAATGTCACAAACAATTATGCATGTGACAGCCACAAGCTTTCCTATTTGGTCAAGATTCTCATCCATTTGAAACAACAGGAAAACATGTTTGACAGAATTCTTCTTGCCCTGTCACTAGTATGGTAGCAGCTTTTTACTAAAGTCAAAATAAGCTTACTTGATCCCACTTGTTAAATCAATTAATGTACTTAATTATTCTATGATGAGTTATGATTAATTTCTTTATGCTTTTTTTTAATTTATTTTGTTTAGCTTTGTCAGAATGACAACCTGCAGCTACAACAACCCTTTGTAGGTAAGATTGGTCTTCTACTGTTGTAAACAATCTGTTTCTAGCTATGTACAATTACCCCTGACGTTTACGTCTTTTTTCAAACCTTTCTCAAGAAATCCCCCAAAATAACCCTACATTTCAATAGGCATTTTCAAATCTCAATTTAAAAAAACCCAGATTATATTATCATACAACACTGGACTAATTCATTCTCTCTTATTTTACTAACTGCTTGTCCTGACTCCAGTCATGGGCAGTGTTGGAGCTTATCTGAGCTCTCACAGGGCAAAAGGTGGCGAAACACTCTGGACAGGTTGCCAGTCCATCAATGCAGGTACACAGACAAACATACTCAAATACACACAATTTCTTAAAGGGTAATTTAGCATCTCCAGTCCACCTGACATGCATGTGACAGAGACCTTCTCACTGTGCACCACCATGCTTTCTGGAACTTGCATCTTATTGCAGTGTTCTTTGGCTTAAGGATAATACAGTTTATTGGCTCTGTGTAGCATTGAAAACGTTGATTTTATTTATTTATCCAGTTTTCTTTGTCCTTTGTTTTTATTTTTTTGTCTTTGTTGGCGTAAGCTTTTTTGTTCCAGTCCTGCTTTTCATCCCATTCCATAAGATCTCTTTTTTAGTGTGTTCCATTTCTTGCTCTCTCTCCTTTTTTCTCTTTCTCTTTCTTTCTGCCTCCTTGTTCAGTGGAAAGCTCATTATTCTCCTCTTTGCTTTATTACAGGCTAAAGATGGGTTGTCATCAGTGGTGAATGACAAACGGTTCTCAGCTTTAATCACTTATGACTCAGTATCTTTGCGAACATGTTAAGGGTGTTTATTATGGATCACACTACAAAATTTAAACCCTGATTTACAACAGTTTTTGGGAATTTGCATCAAAAAGCCCAGCGCAGAGTCATTTAAAATTTATGACATTTGCTAGACTCTCTTTTGCAAAGTATAGGGTGGCGGTGGTCTAGTGGTAGGGTGCTTGCCTATGGACCTATGGCTCAAGAGGTCACAGGTTTGAATCCCACCTCTAGCACTACCACCACTGGGTCCCTGAGCAAGACCCTGAGTTGCTCCAGAGGGACTGTTCCTGTAATTAGAACCTGGAAGTCGCTCTAGATAAGAGCGTCTGCTAAATGCCATAAATGTAAATGTGATGTACATTGCCTAATGACAGGCTCCTAGTCTCCTAGGCTCAAGTGGTATTAGTGCTGGCAAAGTACAAAGCCAGACTCAAACCCACAACCTCTTTCTCCACAGCTAAGCATCCTACCTCTAGGTTAACATCACCCAGAGACAAATCGACATTTGCTGAAGAGCTCGCAAATTGATTCTTGTGATCTGTTCAAAGATCCTATTTAGAGACTTTGCTTGTTGTTGATTTGCTCTACAAATATCTAGCAGTTGAATATAATTTTAGTCTTGATATTCCATTCTCCAACATCTTTTGCAAATATGTGACAAAAAACACAGGTTAGAGGTAAACAGATCTTTGTCCAGCTCATAAATTGACTCTCAGTCATGTTTGAACTGTTAATAGATGTCAATCAGGTCCCCAAGGCCTCATGAGTACTTGGCAGACATTAAAATAGCATGTTAAATATTTGATCCTGTCATTGAGTCTTAGTCCTTTAGGTAATGCAGTCGTGGGAATGGCATTGAGCTGCACCAACAAAGACAACAGGATGAAAACAGGGTAAGTAATTTATTTTTTTTTATTATTTTCTTTTTTTTTTCACTGCAAATCAGCAGCTATTTTTGTCTGAACAGTACTGTGATTTAATCCCTATAAAGGCTTGGACATTTAGTGTGTCCAATGAATAAGATTGTTCTAATGAAGCTAGAAGGACACTTGCTTGTCGTCATATATTATTTATTTGTGTTTATATTCTGCAAGATGATCAAGTACTGAGTAACTGAGATGATTCTCATCAGTTGAGTCACTTTTTGTTTCATCTGTTGCTTTAATATTTATTCACCTTCCACTGGTCTTTGGCTACAAAAGGCACTGCTGATATGTTACTATTGAGGCTTATGAGAGAGAATGAGTGACAGAAAGAAGAGAGAAACACAAGGCTGTGCCTTTTAAATGATGAAGAGAGTTATCACCAGCCTTCTTATAGGTTATGTTTTTTTAATTAATGTTCCTCAGAAAAGTATCCTTTAGAATGATAGCTCAATTACCCAGGGATGAAATAAAGTGGAAACCTGTGGACGAAAGAACAAAAGGTAGAATATTTGTATATGGGCCCAAGATTTCTGCTTTTTTTGTATGTGTTCTGGATATTGACTAAGCCAAGATTAACAGTCTGATTAACAGTTTATTTGATCTTATGGGCAGCGGTGGCCTAGTGGTTAGGGAGTTGGCCCTGCATTGGAAGATTGGGGGTTCGATTCCCTCACAAGTAGGTTGCCCTGAGGTACTCCTGAGCAAGGTACCGTCCCTGTCACTGCTCCCCGGGCACTTTCAATAGCTGCCCACTGCTGCACGGTGTTTGTGTGCATGGGTTAAAAGCAGAGGTCCAATTTCGTTGTGGTTCATGGTTTGCGGTGCTGTGACCTCGCAATGACAAGGGTTTTCACTTTCACTTTTCACTTTTCTAGCTGTAAAAGTGAATTACCTAAAGATTCTCTCACCTGCCATTGAATTCATGTGAGTGACACTATCAGGACTTATTTTAATTCTCTGTCTCTCTTTCTCTCTCCCTCACCCTCTCTCTCCTGCTATCTATCTATCTATCTATCTATCTATCTATCTATCTATCTATCTATCTATCTATCTATCTATTATAGATTAAATATCCATTTCCCAATAATGTTACAAAAACACACAGGCTTTCATAGGGTGTCCTGATTTTTTCACATGACTGTAGATAGATAGATAGATCTTCAGACTGATGTCAGCATCTCATTGCGGTTATTTCAGCTAAAGGGTATAATACTTGCTATTAGGGGGTAGGGTGTCCTAACTTTTTCCTCAGTTAGAATACACATTTTTGTTGATATATTTTGTTTAATGAATAAATCAAGGTTAATTTTTGTTGTTTACCTTTTCCAGAGATAAATGAAAATAAGATTAGACATCAATATGTGAACATTTCTTAATAAAAAACTGAATATTTAATGGGCTATCCTGATTTGGGCTATCCTGATATCTATCTATGATTTTGTTGTCATTTCTTTTTCTCTCACTGTCTGTCTCAATCTTACATTTACAGCATTTAACAGACGCTCTTATGCAGAGCGACTTCCATGTCCTAATTACAGGGACAGTCCCCCCGGAGCAATTCAGGGTTAAGGGTCTTGCTCAGGGACCCAGTGGTGGTAGTGCCAGAGGTGGGATTCAAACCTGGGACCTCTTGAGCCATAGGTCCATAGGCAATTATCCTACCACTAGACCACTGCATCTTAGTCTTAATAGTCAAACTATCGCTTATACATACTATTTGCCCTCTCTACTTTCACACATTGGCACATTGCTTTCTCTCTAGCCCTTTCTCCTTTTCACATTTTTTACTCCTGTCCTTCTCATACATACATTTTTCTCGGTTTCTTACGCTTCTTTCTGTCTTTGTGGTTTTTATTTTCCCTTTCTCTGTTTTTGTTTATTTTCTCTTTCCCCTTCTCTCGTTCTTTACCTCATTGTCTCGCGTTTTCTCATTTTCTCTACATTGTCTTTGTTGCCTTTCTTCACCTCCTCTGCCCCACCCCATTCCCCCATTTCCTCATGTCAAAATCACTTTCTAGAAAATTATTTCACACTTCACCCCAAGGGGGCAGCGTAACAGCCTTTGCATTTAGAATAACGTGTTCAGCCTGAACATTAGTCCCACCTTTTGCAACTTTTGCAGCAATTCTAGGAACAAGAAGCAAAAACTGACTTTAATTGGGGTAGGTGGCAATGCTTGACAGTGGCACACTGAAGCAGCAGCATGTTAACAGGCTCTGGCAGAGCATCTAAGTCTGTCTGCCAGCCTGTGATACAGGTAAGTAGATACAGTTTCTAAAGGCCATCATCAGCGAGTACAAGGTAATATCCACCTTTCATGTTCTCTATTTTTCCAGTTGCTTACCATGATTTGCAGAAGGGCTACTGCTGAGAATCTCCAGCAAGATAGTAATGAAGCAGGAGGCAGTGAAAGAGGCAGATAAAAAGAGAGAGAGAAAGAGTGCAATATCCATAAGTTGAGGGAGATTCGCATGTCATTACCCACTCCAATGCTTTAACATGTTCAAGCACTGAGATACTGACTACATGTTTTCAGGACGTAACTATGTCTTTGGAGCCTTGCTCTTCTCTCACAGTCCGATGATTTGGACGATTGTTGTGAAGCTCCTGGCAGCCCAAAGAGAGCAGGCAGCATCTTCTTCTTTTCTTCTGAGAGTCTTCGCTTAGCGGCCTATCATACTGTAATGGAGTGCATTGCTGCATGAAGTGCATAGATGCATGATCATGCTACAGCAGGGTAAGTGCTTTAATGTGCAGACTTTTCCGCATGAAATCTATGCACTACCCTGTAAGGAGTGTATAATCAACTGCTGCTTGACCTAAGCTCCCACCATTTACCCACCAGCAACTTTTCCCACTGGCTGTGACCTTGTCCTAGTGAAGTTCAGACACACTCACCCACTCTCTGCAGAGAAAGCACACGCATGTTCTCTCACACACACACTCACGTGAAATCTACGAAAGGAGGCAATCAGTGCAGTAAATGTAGTGAAAGAGGAGTTCTGATGAGATTTTATTGAATCTCCATCTGTGGCCCTCTCCTTACCCAGCCTATCTGTCAGCTTTTCTGTCTTTTTAACCCCTCTTTTATATCTATCAGTCATCCTTTACCTCCTTCATTTTAACCTGTCTGAGTGCTTGTCTATTGTCCTTGATTTCTATAGACTCTCTCTCTATTTCTTTTACTCTGTACTTCACTCTCTCAGTCTCTTTATCTCTCTCACATATCTCTCTCTTTTTCCTTTCTCCCAGTTTTCTTTCACCATCTCCCTCATTCAGCCAATCTGTCTTTGATCACCTGTATCCCATCGCTCCCTCTACAACTTGCTCTCTTCCTCTCTCTCCCCATCTTTCTATCATTCTTCCTATCTTGCTCTCTCATGCTTTTCACTTTCACTGTTTTTTCCTTTCTTCCCCCATGCTCTTGCCTCCCCCTCTCTCCCTCTTCCTCTATCTCTCTTTCTCTCTCACTCTTTCTCTCTCTATCTCTCTTTCTCTCTTGCTCTCTTATTCTTTCCAGTCTCTCCTTCCCTCCCTCACCCCTATCTCTCTCTCTTTCAGTGCCAGCAGACTAGAGCCTCCATCAGGCTTTTTCGTGTGGGCACTGTGTGAAAAGCATAGATGGCACCTCCAGTGTGACAATAGGAGCCAGTCAGAAGATGAGTTAGCGGCTGAGGGAATTCAATTAGGGCTTGCCGAGGTCTCCGCCATGCACTTTCTACTTATAGAGCTGCTTACAAAGTCCTCCTGCTCACCCAGATAAAGCCGCAGGCCACTGCCTTTTGTTAGGCCTTCATCAGAAGACCTACCCACTCCAGAACCCCCCACAATCCCCCACCCACCCATCAAATGAGAGATTGCCATTCTCCTCTAGAGTTTTGTCTCAAAATAACAATTTCCGTTGTCCTCCCTCCCCCACCACTCGCTGACGGCCGTCTGCAAATTTCATTAAGGTCTCCTCTAGTACATTACACATCCAGCAAATCAAATTGCCATCCTCCAGAGGGAGAACTGGGGTTAAATGAGCCTTTCAAGAGACTTGGACCAAGTTTGGCTCTTATTAGCTTTGCCAAGCGGCACACTTCTTCTCCTTGGCATGCCCTCTGGGCTCAACGACTCTCCCCACATTCCTCCAGCACAATCATTTCTCTGCCTCTCTGAGCATCTCCATGAACCCTGCTGCAACTCAACCCATCATCACAACATCAGAAAGTGCAAGAAACAGATAAAGTGAAAGGGAAGTAGGGACAAACACAATCATTTAAATTTTGCTGTTGTGGAGTACATTTAGTGTTGGTTACGATATGTAGCCCTTAAACATATGCATATAAATGTATATATATATAAATATGCACTTTCATATAAAGACATGCTCCATGGCAGCTAATTGTGTGTTACTAAAGAGTCCTTACAAAGTTCTTGAAGCACCTCTGAAACCTATAATGTCATATAGGTCAAAATAGCACATAATGCATGTTATTTAGAGAGAGAGCGAGTGTGCATAAATATAATTAATTAAGGAATAGAATTATATAGTTATATAATTATCTTAACCTTGTCCTGGCCCAGTTCTCCATTCATATTTACAGTCACTTGCTTTGCTATTAACAATGAAACTACTATAATTTACACATGCCTACAATGTATATATGTATACATGAATATTTGTTTTTTAGCCCCATCACATACTTTTATTGCTCCTTTAGATGTTTTTTGTCATTAAAAAACATGTCAGATGTGATGAGCATTTATCTACTGTTTTTGTAAGAGAACCAGAATGAAGCTATGGGAGGACATGCCAAAGGGTCATGAGTAAGCAATTTATTATGAGCAACTCCGCCCATATTATGACATCTTAAAACATAGGTGGGCCTTTTTTGTGAGTCTTAAAGTGCGAAAGCCAAAAGATGCAGAAGGACCACAGAAAAATACCAAATCTAAGAGCCGTGTCTCTCTTTCTCTCTTCTATTTAAAGGGCATTCATTCATTTGGCTTTGACATCTCGTGGGGTCTGATGAGAAGGACGGGAAGAATAAATGGGCTGTCAGTTTTCAGAGTAAATGGTTCCACTTCTCTGTGCTGTGGATTGTTACTAGCACTAGGAACCTGAAACTGGATCCACATGTGAAAGAAGGGGCACCTTTGAGAGTAATGGCAGGCTTCAGGGTGAGAAAATAGCAAGAAAAACATTGGCAGTTAAACATTTCAGTAATGGGTTCACATGAACATAAATAACGTTTCAAATATAACATTTTGCAACTGAGGTTTCCTATTACATAATAAAATTCCATTTCCTGTGTTTGGTCAGCTGAATTAGAACACCAGTGACACAGGAACGGCACCATTTATTTTTCTTTTTGACAGAGCACGCATGGCCTATTTGAGGTGAGAATTAAAGTGAAATGACTTTTTGGCTGCACAGGAATGTTCCTGTGTGTGTGTGCGTGTATATGTGTGTGTCTCACATGGCCAGGATCATCTTGTAGAAGCTCATGCCACAGTTGGGGGATGTTTCTCAGTGACCCACATTAGCAGGTTAGGGATCCCCAGGCCGGTTCTACTGTAATTGGTTTAATGGCGAATGAGGATGCAGTTATCTGGATTAATTAAGGGATTTGGTTTCACACCACATTAACTAGAGAGGTTGGGCTGGTGTAACACAGACCACTGTGAGGGTCAGAGATAAATAAATTAACATGTCCTCCCTGCAGGGGATTGAATGAGACACATACACAAAGATAAATATATATAAAGATGTGTAAAACGAAAAGTTCTTTAACCAAAAAATAAAACTGAACATATTCATCCCTCATGACATATCAGCTTCAGTCCTTTAAAGGAATAGTTTAGAGAAATACCAAGTATATACAGGTTTCTATAGGAACACCTGCCACAAAGCCATTAGTACAATGCTAATAAAACTAACTGGTAATGCCTACTTATACTGTATTCACTATCTTGGTTTAAACTGCATGCTTCATCACACAGTTGCAACAAATTGAAAACTTAATCAATTAAATAATGTCAAAAAGGCTTTGCTTCTATGATTTCTAACACTGCATTTAAAGCAGACAAAGTAGAGAATATAATTATAGACTAATAGAATAATAGTTCCCCAAAGTATGCTCAGCAAATATGTCTCCTATACCAAGTGCGATAAACATAAAAAAGTGTCTTTTTGGCTTTTGGGCCACCCTGACTCCCCTATTCAAAAATGTTTGGGTGCACCTGGAATAAATTTAAAGGTAAATTGGTGATCACACAAAAACTTTTGTCCTAGATTAAGGATGCAACCCTCCAACAAACAAAAACTAACAAGATGTGAAACATTCATAAGGAGGAGAACTAGTAGTAGAGGAGAGGAGAACTAACTAGTAACACTGCACACTGAATTGAATGGACAAAGGCCAGTGAAATTTGTGAAATGTGATCATTTAGTTGCTTTGAGAGGTAGTGTTATGTGATATGTTATGTACTTTAGTGTTAAACTTACTTTTATGATAGTATGGTACTGGTTATACCAACCTTATTCAGATGCAGTGACACAATTTAATTTAGAAAAATTACAAAGGACAAAATTGATCAGGTCTGGAACATTTATGTGGAGCAGGGCTTTATGAAAGGGATTTTCATAAATGCAGTTCATTCTCCTGTAGAGAAAAACTGCCTAGGACCAAAGTTCCTAATATGAGCAGTGCTCTGAGTACAGAACAGCTTTCCACAACTTCCAGCCAAGGTCGATGTCAGGCAAATGTAAGGTCTATTGCCTTTTAATATAAGTCTCATAAAAAAAAAAGAAAAACATTTAAATAATACATTTTTTTTCCATATTGTTTCTTTCAGCATAACTATGTTCTTCAGCTAGACAAGGCAGTAACTCCTGAGACCTCCCATCCATTTACTCTTTATAATAAATGCTACTAGGGGTTAACCGTTTCTTCTGTTAAAGATTCTACATTATATGCCAAACGCAGTGAATCAGCTGAAGTCAAAGTCCTTCACAGAGCTCAATGCTCATCCACGCTTTGAGCATTTATGGTCAATCTATGAGAAGTAATGACTCTCCCCAGTTAACCATTTTCCGCCAAGGGGAGCGCTGACATTTCCAGGTGCTTCACTGTTTATACTCCGCACCCAATAGGATAGAGACGGACGATCACCACTACTCACTGCCATGCCTCTTTCTTTTCCACCATTTAATGTTGCGTGTGGCGACCATTTTGTTTAGTTTGTCCCAGGTCTAAAATGTCAGGGAAATGTCAGCTGTTGCAAATGCATGAGTGATAGGATAAGGAGGTGTTTGCCTTTCATATTTGCATTAGATGAATTTCTGCCTTGGTTGTCTCCTGGGCTTCATGCCAGGTTTTTTCTTCTTTTTCTTCTTTTTTCTTTTTTCTTATTTTTTGAGGCATTAGGTGTCAGCACTACCACCAGCATGGACCACTCACTTGTAACTGAATTAGCCAGCTCACTTGATCTGTTTACAAATGCACACTCAACATTTTTTAGAAGAAATGTCTTGTTAAACTGAATGAGCCTTTGCACTAAGTGCTGATGCACATTCAGGACCCTGGTAATAGTCAGACACAGCAATGTAGAGTGGCTTAGAGCTAATAAAATAAACTGCTTGAGATAAAAATACAAAAGAGAAAATTGAAAACATACCAAGCAAGTGTATAGTTGATTGGGAAATGTGTGTGCACGTTTTTATAAAACATGAGGTTATCAAACTGCATTTTATATCATGATAGTTTACATGTTACCTAGTTAGGATCAAATATGATTCTGTTGCAATGGTATCACATTAATGGACATGATCTTCCATGATAAAATGTTCCATGACATTTTATGTAAAATTTTATATCAGTTTTATGTGGCAAGTTTCAATTCAAGCTAAATTTTTAAATATTCTATATTTGAGCTGATTGCCCTATCCAAGGCTGCTGGATAGGTGGAGCATTTACATTTACATTTATGGCATTTAGCAGACACTCTTATCCAGAGCGACTTCCATGTCCTAACTACAGGGACAGTCCCCTGGAGCAACTCAGGGTTAAGAGTCTTTCTCAGGGACCCAGTAGACGTAGTGCCAGAGGTGGTATTAGAACCCGTGATTTCTTGATCCATAGGGGGATAGGCAAGTACCCTACCACTAAACCACCACCACCCATCATTGCCAGGCCATGATTAGGACAAGATTTGTTCAAAATCATATTTGGACAATTTCTGTAGGCCCAATTCCTCAAATAATTGCATAGTATATCTATAATGTCTATTCTTTTCACATTTGTCTATTCTTTTTAAAGAAAAATGTATTCTTTAAAGGTTCAGATAGAGGGCATATCCTGATACAGGTCATACAAACATAAATGTCAAATATACACCATTTATATTTTATATTTATTTACATTATAACTAAATCAGTGAATACTCTGGAACATGGTGTCTGGACCGGATCTCCATCTGCTCATCAAGGAAACTGTCACACCATGCCAGGTTGCTTTCGGAGTCGCATCTCAGAGCACAATTACCTTCTGATTGTGCTCCTCGCCACTTGAATTTACGCAGCAATTAACAGGCCAATTAGGGGCTATTCTCCCTGTTTCCTGCTAATGGCCACTAAGTGCTAACTGCTGAAGAGGCGATTTGAAGGTGTGTACCCTCTCTGACACCCAGCTGATCCTGCTTTTCTCCCTGTCTGCCCTATTTTGAGCCTGGCTGCTTCATAAATGTTTAATGGGGCAGTAAACACTACCATTCCGTGGAGTTAGTGAGTCCAGAAGAGTTGCTCTGAACCACACCACTGGAACACTGTTAGTGCAGAAATAGCCAATAAACTCACAGCTGCACTAAAACTACAACTGTGTTGAATTGAGACCAGCTTTTAAAAGTTTAATTACATTCTTCTTTCCAAAAAGATTTTATTTAATGGGCTCATGATTTGTTATCATAACTTTCACACCTGCTCTTACAGATCCTATTTCTAGGAAGCACATTCTCCTTTCACCAAGGAGTGATGATCACTAGTCCTTCTCCTAGAGATCATAATTTCTGTAGTTTAGTTCCAATGAGCGTTTCAGTGAAAGGGACAAATTAACATACTGCCCCAACTCAGTATACAAAAACACCCCCACAACATTCTTAATACCAGTGGAGAGCTCTATGGGGATATATCAACAGAAAAGCAATAGTAGTCACTGATAGCTGTGTTGTCAAGTAGGTGAGTTTCAGTTGTGTTGTTTTATGCTGGTTGAAATCACCAGTCTTTAACAATGTGTGAATATTTCATGATAAATTGACCAGTAATGGATCCAGTATTTATTTAACCATTTAAGCCAATTACCTCATCTAGGGCCATTGAGTACTGGAGCTTGTCCCTGGACTCAAAGGATGAAAGGTGGATAAACACCTTGGACAAGGCCTTGTACATGCAGATGCACAGAATAAACACTGGTTTGGCATCTCCAGTTCACCAGAACAACAGTGTTTAGGCTGTTTTATAGAAACCACAACTTAAAGAAACAGGAGTTTGCAAACTAAACACAGAAAGGACCCTTAGCCAGCTGAACCTGGGAATTTATCCCAGGCATAACCAGCAGCTGAACCCCCAAAGAACAAGGAATTGGGGGTTAAGCAATGTGTGTTAATCACACATTTAAATAGAAGAATGAACAAATAAACAGTGTATGAATGATAACTTGTCAGGGTGACACCCGCAATGTTAAACCTTATATTAACTTGCGTTTTTTCAGTTCTTATACCTGTAGTGTCAACATGTTGGACGATGTTGTTCTGACAGTGACAATGCTATGGGATTGTTTGTAAAACATCACTCATCTAATGTGTATATGCTGCGCATTCTTTTGCAACTGTACACAAAATAAATGTACTTTACTTGATGAGTGTGGCATGGTGGTGCAGTGGGCAGTACTCACCTTGCAATGAGAACCTGTGTACAATTCCCAGTAGAGCAGTCCAGGTCCTTTTGTGGTGTTTATTCTCTCCATGCCTGCATGGGTTTCCTCTGGGTGCTCGGGTTTCCTCTCAAACAACAAAGACACGCACGTCAGGTGGATAAGAGATGCCAAAATTCTCCATAGTTGTGAGTGTGTTTCTCTATTTGTCAACTCTGCGATTGACTGATAACATGTCCAGAGTTTCCCTGTGGAAGCTGGAAGAGGCATCAGCACCCCCTGCGACCTTAATTAGGACAAGAAGCGATGACAATGAGTGAGTGAGAGTGATAATCTAATGAATGAATAAAAGCATGATTTCCATCTTGCTTCCAATAAAACCTTTTGAAAATATACATCTGAATGTTTATGACCTCTGAAGGTGTGAAAGGAATATCTGAGGAGAACTTGAAGGCAGCTTTTTGCAGGAAGGTGGACTTTAACCAGGATTGGGGGTCGCTGCTTTAGAAGCTGAGAATGACACATCTGTGCTCTAGTATAGAGCAATAAGAGACTAGTAATGGTAATCACACCAGTGGTGGTGATTTAGCATCAGGACTGCCAAGAAATTCCTCATATTGGCATGAGCCTTGGGCACAGCAGGCAAAGACAAACAGCACTGCAGTCTGTAATGTGTATTTGTAATGTGTATTTGTCTCTTTCAGTTTTCTTCTCTTTGTCCTCCTCTGCTCTCCTACTCACACTTACATGAACATGCACTAAAGTGAGGAAGGCTACTTATGTTTCAAATAAAATTGAATGGCCAGCTGTTTAACTTATTATATTCAATAAATAAAGGCCAAATCTTGCTGTTATTCCTAAAATGAGATTCAGATTCACTTACCAGATGTGCAGATTTCTCTTAAATATGGCAAGTTTGGAATCTTTATTGCAAATCATGAATTTCTGCAATCATGAATTTTTCCCTTATTCTCCACCTTACGTTATGTGATGCGACCATACAACACAGTTCTGGTATGTGTGACAAAGTATCCCTTTAACATTTTATTGTTTGAAATAATGTTAAAGCAACAACATTTTAACATTGCATTCTTAACTTCAAGCCACAGGCAGTTTACAAGAAATAAAATTCAGCCCTCATGTGGACACACTGTTTATTTACAAAGGTATCCAAGTAGAATCTGTCTCAATGTGAGGCCTACCTCAGACATTGAAAAGTTAACAATCCAACTGAGCTATTTTTAATGGAGAGAAAGTACAGACATGACAGAACTAAAGAGGGAAAAAGAATAATAACACAACCATAAGCATAACTTTCTGCAGACTGTGATATTTACTTTGGAGAGGACACTTGCTCAAGTTAAAAATAAATGTTACCTGACATTTCTTCCGACCACAGCGATCCATGACAACATGTTAGTGGCGCTGTTTGAGTGCTGACATGGTAGGTGGTTAAAAGGCTTTGATGGCTGAGCAGAGCAGTGGGCTCGAGGTTGTCTTTGGACATCACATCCGCTAGAACCTCATGTTATTTTCCTTTTAAAAATATCTGCCCTTTTTGGATTAGCTGGTTGGCTTTAGGGGATTTTTTTTCTTACTATTTCTTCCTGTTTTACTGCCTTCATCCTTCTAGTTTGGTGTTTTCGGGTCTAATGTATATGTGTGGTTTTTGAAGGGTACATGCATTACTTGTATTGAACCTTACTTGTTCAATAGCAATAATTCCAACACAAATTCCAACCCTTATTTACAATTAGCTGACTTGAAACACTTATACTAGAAACCAGTGAGCACAAGTTCTGTCCCTGAGTCCCATCTCTGAAGGAATGAATAATACAGATTCTCAATATAATGTAATTATGCACTATTCAAGGATTGAAAAGCGTTCCCTTGTTATATAAATAGTATGTGTTACAGAGATGATAATAAGGGGCAGCGGTGGCCTAGTAGTTAGGGAGTTGGCTCAGAAGATTGTGAGTTCAAATTCCTTACCAGGAGGTTGCCCTGAGGTACCCTTGAGCAAGGTACTGTCCCTGTCACTGCTCCCTGGGCACTTTCAATAGTTGCCCCCTGCTATGTGTGTTTGAGTGTATGGGTAAAATGCAGAGGTGTAATTTTGTTGCAGTTCACAATGACAATAATGGTCACTTTCACCTAATAACATATAAACCTTAAAATAACAAAAGGCACTGTGAATATGTATTTTTCAGCTTTATAGCTTTCCACTGATTTATTAAAACAGTGTAACTCTTTTAATAAATATAGCATAGCATAGCATATAGAATAGTATACTGTATTTTATTTATGCATTTATTTGTTTTTTAATTTTCATTTATTTATTTCTTTTTTTGTAGTTAAAGGATCTGTTGTGATTTTGAAAATGCATAGTGACTGAAAGGGACTGAAATGTCTTGTTTCCCATTTTCCCTCTCACATTAAATGAAAGTCATCCAACTTAATGTCTGTATAAGGATCCAGGGACAAGAGGACAGGAGCGTTGTAATTTTAGACAAACTCCTCAGACAGGTCTTACATTTTTAATTTTATTTTTAGAGGTAATGATAGTCCAGAAAGCCCTACTACGGGAAAGCATTTACTGGCGCTTGGGAGTGATTTCATCTTGAATAATGCATGATTAAAAAATGAAACTTTGAATGAATCTAATTTAAATTTAAATGTGCTGCATGAAGAGTTTCATGAAGAGACCAAGAAGAGGTAGACAGCTGCAGAGTAGTGTGCACACGAACACACATTCATATGCATAAGCAGACTTGAGACTACAGGATGAAGCATGAAGTGCTCAAGAATTTTTTTTATCTTCTGTTAAGCAAATGGTTTTGTGTGTTGTATACTATGAATTTCGGAGTTGCGACAGTTAAGATTACTGTTGACATGTGTCACTTCTTTGTTGGACAGTCACTTGCTGATATTAAAAGAAACAATTTTACTTTTCCATGTTTTGGCTTTTGTACAGTGTGTTGCGTACATTTTAAAAAAATGTATATAACCCGTTTGTATGTAACCTTTTTAAAGATCAGGCATTGCAAATGTTTATTTTGTTGACATTGCATCTGAAGTATGACAGCCACAAATAAAAAAATCTTACCACTCTAAAACATCCTGCTACATTCTGTGTCCTGACTGTAAAGGTTAAAAAGTCTGACAAAGTCTTAAATGTAAATCCTTTTAGCAAACCCCCAAAAAACATTTATTTACACTAAAAATTAGCATTTTATGTAGTGAGAGAAATAGATTGACCAAAAGTCAGATATTCATGGCTGGGAAGGCAAAGATTTGGTCATTTACTACTTTGGTAATCCTAAATTAATCAGTTTTGTTTTCCATATGTGTTTTTAAATTTGTTCAGTTTTATGTTGAGGTGGAGGTGGTCTAGTGGTAGGGTTCTTGCCTATGGACCTATGGCTCAAGAGGTCCCAGGTTTGAATCCCACCTTTGGCACTACCACCACTGGGTCCCTGAGCAAGACCCTTAACCCTGAATTGCTCCTGGGAGTCTGCTCTGAATAAGAACGTCTGCTAAATGCTTTAAAAGTAAATTTAGTGATTTCACTAGTCTTAGGTCTCAGTCATCAGGGATCAGTGATAAGTTATCTATCAGTCCGGCCTTTAAAATACATTGGCCCAATAGAAGCCCATTCTCACTAAAAAGATCCTGGAATCAAAAAGCACTTGTATATCTCAGAACATGAAAAGCAAGCCCCTGGTCAGGAGAAATCAAGGCTGAACTGAAATCAGGCACTTAGCATTACAAACCTTACAGTCAAACATGGTGGTGGCAGCATTTTACAGTGGAATTTATTTTTCCAACATTCCCTGGAGTCTGGAGAGAGAGATCAATGAGAAAATACTAAATCTTAGATATAACAAAATGTGTAATACTTCAAAGGGTCTGAAAACATTCCATATGCATTCCATACCCAGATCCTGGTGAAGAAATAAATAAAATCAGCATTACTGGTTGTAAAGTGATTGTGGCTTACATCACCCTTGTGATCGCTGCCCCTTACTGTGATGGCAGAGCATAGTACTAATAACAATGTCACATAATGAAATGTTCTTCCCCTCACTTCCTCATCCCTCCATCCTTCTATTTGCATCCTGTAACTATGTGAGCTTTAGTCCAAGCTCTGTGTGAAAGGCCAGGCAGGATTAAGGTATCAACATCTTTGGACAGCCACTCCAAGATGCCCATCTTCAGGCACTAAATCCCTGTCTGGGGAAAAGTCAGGGAGGAATGAGCAGCAGGTAAGCCCTCATCAGTCTCCCACCAACCTCCATTCCAGTCTCCCTATTCCCCTGAAGATCAGATGCCCTGACACACAATGGCTGATGAGAATGTCTCATTGTTCATGTTTTGCTGGGGAGAATCACATTAACCAAATGAAATGAAGATATGCTAGGGAACAATAGTCATCTGCTGGCATTTGTGTTGGTTGGGAGGGGAGGCAAGATAATTATATTAGGATGAGTTTTTGATATCTGATGTCTTTGGTATATAGAGAGTTGAAGGTTAAGGTGCTTAAAATTAATTGAGCATACAGTCAATGAGTCAAGCCACACTTGGGGACACTGTATTACTAACGGATAAAAAGTTACTTCTTCATGACAGTGCAGAAAAACAAAATTTTAGGGTTCTATTCATTTAGAGAAGTGCTTTGGAAAAAAATGCAATTGTTCAGATGTAGTCAAAAAATGTTTGGAAAACCATGTGACTAAACTAACTGACAAATGTTATTGACATAGCTGAACAGAGGAAACAGCCATATGTTATAGTCCAAATTACATACCTTTAAAGAAAAAACAAAGGTAGGCTTTAGATAACACACAAGAATTGGCTGAATTGGCAGCTATAAGTGAAGCGAGGGAAGCACTGATTTCCCAAAATGTCACAGTATGTCAGTGGGAAATTATTTCAAGTCTGCTTAAATACGGGTGCAAATCCTACTTACATCATCTGTGAAGAGTCATATCAGTTGTTTGTTCTTAAAGATAATTGTCCATATCTTGTTCAAAGCACTTTTGGAAGATTAAATTTTCATGACCCTCCTTCTTGTTTTATTAACCTGTGTGCAAGACAAGTGAAAGCAGAAATAGCTTTTTGTGCGATGAAATCGCTGCTAGTGCATCTTCTGCTTTTTCAGCAAAACATGTTTGTTGTCAGTTTTTTATATTGATCTGTGAAATGTAAATCAACTGAAGCTTAAACAACAATAAATGTGCAATGGATTGTATTATCAAAACAGCATTTGCTCTAATATAGGCCATTAGCCTACTGTTGTTGGCCTGCATAAGGCCAAATGGAAATTTAAATGAGGATTTTAAATTGAGCCCTGAATCAATGAGACAGAATAAACCAATCAAAAAGGCAGCATCCATAGGTAGCATCCACTACCGATTAAGCCAAACAATGAAAAATGTCACATCTGTAATTTCAGCAGCATGAAAGAAAGAACCAAAGCCTAAAATGTCCTAAACTGAGCTTTTAGACAGAGGATTACTTCTTGATAACAGTGCAGAGAATAGACATTCAGTGTTCCTCATTAATTTGCAAAGCAGCACGTCTTGCTTGTGCACTATGGCTCGTTTCTGATTGTAGGGGGCATAATGACAAAATCAACAGGAGATTACCCTATTAAGCAATGTGGTTTGGCTTAATAGTGAAGACTTTTATTTGTTCAGAGCAGCAGAGAATCACCGGGACATGTCCTCCCTCAATTCTGCTCATTCGGCAAAGAAACATAATTTCAGTGAGAGCTCTTAATGCCAAGGAGGGGAAATGAGTTTAATTAAAAGCAAATGCATTACAGAAACCTGCGAACAAAGCTGAGAAGGAATGTGTGTGTGTGTGACATTCATCTACAAAAACATTTATAATGTATATGCTCAGACAATCACGTTGTCATTTAACTTATCACAATAATATAAAGTATTGTCTTATTGCCCAGCTGAATTTTGTGCAAAAGTGTACAGTACAGGTGTGAGCCTCAACTCATTTTTTCATATTTTGTTTCCAAACAGCCAGCGTTCTTTTTTAGCATTGTTTTTAAGTATAGTTTTCCTGAAGGACAAATTTTTTGCCCTCATTTTCAGTTCTGTACCTGACTGGGTTCAGAGGATTGGTTTTGTTCACAGAGTCACACAGTGATCTATGTATGAAGCAGAACAAAGCCATCTAAATTAAGGCATGAAGAAGTGAAGAAACATGCAAATGAACATGCAGGATGGTGATAAGTTGGAACCCCTTTATCTTGTGTGTGTGTGTGTGTGTGTGTGTGTGTGTGTGTGTGTGTGTGTGTGTGTGTGTGTGTGTGTGTGAAGGTGTCCACAAGTATGCCACAAGTCCACAAGTATGCAACTGAAGGACCTAACTCATGTCAACTGGTACTACTAAACATTAAACCTGAATATGTTTCCAAGCACTAACAGTGACTGATAATGAAACATAATTAGATTAACCACACTGTATTATGTAGTGATATTAAGGGTCTGAAGATTTAAAAAAATGTAGAAAGATTGATTTAACCTAGCCTAGAACAGCATCCGCTTCTCAGCTGTCATCTTTAACCTTTGGATTTAGTTTTCTTTCACCACTGCTGTTATTTCTGAAATGATTTTTAAAAAAATTTTTTGCTTAACACACTTTTTCAACACATTTTTTTTCATTAAACTCTGGAGCTATTCCAAACATAGCTAAAGCCATTAGAAAGAATAGAATCAGTCTGTCTATACATGTAAATACAGAATTAAACACATAGTTTGATATGTAGTCAAAATGGGCTCTTTGTGACTGCAAAAAAGGCTGCAAATCACTGTCTGCTTTGAGCAAAATGAACTTCAGTTTTTTTCTGTTGTTTATTCTGATCTCCCCTTGCAGACGTTCGATGGCATGGTTTTGACTGTGATCTGAACACTAACGTGTTGAAGGTTGGGCCATCTGTGTGCTAGTGTGTGTGTATGTGTGGGACACTTGATGTGTGAGATTGCAGTGAGTTGCCACCGCCCCCCCCCCGTCAAGATGCCTTCAAGCAAGGACAAAATAGTAATAAACACTTCAACACAATGAGCACTGCTCAGCACTCAGTGCACAAACGTGCACACGCAGGCGCACGCATGGTGCCAAATGCGTTGAAGCTGCTGGCAATTACTGAGTCCCTGGTGGGTGATTGCCTTGCCGTAAACAGAGAAGTCCTGCATTTTTTGTTTGATAAAGTTTTCTAAGTTCCCGAAGTGCACCAACTTGAGGTGTTTCCATTAGAGCTTTTATCAGCCCTTATATTCTGACTCCAGCCTAAAAGTTTTTGCAGTTTATGCATTTTTTGTTTGGGCTTTTCCTTCATCTAGGCCAAAAGATTCGACTCATTTACATTTAATATAATTGACAAGCTCATCATATGCTGAGTCAGGTGTGTTAGAATAAGGAAATCATAGATGTGGAGAGCGTGATGTACTCCTGATGTTTTGGGAACTGCTTCAAAATGTTTTAAATAGAAGGCAGCACATTTGTAAGAATTTCAGGTAAAATGCTCAGTTAGCTAGCTTTTAGAGGCTGGTTTCATAAAGAGGTAATCATCTAAGCATCTAAAAGGTTCTTTATACTCCCATATCTCATTTGCGAAAAGGTTTTTTTTATCTTTTTTTTTTTAATCTTTTTTTTTTTAAACTGGAATAGATCTTCTATGGCATTCAAAGAAGAGTGATAGTAAGTTTTTCTGGAAACATTTTACATCAAGCTATTCTGGAATGCTGTGTTTACAGCTTAACAATTTAATGATGCAGAGAATTGGGAAAATCAGCATGCAATGTAGAAAAGAAATGCAAATACATTGTAGCAGAAATTGACAAATGACATTTAATAACATTTTCAGATTTTCAGCTGTTTAAAAATATGCTTAAATTCCTTTTTATCAAAGGCATCAATCAATGCCATCAAACAACCATAGACCTCAGTGGGCAGAGTAAGGCAAAATAAAGTAGCAGGGGTAAGCAGTGGGAGACTGAGAAGTCGTGTCTGAACATGTCAAATTCACTGTAAATACTTATACTGGATTTCATGCTGTAGATTCTATCTTGAGACTTTTGCATGAGATCAATCAGCCATTATCAAAGTGGCTCTAAAGAATGTTACATATTCTCTGGCTGCTGGAATGATAATCCAAAGGTGAGCAACCATCTAGACAGAGATCGAACACAGACATGACAATTCACTATAGATGTTGACCTTTATGACCCTAGACACGAGTTTGTGCCCTTGTATAATAGAGTTCAGTTGGTGGTAGTTAACGTTTCTTCAAAGAGGCTTTGTACCCATGACCTTTAATGTGTACCCTTTCTCACACTTTTCTTACAAGGCCTGTTGTGTCTAGGAGCAAGACTGATAACTGTTGATGCCCCCCCAACTACACGCGCACACACACACACACACACACACACACACACACACACACACACACACACACACACACACACACACACACACACACACTCCCCCCTCCCTTCAGATGCTTGTCCCCTTCATTCTCTCTGTCACCTCTGCAGAGTGACAGGGTGAGGAAGAAAGGAACTCAGCTGTTTGTGAGTGTTGTAGATAGAGGCTCTAACCGCAGGACATTTCTCTCTAGACACACTAACAAGAGAACCACACCTGTGCATCTGCTTTGGACACCAGTTGCCCCACAGAGCCTTCAGCTACTGAAAGCACTGACAGGCAAAAAGTGTGTGAAAAGTATAGGTGAAAATATGACAACATTGTTGTCATGATGAATTGTGTGTTTTTCTGAGTGTATGAAGTTATTGCATGTATCACAAAAACAGACTCACTTATCCATACTTCACCCAAAGATACTTCAGTTTGCACCCAGCAAATAAAAATTGCTTAGCCTCATAGTAAGCATAGTTGCGTTACTGTGAGCAAACAGGTCTAATATCACTAACTGTAGAGTAATGGAGAGGTGATATATAGAGTGATTAATCAATCTTTAATATCTGTCAAACTGAAAAAAATAAATCTGGGTTCGGCAGATGCCAGAAGAACCTTTCCCACATGCATAGTGTCAAGCAGCTTTCTTTTTTTTTCTAGGGCAGTATTTTTCAAGCCTCTTATCATTGTGAGTAACAAAGAAAAATTTCTTCAGTTTTAATAATTTTTTTTGCCACCCTTAGAAATAAGTATAGAGGGTTGTACAATGAAAACTTTCATCACAAGGAGGCTCATTCATATCACCAGAGAGGTTGATCCAGGAAGCCTTGTTCAGGCCGCACCACTCAGCTGCACAGGACATAAACCATCTGTCCCCACTGCGAAAGACCACTGTAATCTTGAAACTTAAAGCTCCTGCAGAAAATAATGGAAACTTTTGTGGTGGCCCTGAAGTGAGAAAGCAAAGACACAATGACAGACATGTGCAAAAAGGTTTTAATGCTATTCTTTGCATCAACACTGCTAATACTCGCACAGCACAAGATATTTGCTGTACACACTCAGATTCTGTAAAAGGGAAGTGATGAAATGGGAAAGAAGTTTGGTGAACTCTTTTCAGTCCTATTTTACTCAGCGGCAAAATGCCCCCAACTGGGACATATTTTTTCCCCTTCAAGAAAGTAAAGCTTTAAAGTGAGTTCACTTCAATGCAGTTTATTTTAGTTTCTATGGCGTCGTTGTATCATGTACTGCAGTGAACGTAGTACTTATTGCAGCTTTACTGTAGCCAGCCTCTGCGTATAAAGCATTCTCACACTAATTAATCAGTCACATCCTATTCAACCTAAATTACAACATTCAGGACAGATGCATCTTCCCTAGTATGAATCACCAACACACATAGGTCTCAGTTCAATAAGAACAAAGACCCTTTTAGGGCAGCATCCTTTGTGCACTGACTGTGGTGTGTGCTGTGAGTCCGGTGACACGGCTGAGGGAACTGCAGGAACGGAAGTCCTGCTGGGCCTGCAGGATTCCTCCCTCCTCATGATGTTCTCACACACAGTGAGAAAGCGTTGAAGTGAAAACCCCTTTGAAACCTTCCAGCTCGCTACGAAATCATGGCTGGCGAGCACTTTGATCCCCAAATGGTTGAGTGGTGGCCCTGCTGTGGGCCATCGGCTTGCATTACCCACAGCATGCCTTCATCCTGGCTTGGACCTTTCTCACCCAGTCAAATGATCACCCAGCAAATCAGCTCAGCACATCACGAAGAAACTCACTGTGCCTCAAACCACCATTGATGCCCCCTGACGTTATCGGCTTAAACCCCAGTACTGTATTTCTTTCCATGCACATTTTGTGTTTTCAGTAACATATTGTCATACATTTCTTAAGCAAAAGTTATCATTATCCTTCTTCTTTTTTCTTCTGCTCCGTCCCCCTGCATGTCCTCTTTCACAACATCCATTAACCTCCTCTTTGGCCTTCCTCTTTCTCTCTAGCCAGGCAGCTCCACCTCAAAATAAATTCTTCAAATATATTTCTCAACCCCCCCTCTGTACCTGTCCAAACCAACGTAGTCTTGCTTTCCTAAATTTGTCTTCAAAATTTCCAACCTGAGCTGTCTTTCAAGTTATCATAAATAATCATTTCTCTTAGCTTAGCCTGTTGGAGATCCTTAACACACAACCTCATCACTTGATTCACTTTCACTTTTTTAGAGCAGCAAATAGTGTACAAAGTGTACAAATATACAAATATAAGATGTTTCACTTTATTTTGGAAGGTTGATCATGTTTGGTGATATATACTTCTTAAAATATCTGAAAGTATCTACGCTGCATTTGAGAGTCTGCCACCATTCTGTAATATGTATCAGCTGCTGGCAATATGGAGCAATATGCACGCATACATATATGAACACATGAACACATATATTCAAACATGCACATACACACGCACACACACAAACACACACAAACACACACACACACACACACACACACACACACACACACACACACACACACACACACACACACACAATTAGCTGTTTTTAGTGATTATTTTAATGATTCTTTTTTATTAAGAAAGACAATAGTAAAATAGTAAAAAAAAATAAACAAAACGGAATTAAAATAGATATTAGCATCGTCAGACAATTTTACATTTATGGCAGATGCTCCTATCCAGAGCAGCTTCCATGTCCTGATTACAGGGACAGTCCCCCTGGAGCAATTCAGGGTTAAGAGTCTTGCTCAGGGACCCAGAGGTGGTAGTGCCAGAGGTGGGATTTGAACCTGGGACTTCTTGAGCCAGAGGCAAGTACACTACCACTAGATCACAACCACCCATTTTCTGCAGATTGCTATGCTTTTTTCCCGCCTAGAATAATTAAGACATTAATACATTAAGACATTAATACTTTTCTATATCTTTCTATATTTTTTGCTTTAAAAAAGCCTGTAACATAGATCATTTGTTCCCCATTCCCAGTACCTGACCACTTTCAAATAATTGTTTGTTTTTTTGTATGTTTGTTAAGCTATACAATGACCTTTTCAATGATAGCAAGATAACTTAAGGCAGAAACCAGTGAAGACAAGTGCAGATGATTACAGATGGTCAGGTCAGTGATTAGTGTACTGGTAATGCTGAATGCTGGAACCCTTTTGTATCTAAAGGCTCTTTAAAGCCTGTTGCAGTAAAACATTTGTTTACATCTATTTCATTTAGTATACTTAATAAGACAGTTTGGCAGGCAAAAATAGTATTTTTTTTCACCAACTAGGTGATGCTCTAGCAAAATAAAAGGAATTAGGGAATGGTCTATTCCTTTTCCCAATTTAATACTCTTTTGCACAATCTTAAGACATTTTTCAAAATATGATGATGCAATTTTATCAAATGTCTTATAATAACAACACAAAAAGAACAAAAAGAAAACTGAAATTTTTATATATTCCTGTTTATAATGCCCTTAAAATTATGTTTTAAATATTTAAGCATAAACATTTAGTCAATATAACAGATATATTTAGGTTTGCTAAACTTTTGACAGTTTATACCTGCAATTAGGCCTTTTGCCAAAGAAGAAGGAGCTCATTTCTGATTGCAAATGCATTCCAGAGGCTGCTGTTAAGGTGGTTTAAGGAAAGGCCTGTCAGCTGGTCCTCTGAGAACGGCAGTGGAGATGCGGCAGCGCATCATGGCAACGGAAAGCTGTCACCAGCGTGAGCGATGACTCACACACTTTTGTTTGCCTGTTCAGCGGAGAGAATGTCAGGCCAGGCGAATGGCTGGCGAGGCATGTTGCACGCATACACTCAGACACACCCATGCACATCTTTGCTGTGGCAGATTCCCAAGGGTTTAATGGGGCAACTTGACAGTGGAGATGTTGGTGAGTAATGGCCAGTCCTTTAGCAGCCTCCATTGCACCTTTTGCATGCGATTACAAGATTGAAAATGTGTGTAGGGTGCAGGCGTAGTGGTTGAACAGAAGGCTCCAAAGAAGATCTTGTTAAGCTTGATCGACTATTTTCTGGGTTCCCTGCTCTCTAGATCAGACAGAACATTGCCTGACTGTTTTGTTCTCTAGACAGAAAATTGTCTTTACTCCAGACAAGATCAGCCACTACTGGGTCTTTTCCTCCCTTGGGACCAGACCAGGTAAACCATCATTAATTACTTGCATGTGCTGCCCACCTTCCTAACCAAAGCTACTTTAACTTATAATAAACTCAAACAAAAACTGCAGCCACTAACTCTAATTTAGTTTAGTTGTAAATTTATTACATTGTTATATATTTTTTTAATAATATCCTGCTTTCACTTTTGTTATCTGGTTCCAGTCAGAGATGGAAGGGTTCCCGTTCTGAATCTTGGGTACTCACAGGGTTATTGGTTCCAGTTGCAGGGAGTTTTTCCTTGCCTCTGTTAATGATCAATTAGTGTTTGTAGCTACTGGATATACCTTTCTTCATGTTATTACAGGAAAAAATAGCATACAGATATAATATGTCATATTTAAGCCCAATCACATAAAGGCTGCTACATTTTGAGTAAGGGAGAATTTGTGTACAATGACTAATGCTTTAAGCTCCAAAACAATTCGGAATTTTAGTGAGCAATTCAGTGAGTAAATGAGAGCTGAACCCATTGCATCACTGGCAGAGAGTGTTCTCCAAAAGACACTTCATACAACTCAGAGCTACTATGTGCTCTGGTAAAATGTTCCCTGAATGTATTCTTTATTTGGGTAATTTAAAAATTCTCTAGCAAGGGACCAAACCCCCCCCTTTTATTTTGTTGATTTTTTTATTTATTATGCTTTCATCCCACACTGCACCCTAAGGGTAATTTATGATGTTTTATATGTTTAGGTTCAGGACTGAATGTGCCATAAGAAAATATGTGCCACTTACCATATACCCCAACCTGCATTAGTGCTCTGCTAAAACAGCATTATCCCATCTTCAAAAAGTAAAGCAACTGAATGTATAAGGATGTGCATCTCAGTTCATTGTGACCTCTTGGGTTACCCAAAATTTTTGCATTAAGATTTAGCAGCTATTCATTATTCAGCTATTCATCTATTCATTCAAATGTTCGATAATAGTGAAAACTGGAAAATGTTATATGACTCCAGCATTAATGACTTGTTCTTCCCTTGATACAGCAAAAGTGAACAAGTATTCTGAGACTATATAAATATATATGTACTGTGTTAAAGGTTTTAGGCAGGTGTGAAAAAATGCTGTAAACAAAAAAAATGGAAGTGTTAATCATTTATTTTCATCAATCAACAAAATGCAGTGAATGAACAAAAGAGAAATTTAAATCAAATCAATATTTGGTGTGACCACCATTTGCCTTCAAAACAGCATCAATTCTTCTGGGTACACTTGCACACAGTTTTTGAAGGAACTCGGCTGGTAGGTTGTTCCAGGCATCTTGAAGAACTAACCACAGATCTTCTGTGGATGTAGGCTTCCTCACATCCTTCTGTCTCTTCATGTAATTCCAGACACACTCGATGATGTTGAGATCAAGGCAAAAGGTAGTAACACCAAATATCGATTTGATTTAGATTTTTCTTTTGTTCGCTCACTTTGAATTGCTAAAAATTAACAATCATTATTTAAATTTCTGAAAGCATTCTTTACAGCATTTTTTCCACACCTGCCTAAAGCTTTTGTACAGTACTGTATATATATATATATATATATACAAACATGAAAAAACAGACACATTAATTCTGGCACAAAAAAAAGCATGTAAAATAAGTGAAAGTGACAATTTGCTATTGTTAAACACAATGAAATTAGGGAGTAGAGATTGGGATTCCTTGCTCAAGGGTAACTCAGGGCAACCTACTGGTCTGGGAATCTAACCCATGAGCGACCAATTCTGGGGCCATGTCCCTAAACCGCTGATGCCCCAAATAAGTTCTATGATTACACTGCATATATTTTACAAACTTTGTAGCACATATAGAGTAGATCCATCATTAAATAGCTCTGACATACAATATCCACCAACCTACAGAAGCCCTTCTGTTAAGATACTACTTTTATTCTCAGATTCCCAGATATCACAGGCTTCCAGAAACCCTAGAGAGGATTTTCCAAAAGATATTGTTCCCACTGGAAATCAAAATGCAACTGAATGATTATACTGTCACTAAAGGCCTAACAAGTGTGAGAGCTCACTTAGGTAGACTTAACTAGATAGCACAGTGAAAGTATTTAAAATTCATCAAAGGACTTTCAAAGGTATTTCAAAAGTGCAATGGTCTAAGTGTTCATTCCATCAATAGAAGATCATAAACCTGTCACCTGGCAATTCCAAAGGCATTGGTGGTCTAAGTTTTTCTGGAAGCATAATTGCTCTGGAGATGTCCCTCCCTCTTCCTAATCACCTAGTGTGATATTAGCCAGCTGCAGATCTGAATGAGCTGTTAGTATTTCCAGCAGACATAACTAAGAAAAAGGTTTTTCAAATCAATAATGAGCTTTGGCAGTGGACACAGTGGGTAGTGGGGGGTTTCTTCTGGGTGCTCAAGTTTCTTCCCACAGTCCAAAGACATGCACGTCAGGTGGAATGGAGATGCTAAATTGCCCCCTAGGTGTGAGTGTTTGTGTGTGCCTGGCCTACAATCGTCTTGTGACCTATCCAGGGTCCTTTTGCCCTGTGAGAGCCGGGACAAGCTCCAGCACTGTCCATAATCCTAATCAGGACAATCAAGAAAATGTCAGTTGTCTCTTTTTTTCAGTATGAAAAAGAAATTGTACTAGATTTCTGGGCAAGCTGACTTTTCCATTCTATGTAATGTCATGTAACAAATTTTACTAGAGCTGATGCACTTTAAGGACTTAACATCTTAAATACTACCTGAGATGTTAACAGTGGTAAAAGATATGAGCACATTCCAAATCTCAGCTGGATGTATTTTCATATAATCATTAATCAAGCATATTTAAGACTGTAAATTCTTACAATGGCACTGAGTTCAACTTTACAATAATTATGGCCCAAACCAGGTACATGTCTACATCATTTGTCACTTAGAATGACTATTAAATGTTTGGTGAACTCACAGTGGCAAATCTCGAACCCATTTTAACTGGGCTCCTGCTCACCTGACATACTTCACATGCATCTCACTTTTTCGACATCTGGAACTTGAACCCAATTTGGGCGCCTTCATTGCCTATCAGAGTCAAACAATCATCAGTAATTAAGCTCAGATTGTGCCATCTCAGCCAAGGTCAGCCTGAGATAATGTTTCACGGATTGTACCAATTACAGCATTCGTTCCAGCACTGGCACTTGAGCCAACCTTGAGCCCTCCGTGGCAGAAGCCCAACACGTGTGCTTTCAAGTCCATAGCTGCACAGCCCTCCAACTCTGCAGCTCTGTAGTTAGGTTTTTTGGATGTTACAATATATTATATCACATCTACACTAAAAAAGATTGCAAAAGCTGAAAAAAGATGCTTAAAAACAGAAATAAATGTCAACATTATTTGAAATTTCATTGAGGTAACACAATCTGAAAATGCTGTCTTTAATCTGTTTGACCTTACAGTAATTGAATAAACACTTTTGGACTGCTACATGGTTATTACTGTTCCATCGATAACTCAATTGTTAACATAAAAACATTTTATCAGAGTGAACTAATACATTAAAGATAAGCTTACCAACTATGATTTCAGCACACTAGTGGTCGTTGCATGAGTCAGGGTTTTAAATGTTTTCAACAGAAATATACAATATTTTCCCATAAGGGCAGCGGTGGCCTAGTGGTTAGGGAGTTGCCCCCACATCGGAAGATTGTGGGTTTGATTCCCCACCAGTAGGTTGCCCTGAGGTACCCTTGAGCACTGCTCCCTGGGCGCTTTCAATAGCTGCCCACTGCTGCATGGTGTTTGCATGGGTAAAATGCAGAGGTCCAGTTTTGTTGTGGTTCACTGTGTGCTGTGCTGTGACCTCGCAATGACAAGGGTTGTCACTTTCACTTAAGGTTTTGAACACCCCTCCTAATTATTGGGTTAAGATGTTGTTGTTTTTTCATTGTACACACTCCATGTTTGTCTAAGGAGGTTGCCTGACAATGTGTTTGATTTTATACAGCCAGCACTACTACCATTGAGTTACTGAGCAAGACCCTTAACCCTGAGTTGCTCAAGGGAGACTGTCCCTTTAATTAGAAAATGGAAGTCACTCTGGAGTGTCTACTATTAATGTAAATGTGCGGCTAAAAATTTGAGCTCAATAGTTAGTGGATCCTTTTAACTTCAGTTCCTCATAGCTCAAATATTACTTTCATAGTTTTTATAATACTAGAATATGAAACACCATGTGGCTCCAGAAAAAAATGCGCTCATTTGTCTCCATTTCACAGTTATATTGCTAAAATACATATTGCATGTCAGCTGGTTCCTGGGAAGTCTCCTGTTCATAGAAAAACAAAATTAAATCAGACTGATTATGCATCATGAATATGTGACATGATATCATGATATAAGCTATAATGAAGGTATATTTATTAGAAAACAGAAATCAATTACCAGTTTTTTGGGGATCTTGGAAATGATAATATATTCTGTATATGTTTACATAACACATTTAATAATTTAGCTGTTAAAATCAGGTAACAATCTTATTATAATGGCACATGTAACGCACTCATTAGCAGTACAATTTGTTGAACTGAAAAACTTTTGAGTAATTTTAAATGTGGTACTGTCATAGGATGCTTGCACCATTACCACAAACCAGTATGTGGAATTTCTACCTTGGTTTGCCCTGGTCACCTCTGCTATTAATGTGAAATGGAACAACAGCTCATCCAAGAAGTAGAGACAACACAAAACGACAGTATGTATTTGGTAAAAATCATGTAACCTCTGTTGCATTACATATCACTGATTTCTGCACTTCCACTGGAAGCAAAAAACATTACATTTACGGCTTTTGGGATTTCCAGCAGATATGAAATTTTAAATATCTTCCAGATCACTCAGAGAAAATGCAGCAGACACAAGGTGTAGTTATTATTCTATTATGTTCTCTGTTGAAGAAGTAGTTTTTATTTGCAGTATTCAGCAGTTCTAAGGATCAGAGGTAGATCTACCACTTTGGAGCTGATACTGAGAAGAGTTTTGTACTTGTCTTCTGCTTTTGAGAAGTGGGAAGGTCAAGTTGGGCTGAGCTTGATGCTCTGAAAGTGCAAGCTGTGTCCTTAGATTCCTATATTCCAAGTAATAATCGGAATGGTTAAAATTAACACTGCCACTGAATTCTGGAGCAGAGTAAACATTTACATTTGCAGCATTTAGCAGACACTCTTATCCAGAGCGACTTCAATGTCCTAATTACAGGGGCAGTCCTCCTGGAGCAATTCAGTGTTAAGGGTCTTGATCAGGGATCCAGTGGTGGTAATACCAGAGGTGGGATTTGAATCTGGGACTTTTTGAGCCATAGGTCCATAGGCAAGAATCCTACCACTAGACCACCGCCACCCTTAGTAAATGGCTTCTCTGAATTGTTAAAAAAAAAAAAATTTGCTGTCTGCCAGTCTGATGCACAAATTCTGGTGCAGTGCTACTTTAGATAACGTTCTTTTACTTCACCATGATGATAAACACAAAGTGAGGTCCATAATGATATCCTGTAACGTGCACAACTTGATCTCTCAACCCAGTCAGTCCCATTTTGAGTGAATTTGAACATCATTTGAATGGGTACTATTTCCAACAGAAACATGTCCATAAATAAACCATTGGCCATAAAGTTTTCTCTGCTATTAATCTTTCTCAAGACTATCTTTGAGAAATGTCTGAAGCATCAGGCATTGCATACACAACCCATTAGATTATATGGAATATATAGATTATATGGAAAAAAAATGTAACTACACAAGAATTGAAAAAAAAATCAGACACCTCTTAATTAAATAATGAGTTTAAGAAATATTGCCTAGTCAAAATATATCTTTAGACAACTATTTAATGGGAAAATGAAACCCTTCTGAATGTCTCCGCTCACATCTTTAAATTTCAAAACACTTTACAGAAATGTTGGGAAATAAGTAGAATTCCCTGACATACTGTAACTATTATAACTTATTTAGGGACTACAGCAGCAGTAACTTGAAGGCTTTAATGAACTGAATTTGGAGCTAAGTGTTTGCATTAAGTTCATAAAAAGATTTCTTTTTTGAGTTCTTTATAAAGCAGCAATACACTTTTTAACTAAAAGTTGTAGTAACTTCAGGGAGTCATTTCAATTATTTTCTTATCAGGCCTGCTCTTCCCCCAAACAGACTGGTGACTAATGGATTGAGAAAACCTTGTATTTGATTACTAGCAAATGACAAAGAAGCATTTGAAAATTATTGCATTGGAACCTCAATATGTATGCCCTCCAGGTATCGACTCCATCTTTTAGAAGGGCTTAGGCTTTTAGTGTACTTACATACCAGTTGCTCAATGTCGCCGTCCCCCTGGCAGTTTTGCAATACTTTTGATGGCTGCCATCAGTACCCTTCCCACTCTAAATTATTGATGGATCACAGGATAAGTGGCCCTGGATTCTCTCTTCTAGACTTTCTTCTTGAGTGCAAAGATGAAGAGTTCCGGCTAATGAAAAATCTATTTTTTTAGACTGAAAAATATCAAGCTATCGATTATACATAAGAGTGCCATTTTGAAGTTGCAGAACTAAAGGTACATAGTGACTTGCACAAATTGTGACAAATGTATTTATAGTGCCTTTAAGTTGCTCTAAAAGACCTCAGACAATTTTGGCCAGGTTTAAACAGGAACCATTTCATTTGAAAATTGCTGCTGGTTTAAATACAGTGTTATCATTCAATTCAAAATGGCAATAACACTGAAACATAAATGTTTTACAAAGGAAATGTAAATGTGAATATTCTCAGGTGAATACATAGGTGTGCAGAAAAACCTAAATTTCCCAATCTCACTTAAACAAACAATTTAAAGAAACAACTCAAAATTTACAAATAAACATTTCTGAAAAAACAAACAAACAAAAAAACAGTATAGTCATTCTTCTTTTTAATAACAATCATAAGCCTTCCATTCTTGGAGTCTGTCAGTTTCTTGATCTGTTGACCCTCAACTTTTTGTGCAGCAGCAACCACAGCCTCCCAGACACTATTCAGAGAGATGGACTGTTTTCCTTCCCCGTAAATCTTCAGTTTAAGAAGGGCCCACAAGTTCTCAATAGGGTTTCGGTCAGGTGATTGTCATTATTTCATTATTCCATGTAAAAAATCATAGTGTTCTTGAAAGATGACATTTTCCTGCACCACTGCTTGAAGAAAGTGTCTTCTAAAAACTGGCAGTAGGTTTAAAAGTTGAGTCCATCTTTAACCTAAAAAGGTGCATCTCTTGGCCCAGTCCTGACGTTTCAACTTATAAGACTTGTTCAGTGGTTGTCAGGTTTCAGCCTCCCCTACCTTGGCCATGTTTCTGAGCACTGAACACCTTGCACTTCTGGGCACTCCAGGTAGATTGCATTTCTGGAATATGACAGAACTGGAGGGTAATGGGTTCCTTCATGTTTATTCTTCTCAAATCCTTGGCAGTTAACTTTGCATCTTTTATTCTCAAAACATTTCTCTCAACCTTGTTGACAATTTGCAACAAACCGTTTGATGTTTCTTTAATAACATCCCCAGCTCTGAAAGACTTTTTACAATGTTTAACTTTTCAGAGTCCGTTCTATCTCTTTATTGGCCAATTTTGCCTGAGGAAAAGACACTACCTAATAATTATGCACGCCTTGATATATTGTTGTTCTCCTTAGGCCACAACCTCATTCATTACACAAAAACACATCACCTGTTATGCTTAAATATAATTAGCATTCAGTTATTATGGTCAAAATACTCACTTGCCTAATAATTGTGTACACAGGGCATGTGTTATATTTTACAGTCATATTATAGTTTTATACTCCACCTTATGGCAAAAGATGAATAGTAACAGCAATAAAGCTCTGTTCACTGAACTGTTGGTCAGAAACTTGACAACATGGAAACTCCAGCTACTGATGTTAATATTTATCTTGTTTTATGACAAACCCTGAGTACTGAAGCAGATGTTGCAATTCCAGATTTATGTCCATAGATGGCACTGCACTAACAGAATTGCTGACACTGGGCACACCTCCCCCCTTCTCTCTCCCTCTCTCTCGCTCATCATACTCTTTATCCTTACACATTAACCCTTTTACTTTCTTAATATTTTATTCTCAGTTCAACTTAAAATTTACATTTACTTGTTTTTAGGTGTAATTTCTTGTGTTTAAATGGCCAGCCATGTACCAAATATACACCAAACAGCCACAACATGAAAACCACTGATCGTAGCGGTAAATAACATTGATTATCTTGTTATAGCAATTTATAGCATTTTTTATAGTGCATGTCAATTTGGCAGCAAGTGAACTGTGTTGGATGCAGGAAAAATGGACAAGACAAAAATCTGGAGAATGGCCAAACTGTGATTAATAGACCATCCAGTGTCATGGGCACCCAATCTCACTGATGCACGTGGGAAGCCAAGGCTAGCCCTTCTGGTCTGATCCTACATTAGAACTACTTGGAAGTAGACCTTTCCTCCATGTGGATGGGCAAGTGTGTGTGTGTGTGTGTTCCCTTTACCTGGAAAAATGATGGCACCAGGATGCAATACAGGGCAAACATAAACTCGTAGAAATAGTGTGATACTTTGGGCAATATTATGCTGGGAAACACTGAGTCATGTTGATGTTTCTTTGACGTATCTCCTACCTTAACGCTATTGCAGACCAAATACACTCCTCCAACGTAATAGCAGTGGATTCTTTCTGAGGGGTGTGTTGCACTTCTATCTATCTATCTATCTATCTATCTATCTATCTATCTATCTATCTATCTATCTATCTATTTAGCTTATGGTGTAACACCGAGCGAATGTATGAGGATAAGTACATGTAGTGTATATGGAGAGAATATGTATGGAAGTCAGATTTAGTCTCTATTAGATTTGTTGTTAATTTTTGTAATGAGAGAAACAGCCAGGGAGAGAGTCTCATTGAGTGTGTGTTTGAGAGAGAGAAAGAGAGAAAGCGAGAGAAAGAGATAGAGAGAGCGTCACATTGAGTGTGTATGTTTGAGTGTGCGTGCGTCTGTATGTGTGAGAGAGAGAGAGACAGAGAGAGAGAGTGTGTGTGTGTGAGAGAGAGTGTGTGAGACAGAGTGTGTATGTGTGTGAGAGAGAGAGAGTGTGTGTGTGTGTGTGTGTGTGTGAGAGAGAGAGAGAGAGAGAGCGAGAGAGAGAGAGAGTGTGTGTGTGAAAGAGAGAGAGAGAGAGAGAGAGAGAGAGCGCTATGCAGTACACAGTCAGGCTCCGCGTAGCCTCGTGTCAGTCCGGCGTGTTTCCGTCGGAGAAGTGAGCGAGGCGAGAAGGACGGTGTGTGAGTGTGTGAGTGTGTGTTGTGGATGTCCGCAGCGAGCCTGCAGCCGCTGTGGGAGAGGAGGACACACACACTCCTCCAGTGAGGGAATGTGAGGCTGAAGCTCCTCGTCTTGTATCTGTGCGGCGTTTTTCGCTCGTTCCTCTGCTCGATGTGGATCTATCCAAACTGAGGAAGAGAGAGAGAGAGAGAGAGAGAGAGAGAGAGAGAGAGAGAGAGAGGAAGAAGGAGAAGAAGGAGAAGCTAGAGACGGTCCTCTACTCTCCGAGGCTTCACTGTAACGACTTGAGGTGAGTGGACATTTCTCGCCTAGATGTGGCCGCAAATACTGATGCAAGACCCGCCACAGCTGGAAGCGCAGCTGGCGGATGGGCTGCTCTCTTACACCGCGGTGCTGATGAGGAGCATCCCTGTAACACGCCTTCTAACTACCTCCAACTTTATCCTCCTTTCTCAGTGGGAGCTGTGAAAAGCTTGGTGTCAGGGTTTTTCACATGAAAAACGACAAACTAGGGGAATAAATTAGAGACTAATGGTGGCTCATTAATGATGCTTATCTCATCCCCCTGGCATACGTGCACACCTTGCTGGGATACAGGTGAGACACCTCTCAGCCTACACAGCAGCTTTTTACTGTATCATGAAAGCCACCAGCTACACTTTAGCTCCTTGAAAAAATGCTCAAGGAAGCTGATTATGGCCATTTCCCCAGCTCGCTCCATAGAAATAGCTGATCTACTGACAGACCTTACAGACGTTTACTTCAACTAACACTGACACTTCATTCATCTTAGGCTTACATCTTTTTTTTTATTTAAATTTTTTTTTTTAACTTTTCTCCAACAGATCACACATGACTGGGTATCTATTACATCTACAAGAAGTAAAAGTCTACTCGTCTGCTGGGCATCGTGAAGGTCGAGCCAGAGCTTCACTTTGCTTGTAGTTCAGCAATTTTAGGGTTTAATAAGGTTTAGTCTAAACTCCAGTTTGCTTGTTTGTCTGGCTATTCACACATCTACCTTTTCCTTCAACCAAAGCTGCATCAGCAGTTCGGCATTTTAAGCAGGAAAATTGCTCAACATTTGCATTTAAATAAGCAGCATCTGCTATGAACGAGGAGACACATATGAATCAGTCTTGACCACGCAACCAGCTCCAGCTACTTTGGTGTAAAAATGTAGGAAATTCAGCTGAAGCTGGTGTGAAAGTGCATTTTGACCTTACACGGTGAAGGGGGCTCTGACAGAATGAAAAGTGCTCTCTTGGAGCGGTGTGGAGCTCGATATCTTCTCAGATAGGTTTTCTTTGAAATTATTCATGAATGACAATAATACATTAGTGTTCTTGTGGTTGAATATACGTTACCAATGATTAGTACTATGTAGTGTTCATCCTAGGAAAACTTGATCTGTTTTATTGTAATGTATGTCATTTTTGCAAGTTGCATAGAGGGGAATTAAAATTTATATTTTTTAAAATTACAGCAGTGGTGGTCGATATCCCAAAGCATGCAGTTTGACAGAAAGATCTTTTACTTGAAGTTATTACATGAAATGGTTGTGAATATGCTGCTGATGCCTGAGACTGCAATAGCTTTGTGATGAAGTTTTGTTTTCAAACAGTTTGTTTGTTAGTTTCATATTGTAAGGCAAATTAAAGAAAACATTTTATTTTCTTCTATTTAATTGACCGTTATCCACATCTCATCTAAAAGCCTTGGAGTCCTCATCTGGAGTGTAGGTTCTTTTCTGAATTTGGACATAAAATGAAATAGACACACCTCTTCCACATTTTCACAAGAAACCTTTGAACTACTGAATGACATTACTAAAATTGATGGAAATTTGGAAAAAAACTGATATTTATCTTTAGTATAATTTAATATACCACCTGAGAGCGTTTCACATTTTAACCAGAGAACTTGCTTATTTTAGACAAGATTGTGGCACTGTGGTGTGTTGAACAGAGATGGATTACATACTGCTTACAGTGCAGAACCTTGTTTGGCCTTTTTTCCTTTGATGAGGCAACGGGAGGCTAAAGAGATTGGTGATGTCTTCACATCACAGAGTCTTCAGTCAATAAGGTTAACTAGACAGAGCTGAGAGCAGAGGACTTCTCTGGACACCCAGCACTTTCCTGGAACTTGATCTACAAGTCATACAGAGCAAAGTAAAATCTCCTGCTGACACTCTTCACAGCATGAGCTTCTTCAGATGGATTTGAATGTTGATTCTAAAAGTCAAATAGACTTTCAGCCCTTCATGCCCAGGCGCGTAGTATTGATTTGCTTAAATGTCGGTTGGATGTTTCCTGACGTGTAATTGGGGAATATTATGTGCTTAAGGAGGGTTTGCGGACTTCTTTGTAGCCAGTGTTTGTACGAGTTTTGGGATTTTTAGTGGCTTTGAATGGTCGAGCCCCAAGAGCACCACATTCATTGTTCCTGCCCGCTTTTGACCACCAATAGAACAGTAATAGCACAAGTGTTACCCTCTGTTTTTTTTTTTTGTTGTTGTTGTTTTTTTTTTTTTGTAAATGTAGCTTAACTCATCATTTGTAAAGAAACACCACATAGCTGTTAAAATATTTGCTGTCTGATCACTCATGTGTACCACTATTCTTCAGCTGTCCGGTTCTTTGCTCGTCTGTCTACATAAGACTTAGTCACTTGATAGATACTGGAAGGATAAGCTTAAAGAAACCTATCTCTACCAGGGTACAAGCCCTCCCCCAAACAGAGCTTGCCCACATGGCTCAATAGCACCCCCTATGGGTTTTGAGCTTATCAGGTGAAATGATGCTTACTGACCCTGGGAGTGCAGTCCAAGCTGTGATATCATGCTCATGCCTTACCCCCCCCTTCCTCCCCAAGGCTAGTGAGCAAAATACATTTTGAGATTGGTGCACATGAGGTCAGTGGGTCATGAATGAGACTTGCTTGTTTTAGTTACATGCTGCGTCACAGGTGAGCACTGCACCTCACCAGCTCTTCCCAAGGCATGCTCTCTCTCTCTCTCTCTCTCTCTCTCTCTCTCTCTATCTCTCCCTTTCTATTTCTCTCTCTCTCTCTCTCTCTCTCTCCTGTC
>CM029385.1:7924965-7979344 GCA_017165825.1 Hepsetus odoe | reverse complement strand
CTCTCTTTCTCTCTCTCTCTCTCTCTCTCTCTCTCTCTCTCTCTCTCTCTCTCTCTCTCTCTCTCCTAGATCAGGGAACAAAGGTTCTCTTTTTACTTTTAGCTGCCTGGAATACATTTACAGGAGGGTTGACTCTGACACATTCATTTGATATTTTTATAGAAATAGTGGGGTTTGACAGCCTTGTTTTATTGTTCTCTGTTAAATCGGCTCAAAGCCCCTTCTAGGCGTCACATCACCATGTGATAAAGAAACCACATCACACACTAGCATATTAAGCTTCATTAAACAGGTCAGTAGGCCCTGCACATTTGAGTGACAAACTGCTTTTTTATGCTGAGAAATTGCATAACGAGGTACATTCAGTAGACTGAGGCGAGGCCTCCAAGTAGTGGAGATAATGTTCAACCCAAAATGTGTCAAATATAGGTATGAGTTTTGCAGTATTGATGATTATAATGTAATACCCGTCTTCTGTCACATTAAATTTACAACTGCAGACTTGAAGCTGTCTATAAATATACCCTCCCTTTAGTGGGCTAACATTGTTAAACCTCACCACTGCCTGATCTCCTCCAAGGAAAAATGTGTTGACTATTAAAGTGAGGGATTTGAAAATTTGAACCAAACTTTTCAGTAATCTATTTTGTGTTCATGCCAATAAATAGTGATATGTGTTCGACTACTATCTTGGTTTAGAATAATTTTAATAACGATCACTTGGTATTGATAACTCTCAACTTTGTATAGGTGCAAGAAAGAGACCATGTTCTGCCCACCTTATTGACTGTTTTTCACACAAATGCATGTGTACACACATGTGCGCATGCACACAGGCGCATATACACACAAAAACACCCAAATGGTAATCATAGTTATTTCCATAGACATTAAGAGAGTCATTTTCCTCATGCACTGTTGCGTAAATTGGCAGTGAGCTGCCTTCCCTGGCCAGTAGTAAACATAAGAGAAAATCTGGATTTGTTTGTGTATGCCTCTAGGTGTGCTTGAGCGTGTGTGTGTGTGTGTGTATGTGTGTTTCATTAAGTGGCTCGAGTGTCCATAATACATACATGCCACACAAACACTATGTGTCCCTGTGGTTGAAGAACGCTCAAGCATCTGTGTTTTGTTCAGTGGTGAAATTAAGTGAGTATATGAGGAAGGCTGTGTGTGTGTGTGTGTGTGTGTGTGTGTGTGTGTGTGTGTGTGTGTGTGTGTGTGTGTGTGTGTGTGTATTAGATAGAGAGAATGTTGAAAAGGTATTGATATTCCACAGGCATCCTGATCTGTTGGAGAGAGAGAGTAACCCTTTCATGTATTTTTCATGCTCGTTAACCACTCCTGTCTGGATGCTGTTTGTTCTCTCTCTCTTTCTTCTGTTTCTTCTCCTCTCTCACTCTTTTCCCTGTTTTTTTTTTCTCACCTGATTTTTTGTTCTTCCCTCAACAGAAAATACTTGATTCATCTCTCTCCTCAAATATTCTTCATGTACTCTAGAGAATAGCATGTAAATCTGTTTGCAAGCATGTTTAAGTCAAGTTTAGTGGGTTGTGTGTGTGTGTGTGTGTGTGTGTGTGTGTGTGTGTGTGTGTGTGTGCGTGCGTGTGTGTGTGCATGCTCTTCAGACTGCTTCAAAGGAGGGCAAACATGAAAACATGAAAGTGCGGTCAGAACAGAGTAAGAAAAATACGGAAATGGACAAGTAGAGATGGAAGGAAGAGTGAAAAAGATGCAGGGAGAGAGAACAGAACCGCTGTTTCGCTTGTCCATCTCTTTGCTGTGCTTCTGGCAGCTTCTCTTTTACATATCCTTGTAGCAGAAGAAGAAGAGTTAAAAAATTATAAGATCCTTCCTGTTATCTACAGGATTGTTATTCACTTATTAACCTTTAAAGGTCCAATTCATTTTATGAACATGAGATTTTTTCCCTTTGGAGTAAATTCACCAAAAACAAAATTAAAATTCCCAACCTTTCTCAAAATTAAACTAACTATTTAAGTTCCGGTGCCTTGTAGACTGATATTTTTAAGATTACTGTTCTGATTGGCCCTATATTTTTAATTCAAGAATCATCCTAGGTTAAAAAAACATCTGAAATCAATCAATGTAAAGGGACTGGGTTTGACTGCACATATGTATGAGTATGTTATTCCTGTGATCCCAAAATAGGCTCTTTTTTTTGTTTGTTTGTTTATTTTCTATATGTGGACTATATGGAGAGGCAAGTGAATGCCACATTCACTTTTTATCACACATTTTTAGACAGTGTTTACATATAATATCAAAGTCTTTTATTTCTCAAAAGCAATGATAATAGAATTCTGAATTACAGCCCCTTTAACATTGTTCAGCAACTACCATAAATTATTTAGTTGCTTCTTGGGGTCAAAATGCATCTGAAGGTAGCAATTAATTTGCATTGATACTCAAATATTATTGATTGTTGTGATGTTTTTTTTGTTTTTTTTTCAGGCAAAAAAACAAGCTATTTTCAAATGTAAACATTTTTAAAAGCTTGGTGGTTTTTTTTAAATTCTGTGTTTCTGTGTACAGTGCTAAAAGAATCTATGAGAATAGTATCTATGAGTAATGTATTTTTAAAGAGAAAAGTGTTTTTTACCACATGTAGCTGCAATAAAAATGTAGGGTATGTACTTAAGAGGGTGGGGATTTGAATTGTGAGCACACATACAGGCTCCTTTATATTAATGGGTTCTTAAAAAGTCTCGTTCTCTCAGGTATTCAGAGAGCTGTGCATGTGTGTTTCAGAACGGAGTCTGTGGCTGAGAAGATGCTTACTAACTGGTTTGCCTTTCTTCTTCACAAGTTTCTCAAGGTAACAATAACAGACATACACCACTGTACTGCATACTATATGAAATGGATGTATGCTCTTTTCTCCAAAAAAGAATTAAATTTCATTTTGCTAAAAAAATAATGGTAAAAGATAACAGGTTCTAGTAGTTGCCCATATTGAGTAGATTTTTTTTCTTTTCAGAAAGGCAGGCAGCTTTGTAGGAAAACATATTTTAACAATAGGCCATTGTTGTAGCTAGACAGAATGACAGGCATCAAACAAGTCCTTGTTTAACAGTTTCTACTGAACTCTAAAATTCACCTGACATCTTGTGAAATTCAATTTCCATGTCATTTTTTTCCAAATTCTATTTTTGGAGGAAACACTTTTGAGCAGACTTTAACACCTGCCCCTCCTAAAAAAAAAACCAGTAGCTGGTCCTTTAAGCATTTAGCATGATGTCAGTACACTGATCATTAATTCCAGGTGCACTGCCTACTCATGCTGAAGCTGAATTAAGGCACAGTTTGCATTTTTCTTCTCAGATTCAAACATTTTTTCCTTACTATGCCATTATAGATCTATGCCTACAACTTGTTTCTGTTCATGCGTTGTATGCAGTCCTTGGCCTGAAATGTTTGAAATAGGGATAATGCTCATGTATTCTCTCTTTTCTCTCTCTCTTATTGTAGGAATGTGCTGGAGAGCCTCTGTTTATGCTCTATTGTGCTATAAAGCAGCAGATGGAGAAAGGCCCTATAGATGCCATCACAGGAGAAGCACGCTACTCCCTCAGTGAAGACAAACTCATCCGACAGCAGATAGAGTATAAGACGCTGGTTAGTAGCTTGCTGCCACTCATGCATGGCATATTTGTGCATCCAGGTGTGTATGTACATGGATCATAAACATATGCATTGTGTTTCATTGTATATGTGTGTTTGCACTGAGGCTGGCTGGCTGTGGACTAGCCATGCTCATTATGCATTAATACCCTGCTGAAGCTAAAATTGGTCTCCTGCAGTGGGTGTGAAATTAGATTTCTGGGGCCAGCAAATGGCCTTTTTCTCAACCTTTCCATAAACCCAGTGTTTTCTCAACCCGGAACCTGAACAGGACCCATCAGAGTTCTCTGAGCACAGCTTATTCTTCCTCCATATCAACCCCATCATCCTTCTGCCTCACTCCCTCTGCTCTTTCTCTCAGATTTTGAACTGTGTGAATCCGGATAACGAGAACAGCCCGGAGATTGCAGTGAAGGTGCTGAACTGCGATACCATTACACAGGTGAAGGAGAAGATACTGGATGCCGTCTACAAGAACATGCCCTACTCGCAGAGACCTAGAGCAGTGGATATGGACCTGGGTGAGTAATCAAACAACATTAAAATTGTGTTAGTTTTTAGATTTTCAGCTTTTTCTTTATTTAACCAAAGAGAATTTAGAACACCTTTCTAGTTTTCCTACTACTTTCATGAATACACATCCACAGTTTTCAGGAAACAGTCCCAACCCACCAAGAGTGTATCACTCTCTTTAAAAGACTAAGACAATAAGTTACTTATAGACATGAAAATGGCTCACAAAGTTTAAACTAAGAAAAATAGCCATATACACTTATTTGACAATTGAATGACATTCAGATGAAACATCAATGAGTCATTCATTTAGGCAGTGGTGGCCTAGTGGTTAGGGAATTGGCCCCCAGATCGAAGGAGTGTGGGTTTAAACCCCTTACCAGTAGATTGCCCTGAAGTACCCTTGAGCAAGGTACCGTCACTGCTCCCTGGGTGCTTTCAATAACTGCCCCCTGCTGTATGGGTGAAACTCAGAGGTTGAACTTCATTGTGCTGTGCTGTGCTGCATTTTACAATGACAAGAATAGTCACTTTCATTTAGACTTTAGGGAGACTAACAGAGTGAGAAACAGAAATAGCAGGCCAGCTAATTGGTTTAGCTGATCTCTACATGATACAATGGACCATAAATCAGAGAAAAAAATCCATTAGCAATACAGTATTAACTTACAGACTAAGCTGAAGATAAACAACACAATCAAAGATTTAAAAGGTTGACATGTTGAGCTTACTTCTGTATCACCGCTGCTGTCCTGTGCATGCAAAAATCTAGTCGGAGCATGTGTCTCCTTAACTGACATGACGATCTCTCAGCATGTTTGGATCATCCATCTTTAAACAGGGAAACATAAAGATGGTAAACAACAGTATGTTATGGTTATTGTATTATACATGTGATACATTATACTTATTAGTTTTTATACTAGTATATAAATTATTCAAACATTAGTTTTTCATCTGTGGCTTTTATTGTAAGCACGGCAATGTCTACAGTTACTGTGACTTCATCCAGTGTTTTAGTGGCTTCTTAGTAGCTGTTTATTTTGTATAATATATGTGCATGTGTGTGTGTGTGTGTGTGCATGTGTGCATGTGTGCGTGTGTGTGTGTGTGTGTGTGTGTGTGTGTGTGTGTGTGTGTGCACATGTGGGTGGATGGGACTGACTGACTAGGGTTTAGGATGCCAGACGGACTAACCAGATTGACTCCCTGCCTCATATCTGGCACACACATTTTTTACATCCATACAGCACAAAAGCCCCCCATCAGTGCCACAAATCAGCCTTCCAACACCTCAGCCTGAACAGCCGCTTCCATTACAAGCTTTTTGGGTGGACCGTGCCTGTAACTGGCACAGTCTTGTGTATGTGTGTGTGTTTTACAGCCATCATCTGTGTAACTGGCAGGCACACAATCAAATGAACACTGTTCAACCGAGAAAAAAATCAGTGATCATTCTCTCTTTCTGAGTCTTTTTGCCTCTCATAAACACACTCTTCAGTATTTCATTATGCAAGCACATTAGACCGAGTGTGTGCGCGCAGCTGAATAGCTGTGTATGTTTTTTACAGAATGGCGTCAGGGCCGGATGGCACGAGTGGTCTTGCAGGATGAAGATATCACCACTAAAATTGAGAATGACTGGAAGAGACTCAACACCCTCATGCATTACCAGGTGAGATAATTGGCCTAGTAGGTCACCTGATTTTGCCAAAAAAATAGTTACAACTCAGTATATTGAAGGCATCTACATGATTCCATTGTTTACATTGCCAATGATGGTGCAGACTGTATGGTGCAGAAAAGGCATCATCATCTTCAACTCAGATCTTCAGCAACATTTAGCCAATATCCCCAAAGACGAATCACAACTGTCCTTCCCTCAAAATCAAGCAATGTTTACTGCTTATATTTCCAGGATTCCTGAAAAATATTTTTCCAGGAGAGTTTTTGTCTCTCTTTCTCAGGACAGTCACTGTAACTAACCAGCAGAGGGTTTTTATTTGTTGTTAAACCACACCATAACCTATGTATGAATCATCCAAGCATAAAAGGCAGTCTAAAGTATGGCATGAACCAATGAAGAAACATAAAAATGTATACATATAAGCAGGCCAGCAATTAGCATACTGGTGATGCTGAATAGTTGGTAATTAGGAAACTATTTCTTTGATTTAATTTACTCAGTACAGCAAAGTTAAGGCATTTCAATAGGCACACCATTTTGAATATGGAATTCCTTAGCAAAATGTAAATAAATGAGGCACAGTACTTTTTGTGTCTGTACCTATTTTTTAATCTTAATTATGCATTTTTGTCCATTTGTTCATTTAGCTTCAGATGAAGAGCAAATAAGCAAAGGGATAATTAGTCTTTGTTGCCTGTTGCATTCAAAATACCGATTCTGGCTGACCATTTTGGCTGAAAAGAAATTGGATTTAGTTCATCCCTACCAAAAAGCTGTCTCCTTTATGGTTATATAACTATGCATTAGAACACATGCAAAACCTGTTAGAGTTCTTAAAAGTCTTAATAAAGCACCAGAATTCATCTGTTGACTCCTACACAAAGCACTTTTCCAGCCTTAGAGTGTGAACAATAGTTTTTTAGCTCTGTGTACGGTGTGCTGCCTCCGAGCTTTTTCCATCGCTGTCCTTCAGCAACCACTGCAGTGGCTCTCACTGACTCACATAAAATACAAGCAATTACCGGGCAGGTGGAGTGAAAGGCCAGTGTGCGCGTGTGTATGTGTGTGTCTTGTCTAAGTAGTTTCTTATCTGTTATGCGTATTAAGCCATGTCATGCTGCCTTTTATCTCCAGCCTGTTTTAATCAGTTCCTACTTGACACCTCGCAAGATACAGCTGCAGCTGATGTCATCATGTCATCAGAGACATGTAGAAATGGTAGACAGTGAGGGACACACATAAAGAGATAGAGAGAGAGAGAGAGAGAGAGAGAGAGAGAGAGAGAGAAAGCATATTTAGTGTTTCTTTCTTTCTTTCCTATTCACTCTTTTTTGCCCCTTCTCTCTTTTTCACTCTCTTGCATTCTTTTTTTTTTCTTTCTATCCCTGTTCTATTCCCACCTCCTTTTTTCTCCATCTCTCTCCTCCGCAGACACTAGCGCTCCCTTTGTATTTCTATTAGTCTCTCTTTTTCTCTTATCTCTGTATTGCTCAGTCTCCTTTATTTTAGTGCCTCCCTTAAACTGTCTTTCTATTATTTAATCTCTCTCTCTCTCTCTCTCTCTCTCTCTCTCTCTCTCTCGCTCTCTCGCTCTCTCTCTCTCTCTCGCTCTCTCTCTCTCTCTATCTGTTGCTCTCTCTCTCTGTTTCTCTCTCTATCTCTCTGTCTCTCTCTCTCGCTTCTTCCTCTTCCTCAGTCTCACTTTACTCTTATCCCTCTCCCTCCTTCCCCCATTTCTCCATCATGTTTTTTCTCCTCTGAGAGTGCATGTTTGCAGCTTGGTGATGGAGAACACACTGTTTGTTTGTAATGGGCCATCTCCCTAGTTCAGCTTGCTTCATGTTGCTCATCACCCTTTATCTCACTCATTATCCATAAGAAATGCTGCAGGGAAGAGAGAAACCCACACACCCCACTGATATGACACAACACACTCACACACACACACACACACACACACACACACACATACAAAAAGGATCCCTGTGTGCAGCATTGATGACACATCTAAGGGGGTGTGTGTATGTGTGCATGTGTGACTGCCTAAACACTTGATAGAGCCTGAGAGGCTACACAGAGAGATGAAGAAAAGGGAAGGCACAGTAGATGAGTGAGGAAGAAAAGATTGTGCCGTTGGCATCATTTTAGAGCTACGCCATCACATTCACAGCAGAGTGGCACTTGAGATTCTCTGCCAAGTTCCTGGTTATGATTTCACAAATGCAGAATCAGGCTCTTATAATGTTATTAAACCTCATTGAGGTGTATTTGTCTGTGTGTATGTGTGTGTGTGCGCGTGGGTGAGTGTAAATCATTGCCAGTTAATGAGAAACAGAGATCAGGGGGAATCTAGTACCTACTTGTTTTCACATATAGATGAGGAAAAGACTGAATAAGACATAGAAAGTCTATTGCATAATGACTCTGCACCCCTTCAAATGCTTTATTTATTATTTATATGGTGAAAAATGTGTGACTTTTTCATGACAATGGGCAAAGGATAAAGTCACTATGCAAGTCAGAATCAAGTCCCAGAATCAAACATTGATTAAATGAATTTTCTGCATAACTTCCAAATTTGGAGTCCAAGTTTTGCTTCTCTCTGGAGCTAAGAGGCAAAAGTTGCTAAAAACATTAGAGATCAGTTGTCACCCAATAGTTACCTCTTTCACATTTCACATATTGTCCCAAAAGCTTCTCTCAACATGCTCAGGCTACATTCATCTTTCCAGTTTTTTTTCCCAATTTATTAATATTCCAGTTCCAAAGAAGGTATTTGGCTGGTACAGCCAAATTAAAACCAAAGACAGTGGATACCCAAGACTTATTGCCCAATGTTGAGAGCAAACTCTAGCCTGTCTTGTCCGTTCCTAAAGAAAAGCTGTAACACAAATTGCTATAAAAGGTTAATGCTTATTATTCAATTCAATTCAGTTCAATTCAATTTATTCTTGTATAGCGCCTTTCACAACAGAGTTGCCCCAAAGCACTTTGCATAGATGGTAGACATAGGTTATAGTCATGGTCTGAAAACTGAAGGCTAGAAGTTAAAGCCAGACGACTACAGAGGAGAGGAACCAAAAACTCCACTGTGTGGAGAAAAAAACCTCTGAGGGTCCAAGGTCGACTGGCTACCCAACCCCCTTGGGTATACTAGCAGTACAGTTAGTTCGGGTTTAACCCCAGGATCAGCACAGAGTCCTAAGCTGCTTCCCAGGCTCAGCACGTCGAGCACAGCCCCAGGTACCGGTGAGCCGCCAGGATCCCTTGGCACATCAGATGCACAGCACAGACCAGTTGGGAGTTCGATATTGGACTCAGGCGGTGACCACAGCGGGCACCTCCGGACATGTGGGGAAAGAAATGGAATGGGGAGGGTCAGTAATGAACAGGGTCCAGTAGTGACAGACACAGAAAGGAAGCAATACAGTGCAATGGCATGTACAGCAGCACCAGCGACATTAGTAATGGTGCACTATGGTGATTGGTGCGGGTAAGCTTAACTAAAAAAAGTACGTTTTCAGCCGTGATTTAAAGACTGAGACTGATTTGACATCCCGTACATAAGCAGGTAAGCTATTCCATAATCTAGGGGCCCTGAAACTAAAAGCTTGTGCACCTATACATTTATTTATGCGAGGAACAATAAGAAGATCTTTATTCTGGGATCTAAGTGGGCGGTTAGGTCTATAGGCATTAAGCATTTCAGTTAGGTATATTGGGGCAAGACCTTTAAGTGCCTTGTAGGTTAAGAGGAGGACCTTGAAGTCGACCCTGTACCTAACAGGAAGCCAGTGAAGCGAGGAGAGTATGGGAGTTATGTGGTCGTACTTCCTGCTCCTGCTAACAATCCTTGCGGCTGTGTTCTGAATGCGCTGTAGGGTGCTTAATGTGCCCTGAGTGCTTCCAGAAAGTAGGGCATTACAGTAATCTAATCTACTGTATACAAATGCATGTACTACTTTCGCCGTGTCTTCCATTGACAGAAAACGCCGTAGTTTGGCAATGTTCCGAAGTTGCAAGAAGCATGTCTTCGCAATTGCATTTACATGGGGATTAAATGAAAGATTTGAATCAAAAATAGCACCAAAGCTATGACAGAAGTATGTCAAGAAAGAGATGCCACCTGGATGCATACAGGGAAGAAGGTATAGTGATGCTCATTGGGTCTTGAAACAACATATGAACAACATACCTAAACATTACTGCAGACCAGGGAAGCCCCTTTAGTGTTTGGTCTTTTGGACTCTCAGCCATGAGCAGTTGTGACTTCACCAGTGATCGATACAGTTGCCCCCTACAGGCAGCTCCTCATTTAGGTCATGAAGACTTGTGGATGTGGTTTAAAACATCAGTTGACTAGGAAGAGGATGGAACAGAAAAAATCCAAAATGTCCAATTATATCTAAATCAAACACTGAACATTTTTTCAAGTTTTCAACAAGTTTTCTAACACTGACTTAATAATACAGCAAACATGGTGAAAAAGTAAACATCAATGTTTTTGGTATAACAACTAATGGGTAAATGCGACTACAGTCAGATGACAATCAAACTTGGTCATTTGTAAATAGTAACATGGACAGTCTGTATGAAAACTGAATTACAGAAACAATATACAACAGGATTTTAATTATCTTAATCGCTGAAGCCACCCTTTGAAAGGCAGCTTCTAGCAGAGTGTAGATAAGTTCATGTGAGCCAGTTGTCATGCCTCAGCTGAGTGCCTTTTCTTTCAGAGGCGAGGAGACTGCAGTCCCAATCAGTAGCTTTCCACTAGAGCATGATAGTGGTACGGTCAGTGGAGGAGAGACATGGAGAGCCTCCCTGCTGATTACTGATTGTGATTGCAAAAGGATGACTAGTCCCTCCTCATATTTTTTCTCTCTAACTCTCTTTCAGTTCAGTTCAGTACAAAACCTTTGTTCATACATCAGAGGCACATCAAACGTACTTCAGTTTTCAGACAGAATGTCCATGTCATGTTCAAATTAGACTGTTTTCAGACTGTAATTGCATTTGCTCCCCATTAGTTGTCATACCAACAACACTGATTAGAATGTGGCAGGCAAAATTATTCTTGTCACATATTATGATGTCAAAAAGTGTCATCTAATGATATAATATATGATATAGAAATAATGAAAAAGTGCATCACCAGAGATCTAAATAATTCAAAGCCATTAACACAAATAACCTTTTTATGAAGATAACTGATGAGAAAGAAGGCAAATTATTAAAGAAATATTAGAAATAAAAAAGTGAATTGCTTGTGTCAAATTATTAAAATACTACTGGTGGAGTTTTATGAATGTGATGCTTAAATTCTGACAACAATCTGACTATTTGCAGTAGGCCATTAAAATTACATCCACCTGTTAGCACTGTTAAACTAGAACTACTGGATTGAGGTAGGACAATATCAATAGAAATATAACAGCTGATACTGACATTTATTTATAAATATATAAATATAGGGAGCTAATATTTAAAAATTAGCTCCCTAAAAATTGGCTGCTTTTTGTGTGTCTGTCTGGCTATCTAACAGTGAATCCATTCCTAGAGTATCCCTCATATACTATGCTGCTCAGCTGTTAACACAATTACAATGTGTTGTAAAACACAGATCATCTTATGAAATTAGTCATGAGGTGTTCCTACACATATTAAGCAATGAGCCTTAATTGTGTCTTTGCAAGTTCTCCCAGTATGCCTAGAAACAGATGTGGCACAGCTGATAATTCAGAAAAAAGCAGTTTGGTGAATAAGCCTTAACACATGACTAAATAGGTTGTGCTGTGGTGTCCTCAAGGTTCCAATCTTTTATATATATATATGTGTGTGTGTGTGTGTGTGTGTGTGTGCGCAATAGTATACCAGACAACTGGAAAAAATGTCATTAATGTATAGCGAGACAAGGAGAAAAGAAAAAATTCAAGATAGATGTAGAATATTGGTTCTTCAAACCATTACTTCAGCAAAATAAAACCCCTATTTAAACAACTGTCCCGATACTCCCTAATAATGAAGGTGAAAGATTTACATTTGTATTTTTTTTTTTAGAATTGAAACATTAGCACTAATATTATTATCTATTTGAAATGCTTACTTGATGCTCTAAATGCTAAATTACTAAATGCTCTAAACAAGCATTTACTTTACCGTAAACCTTGCCCTCACCAAACTATCATCTAATTTCTGCTCAAAATCTATTGGTTTCACCAGTTCTGAAGCTGTAAAGAACCATCAGAATTAAGTGAGCGTGAAAAAATCCATATATTTTAGACATTAGTGAATGCCTAGGAATGATCAATTCCTGATACAGTGTTTATGTGACTGAACTGTCACCATCCAGGATGAAGTGAAGCCTTCCTGGCTGCTTGAAGGTGGCCTTTGAGTTAAAAGCCTTGCCTGCTCAGGGTGCCTTCACTGATGGCCATCGGAGGGTCAGGAGGATCAGAGATAGGAGAGAAAGGCCATGCTTTTTTGTGTTTGATGGAGGCCTTATCATGACGAACGCTGGCCCCTTATCAATCCCTCCCAACCACTATCAGCCAGCTAACCTGGCCCAGGATTATCCCTCAAGGGCAAATCCACCTTTACTCAATCATTTGCCATCTTCTCCCTGCACACACTCACACGCTGCATGCTCCCCCTACTGCTTCAAAAGAGAAGACTCAGGTGCAGATGCAAGCAATGCAAAAGAAACCAAAGCAGTTTGGCAGTGTTTAAAGTTAAAGCAGTTTGCACCTGCAAAGAAAAGAGCAAAATCATGCAAAATGTGAACACTTACCTTTTAAATATTTAACTGAGCAACTTATTCCAGTTGCCTATTAAACCTCATGAATGGATAGAAGAAGCAAGGCTCAGTGGTTTCATATATTAGGGCTTTTATTTGAAGTAGCAAACTTATGAAGGGTGAAGGTTTATAAAGAGAAGCAGAAATTTTGCCTTTTGCAAGACCCAAACCAGTCTGCCTATTATTGACACCATGAAGTGGTGTCGTGAAAACTGTTTCCGCTCTGCATTTTCAACCAAAGACTATTGATTCTTGCAGCAAAGTAAGAAAGCGAAGGAAGCAAGAGGTTAATGTCATCAGATGACTAGTCGATCGTTCCGGCATTTGCAGTTTAATAGCAGGTTTGGACCATAGCTGATGCTTCAAAATGTCATCTACTTAACTTTTTTTTTTTATAGGAGCATTTAAATTTTGGGAGCGTTTAAGCTTTTAACATTGCAAGTAGGTAGAAAAAAAGGAGTGGGAGCACAAGAAAGAAAAATAACAGTGAAAAGTGTTAGTAATGGGCCTTTCCTGATGTCAAGGGTGGAAGTCAGAGAAACCTGAAATGGAGAAAATGGGAAGATGGCAAAGCAGGGAGGGAAGAAAAAGAAAGAAAAAGTGAAGTTACCAGAGTTTGCATTTTGAGAGGCAATATGATGAACAGAGTGTCATCTCTGACATGATTTTCTCCACTGTCCTCCACTGCTTCAAGTGCTCTCTTCAGCCAAGCCATTAGCCCTGTGCACTGCAGGAGTGGGCCCTGGGCTGGACACTCACTAATGGTCCTGTGGAAGGAGGTGGAGGAGAGAGAGAGGGTGAAGCGAGAGGAGGAGGATGGAGCAGGGCTGTTGTTAGCTAAGAGAGTGGAGGAGTGCAGAACTACCAGCAGCCTTCAGGATCTCTAACAGATGCTGGGGAAGATAGAAAATTATAGACTCCATTATAAAGATGAGAGAAGGTTATTTTTCTCAGAAAAAAATTACTTTTCTGAGACCCTCTGTGAACAATGGAGACTTTTAAACTTGTTCCTGTCTTTCTGATCCTGATTAAACACCTGCATATGCATGCATATTAGATTGCTGATGAGGCTGTTTAGCAGAAACACTGGTCTTTGTTCTCTCCATGCTACAAAATAAAGGTTATGTTACATTATGGTAAATGGACATAATGTGAATGAACTTTTAAGAAATACAGATATAAGGAAACTCCACAACATTTTCCTGCAATAATAACCAGTTTTAAGTTTTGAGACTAATTTGTAAAAACCTACATCAAAGTTTTGTTTAATTGCTTTAAAGCACCTGTATCATGGACAACCACATTTTCCATGATCAAACCACAATCATACCCTATTCTAATACTCATAAATAGTACATTCAGAGATTTTAGATCTGTTCTTATTACTCATTAAATTGCAATCTCAGAGTAGTTGAAATGTGTGCATATCCAAAGTAGGCATAATAAAATGTTTTAAAACATATAATTGTGTTACCATCTTTTCTAAGGCAATTCTATATAAAAGAAACACTAAATGGACTCTAGTGCCAGATGAGTTCCTGTAGTTTAACACATGATATGCACACATTCAGAATTATATTACATTGCGAAGAGATTATTAGTATTTTTCATCTGATTTTCATAAAAGATGGACTGAAACATTAAGTGTATTGTTCACTTGCTTAAAATGGTAGTAAGCACCCAAATATTCATTTTTTTCTATAACGACTAACCCAACACTGAAACACTTTTGTATTATTTATCTTTCTCTGTGTGTTGCAAATAGTTGTTGTTGAAATGGTTGTTAGTCAGATCAAGAAATTTTAGGACGTCTTGAGTTGACTTGGTTTATGTGATGCAGCTCTTATACTATTGTGGAATAAGATAAAACCATCTATAGATCATTAATTAATATGGTGATTGTTATTAATTATGTAGTTAGAATCTAGAGAGTTAAAAGACATGGCTGCTTCTTGCCAAAGGATAGGAGCTCAAGAATAAACCTGCAAGCTAATGGCTTTAAACAAAACTCAGACTTCCCTCATCTAATATGGAATACTCAGAAAGGACATGAGAAAGAACAAAAAAGATATGCAGAGTTTAAACCTTGCACTTTGAAAGACCCTGTTTCCTTTTCATCCCCCAACACTTCTCTTTTCCTAAGAATCTAGCCACCTCAATCCCCAAATCAATATATCCTTTCTTTCTATAGTTATTTCCTCTCTCTTCTGTCACGTATTGCTTTCTCTTTGCTGCTAAATTTTTTCATTTCTTTGTTTGTATATTTCTAATCCCTTTACCGATTCACTATTTGTATGCCCTAGGCTGTAGCATCTCTCAATATCTGTGTCTTTTCCTGAGTGATATTGTATTAAACCCATCAATGGAATTTTGTCTCACTCTCTCTCTTCCGCTGTCTCTCCCCTGAGGAATGATGGGACTTTCAATGAGGAGACTCTAATGCAGTGTTAAAGGGCTGGGTTTCTGCTCAGGTCTGCCAGCTCTAATGTGTGCGCAGCTGAAGCACTGAAGGGTCACTCACTAGTTTTATTGGTTGATAAACTATTTGCCTCACTGCTCTCCTAATTGTCTGGTACTGCACTGAAAAGTTTGCAGAGGAAAACGCCTTTCGACTCTTGACTAACAGCACACCTCCTGTGACGCTTATCTTTCCAATACAGTTCATTTAGTAACTGAAATTGTATACAGTTTGAAACAGACCACTCACTGTAGAACGGTCCCAATGAAATGACGAGATAAATAACTCTCTCTCTCTCTCTCTCTCTTTCTCTCTCTCAGGTGTCAGATCGTTGTGTGGTTGCACTGGTACCAAAGCAGACATCCTCCTACAACATTCCTCCCTCAGCGAGCATTTCCCGCACATCCATCAGCAGATATGGTGAGTGTTTCTTTGGAACCATCTAAAAAAAAAAAAACTACTCGAGGGGAAAGAGACCCAATTGCCATTTGAACAGAATAGTTTGAATGTGGTTTCTCATCCACATTGTTGATTCATATATTGATGCATGGTAATAAGCAAAAAACACTATAATAAAGGTTATGTAGCATGACTAACATGGACCTGAGCCTGTCTGTGTGCAGTTTAGAATGATGGCTCTGGTGACCGTGTTTAACCACGTGTGTGAGCTGCATGCCACAGTTTGCTTTACAGCCCAAAGGAAGCCCTGGGGAGGCTGCAGGGAGGCTGCAGGGAGCCTGAGAGAGAGAGACGGAGCGAGAAGGAGAGGGGAAGAGGTGTTAACATTTCCCAAAAAGCCTAGTAATGCTGATTCCTCAGCTGACTTTGGATGCTAGCCGTAATGGGCAGATACACACATTAGCGCCCTCCCTTAGCGCAGCTCTGAGGGAGTGCCACAGGGCTCCCCATCTGGTCCTCTCTCGTTTTCCAGCACAGAGCTGTAGGCTATTCTCTGATTGCTAATTATGCGCTGCAAATGATACTTCACACAGACGAAAGCCACAAACAATGCACGGCCAAATACCTCAGCTCTGATTGGCTAGAGCCTGGCGCACATTGTCACCTAGCAACACTGCCAGCTTCACGCAAATATGTCACCCACCTTCAACTGGCTGTATCAGTGTGAAAATGTGTCCTGCCATGCAGGCACATAAAAGAGCCGAGTTAATCAAAGCCCTGGAATGAATTTCTCACATAGGTGCAGTTTAACAAACATAATTATCTTTCCTTATCATTTACAAACAGACTGACATTTAAAATGCAGGTAACAAAAGGGAGCAATTCAAAAGGGGAAAAATTCAGACAGATTAGAAACTCAATCAGCACTTGTTAAACAATATTTCACGGCAGAAACCCTGACGCTTTTTGAAAACCAGCCATTATTTTTGAGCCTCACACTTCATTTAGCTCCTCACATCACTCTATTACATTCCCTGCAACCTTTTAAGCATTAGTAGTTAAGAGTTTTCATGGTGCAAGGGGACACTTCAACTTGTTTTATTACAAAGGGCTTGTTGAATATTTTAGGAAAGTCATAAAATATCCATAAGGTGGCAAAGCGGAGCGCAGTCTTTTTCTTTTTTTTATTATGGCTTGTGTGTGGCTACACATTGCACAGAGAGCAGTTCTCTCAGCCCTGGTGCCCATCCATCACAGCATGGCACAGTGGACACAGCTGCAGCTAGGCACCTGCTGATTGATTCATTTCAATTTAATACTCAACACTTAGCATTGTGCTTCAATTTAGCATGCCAACACCCCAGCCCAAAATAGCACATTCCCCTCATGATCCTGACTGGTTGTAGAGGGAGGTGATGAAGAATTGCAGCCAAAGAGAAGCAAGATGTGCAATTTGTCAGGAGGTGAAAACCTCACATTCTTAAATGTGTGCACACCCAAATCCATTTAGAAAGTATGTGTGCATGACATCAGAATACTAGTTTTGTGGTTGCAATACACTATAGCATTTTTTCAAAGCTGCCCTGCCAAATTACTAATGTGATCACTGTAATGCACAACATTTGTTGAATTACATATGGTAATGTATTTGATGGAATACAAGCTTAACTGCTGTCTACCAGCATGTAGCCAGACATAAGCTCCTCCCCATAATGAAACTGACATTACCTTTATATCTGTACTTTCCATTTAAAAAATTCAAACATCACCATTTTTTTTTAAATAATGCATTTTAATATGGTGCCTGGTAATCCTTAATATATTGGTTACTTTCTTATCAAAAAACCTGTGGTCAAGAAAAAAAAACAAAAATGCTTTACAGACAACCTATTATGTGTCTGTAATTCATGTTAAAACAAACCTTGATTCATCAAAACACCTACAGAATCATCTGGAACTGCACCCAAGAGACCTAGCTCACAGTGAAACACTGATTGGTTATAGGCCTCATTTGCATTGCTTTCTAGGTTATCAGTATTTTAAAAGCCAGAAAACAATAAAAAAAACAATGCATTGTGCAGCCCTAATAAAGACTGGCATGCAGACAAGTTAGTAATTGTGCCGTTGCTCAGTGAAAATAATCAAAGAGGCTGGGCTTGACTTTGAGATGGAGTTGAAAACATCAAGATGCATATGCACTAGCCCTCAATGCCAAATCCATTTTCTTTTTAGCCCTGAACTGTGGCAGCAATCTATGCAGAATTTACTAAAACCTCAGTGTCACTGGAAGATCTACCCAGCTTTGTTGTCTTATGCAGTTTTTGAAGCCTAGGCAAGACACAAACCTGAAACTAAGAGATATATAAAGAGAAAGCGAACAAGTGAGTGAGCAGGAAATATATAGACTGACCTTTCCACCCCCAGAGACTTTCTGCCATGAGGTAAAAAGATATAACTCTAATTGCTAGCAGTGAGACAGAGTCTGATAGCTTCACAGCAGACGATGAGGAGTGCTTAATTTATTAGAAATCCTTATATGCATCGATGAGATGGAGGGACACATGCGCTTAATGCACATCAGAAGCACAATACATCAGAAAGAGCCAATTATAAAAGCTTACAGCTGAGGGGGAAGTATCTCATTTTAGCCTTTTCCAGTCCTCTATAGGGGAAGAAAAACATAAAGAGCACAAAGGAAAGACACAACACTTTGGTGCATTTAATGAAAAATGAGGGAGGTGTTTTGCTGCATTTGGTATGACGTCACTCACACTGAAACCCTCCTTTCTCTCTCTCCATCTCTCTAGCTCTCCAAATCTCCACTGGTCTGACAGTAACTACTAACCAGCTAGTTAAGTGGATACTTTAGTTGCCAAATAACCTCTACTTTTCACTAAAAGTGAATTAATTTTTGTAAAAGTGTATTAATTTCTTTTAAATAATCACCAGTTGGTTTTGTTTCGTAAACGTAACTAAAGTTGAGCTTAAATATAAAGATAACATTTACATTACAATAAATCTTGTGATTGCACTTTTACAGCAGTTCATGGTTGTCTTGCATTTAAATGGATTCACCCTATTAAACATGCTCATGAAATTTAACACTATTAAACATGCTTATGAAATTAAGCACCAAAGATGCCAACTGCCATCTCAGAAATAATATCTTATAGGGCTGTAACTGATTATTTATTATATGTGAATGACTAAAAATGACACATTATCCACAACATTTCTTTACACAAATTAAAAAAATTATAGTTTATCTCTTTGCACAATGTTCTTCAAACAAAAGAAATCAAGGCATAACAACAGGGTATCAAGCTTTACATTTTTTAATGAATAAAATTCTACTGCAGTCTTTGCCATCTGTGTGGAGCTTACAGAGATTCTCCAGCAGGATAATCAACAAGATTTTTTGCCAGTGATTTTTCTGTCATCCATAACAGTGATTAGATGCAGTATTTGTTATTATGTAAACTTGTCAGTGCTTTAATTAGTCTAATTGAAATGTTCTGTACTAAAGCTGACTGGCTTTTCTCTTATTTGGGGACCATCTAAATAAACTAAACTTTACTTTGTTGGGGACCAGAGGGCACAGGACCCGAGGGCACAGGACCAGAGGGCACAGGACCCGAGGGCACAGGACCAGAGGGCATAACAGTAAAAAAAAAACTATTACTTTTTGCTAAAACTGTCCCTATTCTTTCAGACTCAACGTTCCGTTACACCGGAAGTCCAGACAGTCTGCGCTCCCGAGCACCCATGATCACTCCTGACCTTGAGAGTGGGGTGAAGGTGTGGCACTTGGTCAAGAATCATGAACATGGAGATCAGAAAGAGGGTGATAGAGGCAGCAAGATGGTTTCTGAGATCTACCTCACTCGACTGCTAGCTACTAAGGTAACTCTCAGTGCTTGGTTGTGCAGGCATTTTAAGCATTTTAATGCATTGGAGCAGTATATAATATTTATGCAATGATGGCCATTGTTGTTGAATTACTAGATTTTAAGTTTGTATTTTTGAAACAGTAGTATGTTCCTACTCTCTGCTTGTTTCATTCATGAAGATCAAGCCTTGTTTTTACCTGGTAGTATGTTTATATTTATACTCTAAGACACTCTTTTTCTGTGTGAATCTAGGGTACTCTGCAGAAGTTTGTAGACGATCTGTTCGAGACTCTGTTCAGCACAGTTCACAGAGGCAGTGCCTTGCCTTTAGCCATCAAATACATGTTTGACTTCTTGGATGAACAGGCTGACAAGCATGGTATCCACGACATGGATGTTCGCCACACATGGAAAAGCAACTGGTAAGGCTAGGGGCATAACTACAGCCTCCAAAATTGTAACTGTGTTTTTGAAAAACAAAATGATCTTGATTATAATATACCCTATTGTAACACTATGGCGCAGTTTTTTGTGCTGTCGCTTTACAGCAAGAAGGTTCTGGGTTCAGTTCGCAGCCAGGATGGCCTGGATTATTTTTATGTGGTGTGTGTATGTTCTTCCCATGTCTGAGAAGTTTTCTCTGGGTGCATGCAGTCCAAAGTCATGCATGTCAGGTGGAATGATAATTATAAAATCCTCCAGGTGTGACTGTGTATGTGTTTGTGTGTTGTGTGTTGGAATGGCGACCTCTCCAGGGCATTTTTGTACACTTGAATAGGCTGCAGCATCGCCTGCAACCAAAGTCAGGATAAGCAGTTGAGATAATGAATGACATGTACATAGAATATGCAGATTGTTCTGTAGCTATGGATTTTTTTTTGTCATTCATTATGTTTTTGTGTACTTGGATAGGCTCCAGTATCAGCCCTCCAGTCAAGCTGGAAAAAACGGTTTACATTTAATATCATAACATAGATTTTATTACATGTATGGCCCATTTTTTGGAAGATTTACACAGTGTTACAGACACTTATTTAGAAAAAGTGAAAAAGCATAAAAACGTTTCGTATGACACTCATGGTAAGTGACAGCTTTAGAATATGTTATCACAATAGACAACTAATTCATTCAGAAACAACTTTATTGGTGTTGAGCAGAGATGTTCACAAGTCACTTTATGCAAGACTGTGTCAGGTATTTAGTGGAGAATTTTATTTTTGAGTTGTTACTAACTGCAGACATTGCATTGTTCAAACATAAATCGCTATTTTACACCTGTCAGCATATTTTTTCACTAACAGGCTTTCCACGGTTGAAAATCCTTCCATCTTAGGCACAGAACTGGTTTGAAATATGACATAATTAGGTGTTTAAAGCTTCTGCCTACTTACTTTCATGATTATCTTTGAACTTATCTATAATGTCTGTGATGTATGTATTATAAACTGGCAGAGAGAAACTGATTTTTTTTTTCTTATGTCACATTTGATTTGGGTGACACTAAAATTAATTGACGTGGTCTGCCAAAGCAAAACAATCATAATTTGTTAATGTCAGCTATAGCAGAAATTGGTAGGACCTTGGTTTCTAATTGGTGAGGCTGAAGTTGGCAGGATGTGAAAAATGTGATGTATGTTGGCTATTATTTCACTCGTCATGGAACCGAAGTTAGCAATGGAAGATAAATTAAATGCTAAAATTAAAGACTTCAAACATTTATGCCTTGAACTAACTTCTATATCATGGCTCCTATCTAGTTAAGCAAACATTCATACAGTACATTTGTCATCTAATCTGACATAACATTATAGCATCCTCTGTCTCACTGCTTTGGGTAATTATGTGATCTGATATGTCCACACTATAATGAACAGACAATTGTTCTATTTTTAGTGTTTTTTATTATAATTTCCTAAATATAACAATGGTAAAGAATTATTCAATGACATTAAAGGGAATCGGCAAAACAAATGGAATGACTAGTCAGTGTTTCGTATGCTAGTGAGCCACCATAATAGGTTTTCTTGGTCAAGTTGAATTCAATTCTAAGGAATGTAAATAATCAGTCATTTTTTAGAACTTCATCTGGATTAGATCAGATTAGTAAAACTGAAGTTTTTAGTGTGAGATACAGAGCATTGCATTGATCATTGTGTCTTTTTCTTTCAGTCTTCCCTTGCGATTTTGGGTGAACGTGATCAAGAATCCTCAGTTTGTGTTTGACATCCACAAGAGCAGCATTACAGATGCCTGCTTGTCTGTTGTAGCCCAGACATTTATGGACTCATGTTCAACCTCAGAACACAGGCTGGGAAAGGACTCTCCATCCAATAAGCTGCTATATGCTAAAGACATCCCTAACTACAAGAACTGGGTAGAAAGGTGAGACACACTAGACTCATCCAGTTGTCTTCTTTTGTATATACTGTGAGGTTCTTCATTACATCTACTAGCAAAACCTACATCTACAATTTTAAAACAAGTTACAGAGGCCCATATTCAGCCTTGATGCATGTTAATAGTATCATAGCAAATGGCATGTTAATAATATTGAAATCACAGTGAAGTACTGTATTTGGAGATGCATGGCCACATCCAAGTACACTATATGCTTACAAATCAGAACCCCTCATCACCTTGTAGCAAAATTTTTATTCCACAACCCAGTCCCTGATTCTAAAACTAGATCACGATCTGGCTTGAAAGAAACATTTGTGGTGTTGTTGTAGATTCACTTGAGACTTTCCAAGTTTCTAGTCTAGGTTTTCAACAGCGGTTTTCTCCAAATCTAAGCATATAAGTAGTAAGGGAAGAAAACTGATACTCCCTGTGTTGGCCAAAACAAGTTCAAAGAACATGTTTGTTTTTCTATTCAGTCTTTCTTTTTAGTCTGTTTTTAACTCACTGATAAAAACAGGAACAATTTGGGGATTGGCTTCAGCAGGGCACACAGCACCAAATACAGTGACTGTTTCCATTAAAAGCATGTCTGGTCACTTTAATGAAGATGGCTATACCATCTGCTTTTATAGATAACAATCAAAACGTCACTTTCGATTGCAGCATCAGTTTCCTGAATCTAATAAATATCTGATGTCTGTGTTGATCAGTATCACCCCCTGTCTGTGTCTGTAGGTACTACGCTGATATTAGCAGACTGCCAGCCATAAGTGACCAGGACATGAATGCATACCTGGCTGAACAGGCAAGGCTTCACTCTAATGAGTTCAACATGCTGAGCGCTCTGAACGAGATCTACTCTTACGTCAGCAAATACAGCGAAGAAGTGAGTTGCTGCAAAAACACACACACATAGATGCATTTTACGCACATAAAGAGAGCAAGAGAGTAAGGAGAAAGGATGAATAGGGCTCTGATGAGAAAGATTACCCACAGCTGGATCATTGCCAGGCTCTCCTTCACAAAGTGCAGTAGAGTGGGCCCCACGATGGAGATGTTCCAGTCATAATGGCAGCTCTGCTCTGGAGACCCATTAGCCTGACCTTTACATTAGACTGCATTGAAAGGCACCCTGAGAGCCAAAGACACAAATCTGCCCGCATGGTATTTCTCACACCTTCTTGCCTTTGTTCAGATGTATCTATTTATTTTACTGCTGACTGGTTCTTTACTTAAAGACACAGTGAGAAGCAGGAGAAGAGGCAAAAAGAATAATATCAGTATTTCAAATGAGCCTTTTAAACGCTAATGCAGTAAAGATGCAGTAAACTCTGGCAACTACATGCCTAGGTGCATACAATACTTACAAACACCGCATACCAATCAGCCCCAAATAAAAATCACTGACAGGTGGTGTGAGTAACTTTGATTATGCTATAGTGGCACCTGTCAAGGGGTGGGATTTATGAGGTCAGCTCTTAAAAATGATTTATTTGAGGTTGTAAAAAATTAGAAAGTTTAGATCTAAACAACTTGTACTAAACAAATTGTAATGGTTTTACAAATGAATCAAAGCACCTTCAAAACAGCAGATCTTGTGGGGTGCTCCTGGTAAGTAGTGGTTAGTGCCAACGAAATGCAGATCACGGAAGAGCAGCCGGTGAACTGGCAACAAGTTCATGGATGCCCAAGGCTCACTGATGTGCATGGGAAGCAAAGGCTAGCCTGCTTGATCACACAGAAGAGCTATTTCATCACAGATTTCGGAAAAGTTTAATGTTGGCTATGATATAACACATACTTTTGGTATTCAGTCAAATATCACAGACAATAATTTTGATGCCTTCCCTAGACATGGAAAACATACTATTGACATAAAATACAATATAGTAGTCAAGCAGGTGATCAAGCATCCACTCAACTTCTCTTATTGCTGTGTTTGTGCTTACAGGATTTAGGAAGAGAGTGCAGTTAGAGCCACAGAAGATAGCTAGCTCCATGGAGCCAAGCCAGTCTATTGTACCAATGAGCACTTAGATTGAATGTGTTGTCTGCCTGAATGTGTGAAAGTGAAACACTAACAAGCCCTTCTCATAGCTCAAAATACTAGGGTCTGTGCAGCTCATCCAGTGATGCAGAACATCTTCTGTGTCTCCACTGGAATACAAAGGAGTGTTTCTCCAGTCCCAGCCCTGGGGGACCACTGCACTGCACAGCTTAGCAGCTTCCCTGCCCTAACACACCCGATTCAAGTGATCAACCAGCCATCAAGTCTCTTTTATGAGTTAAATCAGGTGTGCTAGAGCAGGGAGAACACAGAAGAGTGCGTTGCAGGGGCTCAACTGGCCTGGAGCTGTGAACACAGACATAAAAGATTCATTGCTTCTGGTGTGTATTTAATACACTACTCACCAGGCGGAACACTTTGAGAGGTATCAGACAGCTGCAGAACCCTTGGTGCTCACACATTGACCTTAGACTGGCCACACTAGCTTAGAATGCCCACTAGGGTATGATATGGCAAAGTATCCATGGCAACCAAAACATTTGAAACATCAATGATGATATACACTTTATTGAAGAAACTTTTTCCAATGTAATATACATAGTTATTAGTATTTATCTGTAAGTAAGTTCGAAATAAATGAAAAAAAAGAAAAAATTAGAAGTGACAACCCTTGTCATTGCGAGGTCACAGCACAGCACACAGTGAACCACAACGAAATTTGACCTCTGCATTTAACCCATGCAGCAGCTATTGAAAGTGCCCAGGGAGCAGTGATGGTAACTTGATCAAGGGTACCTCAGGGCAGCCTACTGGTGAGGGAATCGAACCCACAATCTTCCGATGCAGGGACAACTCCCTAACCACTAGGCCACCACTGCCTAAATCTTCTTCTTCTTCTTTTTCTTTCGGCTGCTCCTGTTTAGGGGTCGCCACAGTGGATCAACTGTCTCCATTTCTTCCTGTCTTTTGCATCTTCCTGCTTCAAACCGACCACCTGCATGTCCTCTCTCACCACATCCATAAACCTCCTCTTTGGTCTTCCTCTTCTCTTCTTTCCTGGCAGCTCCATCTTCAACATCCTCCTTCCAATATAATCCTCGTCTCTCCTCTGCACATGTCCAAACCAACGCAACCTTGCTTCTCTAACTTTGTCTCCAAGACGTCTAACCTGAGCTGTCCCTCTAATATACTAATTTCTAATCCTGTCCATCCTCGTCACACCCAACGAAAATCTCAGCATCTTTAACTCTGACACCTCCAGCTTCGCCTCCTGCCTTTTTGTCAGTGCCACCGTCTCCAACCCATACAACATAGCTGGTCTCACTACTGTCCTGTAAACCTTCCCTTTTACTCTAGCTGGTACGTGTCTGTCACAAATCACTCCAGCCACTCTTCTCCACCCATTCCAACCAGCCTGCACTCTCTTCTTCACCTCTCTTCCACACTCGCCATTACACTGAACTGTTGATCCCAAGTAAAAACTCCTCCACCTTTGTTACCTCCACTCCCTGCATCCTAACCACGCCACTTTCCTCCCTTTCATTCACACTGATGTATTCTGTCTTTGCCCTACTCACTTTCATTCCTCTCCTCTCAAGAGCATATCTCCATTTCTCCAGGTTCTCCTCAAGCTGCTCCCTACTCTCACTACAGATCACAATATCATCAGCAAACATCATCGTCCACGGAGACTCCTGTCTAACCTCGTCCATCAACCTGTCCATTACTATTGCAAACAAGAATGGGCTCAGTGCTGATCCTTGATGTAATCCAACATCTACCTTAAATGCATCCGTCACTCCCACTGCAGATCTCACCACTGTTACACGGTCATCATACATATCCTGAACTACTCTCACATACTTCTCTGTAACACCAGACTTCCTCATACAAAACCACAACTCCTCTCTAGGCACCCTGTCATATGCTTTCTCCAAATCCACAAAGGCACAATGCAGCTCCTTCTGACCTTCTCTGTACTTCTCCATCAACACCCTCAGAGCAAACATTGCATCTGTGGTGAACTTTCTCAGCATAAAACCATACTGCTGTACACTGATCCTCACCTCTTTTCTTAACCGAGCTTCCACTACTCTTTCCCATAACTTCATGGTGTGGCTTATCAACTTTATCCCTCTATAGTTACTTCAGCTCTGTGCATCACCCTTATTCTTGAAGATTGGTACCAGTACACTTCGTCTCCACTCCTCAGGCATCTTCTCACTTGCCAAGATTGTGTTAAACACTCTGGTCAGAAACTCAACTGCCATCTCCCCTAAACATCTCCATGCTTCCACTGGTATGTCATCCGGTCCAACAGCCTTTCCATTCTTCATCCTCTTCATCGCTGCCCTTACTTCCATCTTGTTTATTTGCTGCACTTCCTGGTTAACTCTTCTCACATCATCCAGTCTTCTCTCTCTCTCATTTTCTTCATTCATCAGCTCCTCAAAGTATTCCTTCCATCTGCTCAACATGCTCTGTTCACCTGTGAGTATGTTACCATTTCTATCTTTAATCGCCCTGACCTGTAGCACATCTTTCCCAGATCTGTCTCTCTGTCTAGCCAATCGGTAAAGGTCCTTTTCTCCCTCTTTACTGTCCAACCTCTCATACAATCCTTATCCTCTTTCTTCCTTCCAGATGTCACACCAAGTACATTTCTAGCCGTCTGCCTGATCACTTCTGCAGTAGTTTCCCAGCAATCCGGTAGCTCTTCAACACCTCCCAGTGCCCGTGTTAACTCCTGCCTGAATTCCACCTTACAGTCCTCCTCCTTCAGCTTCCACCACTTGATCCTCGACTCTGCCCTCACTTTCCTCCTCTTCTTGACCTCCAAGGTCATCCTACAGACCACCATCCTATGCTGTTTAGCTACACTCTCCCCTGTCACTACTTTGCAGTCTCTGATCTCTTTCAAACTGACCCTCCTGCAAAGAATATAATCCACCTGTGAGCATCTTCCTCCACTCTTATACGTCACCCTGTGCTCCTCCCTCTTCTTAAAATAAGTATTAACTACAGCCATTTCCATCCTTTTTGCAAAATCTACAACCATCTGACCTTCAGCATTCCTCTCCTTGACACCATGCCTACCCATCACCTCCTCATCACCTCTGTTCCCTTCACCAATATGACCATTAAAATCTGCACCAATCATCACTCTCTCTCCCCTGGGTACACTCTCTATCACTTCATCTAACTCACTCCAGAATTTTTCCTTCTCTTTCATCTTACAACCAACTTGTGGAGCATAAGCACTAACAACATTCATTATCACACCTTCAACTTCCAGCTTCAAACTCATCACCCTCCCTGACACCCTCTTCACTTCCAAAACACTCTCCACATACTCTTCCTTCAGGATAACACCTACTCCATTCCTCCTTCTATCCACACCATGGTAGAACAGTTTAAATACACCTGGCCTTACTACCCTTCCATCTAGTCTCTTGCACACACAAAATGTCAACCTTCCTTCTCTCCATCATATCAGCTAATTCTCTACCTTTACCAGTCATGCTGCCAACATTCAAAGTCCCTACCCTCACTTCCACTCTCCTCTCCTTCTTTCTCTCCTTCTCCCTCTGCCTAAATAATATGCATAAATAATGCATAAATAATCAATATTTGTGAGACATTAGCTCTGTTCCGATATCACCATGACTTTAAGCAGAAGCAAATGCTTTACATAAGGATGTCCTTTCCAGAACAAAATACTTTTGTCACATAACATTTTTTTAAACGATTTCAGCTCTGCCTTTTTTCTGCCTCTTTTTTCTTTTATAATTTTATATTTATTTTATTTTGTTTTGTAATCCTCATACTCTGGTCTCCTTCTCTACCCATCTATACCCCTCCATCATGCTGTTATCGGTTATTTAAAGTTATTTATTTAATTGACACTAAAGTTATGTATGCAATATTTATATCAAAAAACATTATTTCTACACAATTTGAGGTAAAATACACATTACCAAGTTGCATGGAAAAAGATATTGATATTCTTAAAATGAAAGTGACAAGCTCCCTTTTTGTAGTTTTAAAGCATTTTAAAACAAATACTTTGGATGAGCCTTCACAATAAACATTTACATGACAAAAGTTGATTTAAGTTAATAGTTATTGCTTATCATCATTGTATCATCTCATTACAAATCAAGATTGTTTTATCGCTCACCACTAATGGTCAAATTTTAGTGCATGTTATTGTGGAGAGCAGATACCTTCTCCCTGTATGGGTTCCTGTCAGCACAACACAGCAGACAGACTTCCTCATTTATAGGTTTCCAATGAAAGTAGCCTCTGCATGAGCTCTGTCCTGGCTTGGTAAAAGTTCCCATGATGAGCCAGTTTCCTATTATTCTCTCTCTTTGATATGCAAATCTGCGATGGACCCCAGTCGCGATGTCACTTCCCTTGGTTTTACTCTGACATGGCCTGAAGAGAGAAAAAAAAGACCCGTCACACACCCTCCCTCACGCCCTTCCTCTCCAACCAAGCCTCTATAAGCTCAACTCTGCTAGGAACAAAATGGACAGATGAAACAGTGAAATTGCACCTTGGGAGTTTTCTCTTGATCTTATGGCGAGACAGAGACATTGACATTTCTCCCTTAATGTTATATTTATGCAATAAAGGCTTAGTTCATTTAGCAGTGGCCAGCAGCAAACGTGTGTCAGCGTTTCCACCAATGGCAGGCATTCAGGTTGATATAACGCTTGGCGTGATAAAATGTGTTTTATCCATGGTAGCCTACTCTAATATCCTATTATGCAATTTATGAATTTCTATTCATTCTTTCATACATTCCATGCTACTCCACTAGCACCACGTTCATAGGAAAATTAGCAATTCTTCTACTCTACTCTAAAGGTTTTACTCTAAAGGGCAAAGAGTTTATTTTTATTGAAATTATTTTCATTGGTGTAATTGGTTGAATGTAAATTGATTGCAAAACCCTGGTCAAGTAAATGTTTTGTTTTTAACCTTCTGTAGGATACAGTGCCTTGCAAAACTATTCACCCCCTAGGCATTTTTCATGTTTTGTTGCTTCATAACCTGGAATTAAAATGGATTGTTTGAGAGTTTGCACCATTTCATTTACAGAACATGTCTACATTTACATTTACATTTATGGCATTTAGCAGGCATTTAGCAGACTTCTATGTCCTAATTTCAGGGACAGTCCCCCTGGAGACAATACTTTCTGAATACAGGCACTGTAAATACATAAATAAAAATGGCAATTTCTGCAATTTTTATAACAGTTTCCTATATACTTGCTTAGTTATAAATAAAATAAAATGCCCTAAAATAGGATGTGAATGCAGATTATGTATTTCAATATATTTGTTTCAGTATGTAAACATTAGTAATTTTACAGATGAGATGTACAGTGTTTTATTCTTTTATACTGACTGCATGAAAAGAAATGCACCATTATTTGCTTATTTATTTAGTTGAATAGTTTGAAAGCAAATCTGCATTGAAGGAAAGACTGTTCTTTGTGTTAAATAAAAAGCACAGTTTTTCTTGTCGGGTCAGTTAAATGAAAAACTACTTGCATGAATGAGGTATTGGTGGAAGGTTTGCAAACTGCTCTTCCAACAATTTCAACATTTGTTCCATTGGATAAGAAAGTGAAAGTGACAACCCTTGTCATTGCGAGGTCACAGCAGACAGTGAACCACAACAAAATTGGACCTCTGCATTTAACCCATGCACACTCAACACAGCAATTGAAAGCGTCCAGGGAGCAGTGACGGGGATGGCACCTTGCTCAAGGGTACCTCAGGGCGACCTATTGGGAAGGGGTTCAAACCTCCGATCATGTGGCCAACACCCTAACCACTAGGCCACCACTGCCCCAGAACTCATCATTGTTCCCCTCCACAGAAATCTTTAGTAAAAGGCGAAAGATTTGTGCGTGAATGAAGAGAAACCCGAGCTGTAAGAACATATAAGAATTAATATTGGTACAATTAAACCATGTGTTTCCTTTCACTTGCAATAGTATTGACTTTTGTAAAAAGGCTTAAAATATTAAATATTCACCTGCTGCACTTTTGATAACCCAGGGGCAGTGCTGTCTGCTGATTGATGGTTGGTATCTGTCCTCAGATTGGTGATTAAATGCTGTCTCATCATAATCAGATTGCCAGTGTCTGCATTGAGATGGGAATTGGGCTGGATATTAATGAGCATCTAATTTGTCTCCCCAGATCACGGTGGCGCTAGAGCAGGACGAACAGGCTAAGAAGCAACGGCTGGCATATAAAGTGGACCAGCTCATAGCCGCCATGTCCCTGGAGAGCTGAGAACAGCCGGACCAGACGGCACGAAAGAACACAGTCCCAGACGCCGACACGAAACCTTTACCCAAAGCCTTGTCCTGAAACTCAAGAGGAAAAAGGGGGCACAGCTGGCTTGGGGGCCTTTCGCCAGCAATGGCTTGGTTATTTTTTTTCCTTGAAGTCAAAAGGTTACCTCGGCAAGACTTCTGGAAAAATAACAATCTGCAAGATCATCTACTTTTGCCTTCTGACCAGTGAGAGAAATGAAAGTAGAGATTTTATGTTGCTGAAAAAAATTTGTGCTGGACCCAGCGGCTTTCTGAGGAAACCTGCATGTTTGTTTGTTTATTTATTATTTTTTATTCTTTTTTTTATTCTTGTTTGTCTCTGGTTGTTTTTTTATGTGCCTGGCTTAGGAACGAGCTAAAGATCGGAGATATAAAGGAAACTACAACTGCAGCTGCTCCTCCTAATCAACTTTGTGGGTGGCATGTCGAAAAAAAGATTAAAGAAAGATAGCCAGATGTGCAAATGCCTCAATTTAAATCCAGCTGATGGCTTTTACTTCCAAATTTTTATTTTTATACACGAGTCTTGCTCCTTTAATGCCCTTATGTTGCCGCGTACCTCCTTATTGTAATGACGTAGTGACACTTGTAGTCCTGTTTTCTGGCTAACGAGATGAGGACAAAACATTTCCACATTTGGTCTTTCCAAAAACAGAGGCTGTAACCCACCCCTGTGCATGAACATTTATCATACAAAGGAAATGAACTTGGAAGTAACTCTATAGGATCTTGTATGATCTTTTGAGGAATCATCTATATTTTCAGAAAGCTAACTGACCTCTTAGCGACGAGGGGTTGTCAAGCATGTGTCCCATGATTGCCAGGACTGCTGTTTACCGGTTATGGAAAAAGCTGTCATACTGGCCTCAATGACTGCAGTCTCTGTCTTATGTCCTGTTTTCTACATGTAAGCGTTTGTGAATGTAAAAAAAATTGTTGTCCTTTGATTTCTTTTTTTTCTTTTTTTTTTGAGAAAAATGGAGGTCAGTTGAACTGATCTCAGGGCAAAATGGGCATGTAATGCTCTCTAACCCTCAAACTCCCTTCCTCATTCTTGATTATATTGCCAAAATGTGCTGAACAGTGGATTTCCTTGCTCTTTACCTACGTGGTTTTCAGTGACTGGACAGCAGCAATGAGACTGCCCTTTAGCTCAGCTAGTCAAGTAAAGGAGTTACACTCCCTTAGATGGAGAGAACCTCACCTCAGTACTCTGTACCAGGCAGTATTACTTATTTCGTATGGTCCAACGTTGTGTGTATTTTGCATGCATTATGAAGTACCTCATAAAGGAAAAGCTAACGTCTTTGCTCCCATCCGATCATCATCACCCGTTTTGTTCCCATTCTCAAGTGCCAAGGGACCGTGTGATCGGTGCACATGGCTGGCCCAGGACCATCCCGCTAACCTTCCATCCACACAGTACCGCCCTGAAGAGTGGGCGCATCCTGTTTAAGTGCCAAATGCTCAGAGGATAGGATTCAAGGACATGGTTAATGCTTTATCAAAGGATTCACCAACCTTCAAACTTGAACAGTAAGGACGCAGGGTGGCGCCCGAGGAAGAAAGGACTAGAAATGGCTGAAGTAGGTGAAATTGCTGCTTTGACCCTTCCAAAACCAAGAACCGGTACGAGATATGATTTGCAAAATAAGATGACTGAGTAAACAGCTTGGCTGTGTGTGTGTGTGTGTGCGCGCGTGTGTGCGTGTGTGTGTGTGTGTGTGCATGTGTGTTTTCTTTTTCCTCCCATTCCTTTCCTTCGACATGAAATATGTCAACAACAAGCATGAACAAAAGATGTCATAGCTTTCATATTTAATGCATGATGTCAGGTGGGGCTGTTTTTAACGATCATTCTAACCACAATAGACAAGGTCATTAAAGGTTACATGCAGTGGGAGTTCAAAGTATAACGCTTTGAAAGCTTTTTCGCATACCATAAAACTGATGTGGCTAGGTCGTTTTCTTTTACTTGCTCAGCCATGTGCTGTGAAGTACTCTGTTCGGTATCAACGGTGTATAGATAAAATGTTTTTAAGATAAAACTAAAAAACTGACTCTGCTTCATAATGGGCTCCTTTCCCACCTCATAACACTTTTTCCCTAGTTTGTCTCTTCTTTGCTCTCACTCCTCGCTTCAGCAAATTGACTCTGTCTGAGACAGATGAAGAAATGGGGGAGATTGATAAAGTAAAGAGAGGATGAAATGAAGGGGAAGGGAAAGTGAAGAGAGAGTGGACGCTTTATTGCCTGGCCATCTTGCATTGAATGTTTGAGGGGGGCTAGAAATGAAAAAGGGAGAGAAAAGGAAAGAAAGTGAGAGGGAGTAAGAGAGAGAAGCTCCCTTGGTTTCAGTTTCCTGCTTGGGCTTTGAAGCCTAACTTTGATCTCTGCTAGTCGCGTGCACACTGAGATCAGGAGATAAAAAAAAAGGAACCCATCAAAAAATAGGAGAGGGAAAGGAATTATAAGAAGAGATACATGACTGACATGGTATTAATGTGTCTAGCCACAGAGCATTAGTTAGGTAAGCACTGCAGGGAATTCCCACTGTATATATAGTCATTGAAAAGGCACTAGTGCATGAATCTCATCATGTGGGGAACTTCTCTCTTTCTCACACACACAGACATGCCAGCATCTAGTAATATCAGGAAATGTTGGAAAACATCCTGCTTCAGGCTATCAGTAGTCTTCCTCGTTTTATTTATTTATTTATTTATTTTTGTCAGACAAGCCCATTTTAACTTTCAGTCCTAAGCTTATCTCTTCTTTTTCCTTCAATGCCAATGGTAACTTTGATACAGATCAATAAATATAATGAGTTATGACTCTGCCGACTGTGCACTATTAAGCAATGGCATACAAGTAAATGCCTCTCTTGAAAAATGAGAAACATGCTCAGTGGCTCAAGCCTCAAAACCAATTCCAGAACTCTCTAGGCCCAAGCCATACAAAAACTATTGTGAAGTAAGACCAACACTTTCTAGTCATATTGGTAACACAACACTGAGTTTTATGATCATAACTTGGTTCTTAGTTTATAATTAGCAATCATGTTGGGCTAGGGAAGGTACTTTGGCAAAGATATCAATCACAATGTCTCAGAGTTTTCAAAAAACATATAAAATATATTGCCAGACCCTAGACCATGACAGCTCACTGACAGAATCCAAAATCAAGACAAATATAGATTGCACATTCCTTAAAGCAAATCTGCATGGCCTGCTGTCATGTACCACGAGACGGCCACAAGACTATTTCCGCATTCAAATTTGAGGAAATCAAAAATGTTTTAACTGATTCTTTATGAAACCTTTATTGATATTCTCCAGCAATAGTATGCCAAAAACTCTCCTACTGCTATTGGCTGAGCATTAGATGATACATGATCATCCATGAATTAGAATTTTTGTCACTGTGTGCCACATAGCTCTTCCGTGGCCTTTGCTTTTTATCAGAATGCCATTTTCTAAATTATGGTGCTAGTCTGGAATAGGTTAAAGCACCACACACAACCCCAATAAGGATAAGCAATTAAAGAGCGAGTAAGAGTAAGAGTCCGTCATAGATTATTCAACACCCCCCTCCCATCTAACACGTGGATCTGATCCAGCCAGTCATGTTAGTTGGATATGGCAGATTGTGGTTGGGCTGAGCAAGAAGAAAGATCTCCAGGAACAGGGTTGGTGACTGCTGACAAAACTCCATCTTAGTAAATAGTTTGTCCTTTTTTTATTATAATGTGCTGAATCCAACAAGACACACTTTCCTCCCCCTCAGTCATTTTGCAGAGCAAAGTGAAAAAAACTGAAAGTACAAGGCAGCTGTTTGAAATGTTCAAAGTGATTTACAGTGGTATTAACATTAGTGTTACACCACTCTCCATTTGGCACAAAGTATAGTTTGTGCACAGTTTTTTAGGTCACGTCTTGCTGTTGGTGGTTGAGTAGCATGCTACAGAACTATACTAATGTACTCTGCATATTAGCAATCTTGCCATTCAAAGGAAAGAAAATTAGTAAATATATAAACAAAGGGAACGCCTTGTGAAGTCTGAAAGCTACCCAGGTGTGAGTTTCAATTACACACAACTTTATAAATGAAACTTTGTTTGTAGACACTGGAGGTCTGTAATATAGTTAATACAAAACGATAATAATGACCATGATGATAATAGTACTTATGGCTGTCTGTTCTTGTTGTTTTATAAAAGTCTTGTGAAAACTGTAAGAAAGTTAAAGTATTTAAAAAAAAAAGTTTGGTCTTTTTTTTTTATTATTTTGCTTTAGTTTTGTTATGATAATATATTATTGTGTACCTATTGTAAATATGAAGCACACCTATTTTGCAAGCCAAGGATTCACTTTGTACTGTTGTTATATATAAATAAATTTTACTGGTTAAAAAAAATCATTTAAATGAACCATATTTTAACACAGAAGTGCTCTTATGAATAGGCTTGGCCTTGTGAGTCATTTTCTGAAGTGCATAAATTGAAACTAGAATTGCAAAATGCAATCATATGTTTCTGCAGCCTTGGTTAAAAAAAAAAGTCTATAATAATTGCCTTTGTTGTTTATCAGCATGCTTTTGCTCTGAAAATCTTAAAGATGTCTAACATGTCAGTGAGTCAGATTTCTATAGTCTTAAAATACACCATAAACAGCACTATTACTGGCACCATTACAAATACCAACAAACTGTTCTGGGATTTGAACCCACAACCTTCCAATCCTGGGGCCTAGTCCCTGACCACTACTCCATGAAAACAGGAGCTAGATTAAATGAGTTGATTTCAAAAACTGGTTAGACATCAGCTCCACAGCAACCATTAATTTTAAAGCCTTGCTATTAGAAAACCTTAGCTATAGTCTGGCCAGACTGAACCAAAAGAAACCTTTTTTATCAACAAAAACCATAAACAGAAAACATGATGCTAAAAATAAGCTTTTTTTCATAATCCAACATAAAACTGTAAAAGGGACTTTTTGTCATTGTGAGCACAGAGCACAGCAAACTGAGCCACAACAATATGCATTCCCTACATTTAACCCATACATACCATGTAGCAGGGCCATACATCCAGCGCTGGGGAACTGTCATGGTGGACAGTACCTTACATTTACAGCATTTAGCAGACACTCTTATCCAGCGCGACTTCCATGTCCTAATTACAGTCCCCCTGGAGCAATTCAGGGTTAAGGGTGATAGTGCCAGAGGTGAGATTTGAACCTAGGAACTCTTGAGCCATAGGTCCATAGGCAAGTATCCTACCACTAGACCACCACCTCCCTGCCTTCCTTTAATGGTAAATCATGGTAACAAACCCACAACCTTCCAATTATAGTTAACTATTCATTAACTATTAGACCAATGTTGCCTTAACCTTCATATGGCTTCATACTGGCTTCACCATAGGCTCAAAACTAATGGTAACTGCCAGGATGCAAGTTCAATTTCTCCAATTTGCAAAAAGATTTCTGGTTATAGAAATCTTCTACAGTGTCTAGGGGTACCAATATGTTTTAAGGGGGGAAATTGTAGTGATGTGTTTTTCTCTGAATAATTAATCATTCTAAAAGTGAAAGTGAAAGTGACAACCCTTGTCATTGTGAGGTCACGGCACAGCACACATGAACCACAATGAAATTGGACCTCTGCATTTTACCCATGCACACTCAAACCCGTGCAGCAGTGGGCAGCTATTGAAAGCGCCCGGGGAAAAAAAAAGTGTTATATTTACTGTGCAATGTCAAGCCATAAACAACCAGAAAAGTTATTTATTTATTTTGTAGTTTTTACCAAGGGTACCAATAATGTGCAAAGGCAGACAGTGGGTACGTGTGATAGAACCAACAGTGACTGACTATAAGTGATTTTTAAGAAATTGTCACCATAAAATAATGCATGGTTTTAGAACACACATGAATTTTTGTATGTCTTTTCTGATATGACCTCGACCAAATCTACCTTGAAGAAGCAGGCCTTTAGGCCCTTGGGAACCAAATGCCTACCATTCATTTTACTTAGCCAGGGTTAATCCTAGCATGCAATTTAAACCCTGCCATCAATGAATGCCCACACTTGGGCAAGCAGCGTAACAAGATAAGCGATGGTGCTAATGCAGGCTGGTGCTGTAGTTTGTCTTCCTGGCTCCCCATTAGGTCCAGCTAGACACTTCTTCAACGCCACTCAGAGAGAAATTACATTTGCAGAGGTAATAGAGTAATGGCTCCTGATTCAATGCTAAGGCTAAATGTGTCACTGGCGGATTCTATCGACATAACATCAGTAAGGACTGTGATATGAAGGCTAGTCATCCTGTTATTACTTAGGGAAAATGCTCAAACACCACAGGAGCTTTATAACTTCATATGATTGCCGTGTGCATTAAGATCGACCACTGAGGTCAGTGTATTCAGCTTGCCCAAGCCATTCGAGATGGACTGTGATTTGTTACTGCCTGTTTCGGATGGCCAGCAGGCATGCTGAGTGATCACTATGAGTGCTAAAAGAGTTGGCTAAATGATCTGTGAGAAAATGGATGCTGCTGGACTCCTTTTTAAGCTGCTATAACTCTTCCATCAATGATGCTTCTACATATGGTCAATAGAGCAGCCAGCTCTGTCTCTAATTAGCAGGTCAGAGAGGTCTAATTCAGTTCATTTGCATTCACAGACATTCATCAGCCATCAGTATCAATAATTAAATAGGTTGCATCTATTAGCTGAACATAAATATTTTACTCCTTGCTCTAGCCAGATCCCCAAATGCTGGTAAAAACATGGCTAAATTAGTGTATTCTAGAAAATTCATTAAAGATGATGAGTGTAGTGTGAAATAGAGGCACAGTTCATGTTAATGACCTGTTTATGTTTGAAACTGATTTAGCTAAACTAAGAAACTTCAACATTCATTGATATCAAGATATTTCAACATTCACTCTCTCTCTCTCTCTCTCTCTCTCTCTCTCTCTCTCTCTCTCCCAAGTTACATGAACCAAGGTTTATGGATTAATGAAACAATATTATCTATTAAAGTGATAGAAAGGCTAAGGTTTAGAGAACATCTTCATGTCCTGCAAATGACGAGATGGTTCAAAAGTTCACTAATCTTTATGGGTAATGTACTCAGAATGGTAGCAACAGAAGAAATTCTTAAGTCTATAGAAACATTTTGTCTTCCAGTACACAGCAAAATGCATCCAAACTGATCAGGAGGAAGTTTATCATGCAGCAAGAAAATGATCTAAAGTTGTCAAGCCAACAACGGACATCATCTTTTGGATAAGTGGAAAGTTTTGAAAAGACCAAGTCAGTAGGCTGATCTTAAAACTATTTAAATGCATTTAATGCCCTGGAGAGGAGAATGATAAAAAAACTCCGTGAATAAACAACAACTTAAAAACTCTAAAATCAAATATTGTCAATTTGTTCAACAAAACCATTCAACAAAGGGTAACAATAAAAATAAAATGTCTTGATATTTAACACTTCTTGTTTTGACTAAAAGTCCAGCTTTTAATTTTTTAAGCTTTCTGATATATAATCTTCCTTTCACAGTAAATCAGAACAAAACTAAAAATGATCTTCTGATATTGCGACTATTAGTATATTATACTGATATTAATAACTATTAGACTCACCCCCCCGCCCCCCCTTTCATTGCGGTGCGGTACTGTCTGCCTCACATTCTGCCTATTCACTGTGCTTTTATTGAAGTCCCCCAGCAGAACTATGGAGTCCCCAGGAGGGACGCTCTCTAGCGCCCCCTCCAGAGACCCCAGAAAGGGTGGGTAGTCCAGACTGCTGTTTGGCGCATAAGCGCAGACAACACTAAGGACCTGTCCCCTGACCCGAAGGCGGAGGGAGGCCACCCTCTCATTCACCGGGGTAAACCTGATCCGGGGGGCTATAAGTATGCCCACACCTGCTCAGCGCCTCTCACCGGTGGCAACTCCAATATCACACCATTCTAGGTTCTTTACATCTCAGCACAATTGCATTGTACAGAAAAAAAGTTGAACAGTTTACATTGAAAGTCTTAAAGAAACCCAAATAATGGAGGAAAAATTGTAATATGCCAAAATGCAAATTTTGGATAGAAAGTCAAGTCAAGTCAGGTCAAGTAGGATTTTATTGTCATTTCAGCCATATACACAGTACATAGTGAAACGAAATAACATTCCTCCAGGACCCTGGTGCTACACATAGGACAACATCAGACACAACATTAGACATAGGGCAACATAAGACACAAGTTACAACATAAGACAAGACAAGACAACAAGTGCAGACAACAGACAGCACAACAGACTGTACATTCATCCATAATATGGCTGCAGTGTTATAGAACAAAGCAGGCCAGGATGTTGGGCAGTGTAACAAGTAAATCATAGAAATCTTTTAAAATAGCGATTATTTTATTTTCTCAAATTGCACAAACTCACACAAAAACACACACACACACACACACACACACACACACACACACACACACACACACGCACACACACACACACACGTGAAATTTAAAAAATCTTATTATCACTATTTTAGAAAATTGTTATGATTCTGTCCAAGCACCATACAGGAGTACACCTACTCACTTACACAGCCCTGTTGTTAGCAGAGGGAAGGGGTAATCCCTGCCTGAATGTAATCATGCACCACTGAGACCAATTCAAAACCACATGGGGCTTAATGCCCTGTAATGCCTTTATGGGGAACTTGCAGAAGGCTGACAAACCATTCGTTATGGGCTCAATTCGCCTGCATGGATTAGGATGTAAATTCCAAAATAATTAATGTCAGTTGGCAAATGGGAATAGGCCCATGTTTTCCTTTCCTTTATTTCTCAGTTCAGAGAGCATGCTACTCAATTCATACAGAAGCCCTAAGTATATTAGGGACTCTTTAGGTTCTAACCATAGCCTTAGGTATTGGCATACGAGTTAGGGCTTTTTACATTATTGGGTCCGGTTCTTGGTGCTATCACATTTAACATGTTTCTTTGGTACTACCATCATATTGGATTTGATGGTTGGCTACCATTCGAGATTAGACTTTCTGGTGCTGTCACACTGAGACAGGCTCTTTGCTAATACCATACTGGGTTTGGCTCTTTGGTATTGCCATACTAGATTAATTCAAGGTTGGTCCTGAGATTGCATGACCTATGTCACATTCTTAATCCCATGTCTATACAAATCAATGAAATGCTGTCAAGAAGGCTACACCTTATCTAAAAAATACTGCCAAACAAAAACCTGTTCATAGAAGCTTGAGTCTAGCGTGTATGGTGTGAAACTTGTCATAGTGTAAAAAATAAACTTTTTCCCCCAAAATGTCATTTTTGGAATTCAGACTTGTCTATTTCTAACAGCAGTAGTTCTGATTGCATCTTCTGTCATCTCTAAGCCTCATCTTCTGGCAGACAGTGGTCAGTAGATGTAGCCCCTGAGGCTAGTTACTGAGCTAAAAACCCCACTATCCCTCTGAGAAATGGCTCTTCCAAGCTACCTGTCAGGAAGAGATAAAGAAGAACAGAGAGGGGTGCGACAAATGGATGGCCGGGATGAGAGCTGGAGATGTAATGGATGGAGTAAAAAATAGAAGATGAAGAAAGAACTACTGCAAAGATGGAAACAAATCGAGAGAGGAATCAAAAGAAAAAGGAAAGAGAAGATGGAAAGGATATGAGACTGCCGTGTTGAAGGGACATGAAAATAGAGGACTAAACAACATGATCAGATATGCAGAGGAATGTTGATGAAGACAGACGAGTATAAAGGTATCTAATGATTACAGGAGGGATAATAGGGAATAGGGAAAAAAACAGATGTAGTACAAAAACAGAGGATGTGCACCTGAGGAATTATTTTTACTCAGCTGTATATTACCTAAAATGATAGTTACAAATAAAAAGTATCCAATTAGTCTGAAATCACTAACATGTTAATATGGAGCTTTTCATATAAGTTAGAATAATTAGCCTGCCTAATAATTTACAGGAACAATGCTGGATGAATATGCTGTTTAAATGGAATTTAAATAAAATATAGGCATACTGTATAGGCATAGAATATAGGCATAGATAGGCATACTGGGTTGGCAGTTTATGTAGTGTTTCTATGTATCTTATATCTATACTCATTTATTATGCAGATTATTGTTGCTGACTGAATCATTTTTGGTCAGCAGACCAAGCAGTGACAGTGAGTGTTTAAAGGTGTCAGTAATGCTGCTTCATCTAACACACATTACACAATGCATACTAACATGCCTTTCCCGGGTGTGTAGATCTATGATCCATCATTCCAAAAATTTTCTTGGGGGTCCTGATTTCTTTTACTTAGGTTAGTTGATACATTATTCAAAGATCAATAACTGTAAACCTTTAAAGTGTGCCTATGTCAGCAAGTGCATCTGATAAAAATGGCTTACCCTAATCAGCCATAGTATTAAAACCACTTGCCTAATCTTGTTTTGGTCACTGTTGTGCCAAAACAGCTCTGACCCATCAAGGCATGGACTCCTCAAGAAGGTATGCCATGGTATATGACAAAATGATGTTAAAAGCAGATCCTTTAAGCCCTACTGGTTGTGTGTCAAAATAGCATCTCCATGAATGCCAGAACCCAAGGTTGCACAAACAGCTAACAGGGGTAAGCATGAGTCTGCAGTCTTAGCTGAACAGCACATCAATGTGCTTTGCGTGCCCATGACCCAGCTGCTGGTTCACCAGTTGTCCTTCCTTGTGTCAGTCTGGGAAAAAAAACATCCTCTGCATAGCAGGAACAGCTTACAAGCTCTTTTTTGGTGATGTCTTGACCTGGTTGTCTAGCCGTCACTGACTGTTCCGTGTCAGAATTGCTCTTTGACAGGTACTATTGCAACTACAGAGTCAATTTAATTAACTTGAGTTTTCAATAGTTTTAATTTCATGACTGAATGAAATGGGGTCTATTCACATTAAGTAGATTGTTTTAATATGTATGAATGAACCCTTTCTGTTCACTTGATACTGACCAAATTTTCCAATATGATAGGACTTTGAGGATTTTTAGATACTATTTTGCAATCAAATTGTTTGAAACACATTTTGATGCAGATCCATTTTCAGACACATTGTGTAATACCTCTAGGGTGGGATTAAACACCCCCACAAATGACAGTTTCAGAAATTGGAGCGACAGCAACACAGTGGCCCCAGGACTGGTAACAGTGTTTACCACAGGAGCATGGTAAAAGGTTTCAGTATACACAATGACATAGCCATGTTATATGGAAGTAATTTTGGGAGGGTAGGCTGTCTTTTCACAACCATTTTCTAATTTTTTCAATGCTTGTCAGTAACTGTTTAGTAACTTCAGTATTTATAGACTTTCCTGATGGACATTACCAGTGGGACAATCCTCCCTTAGGGCTTTGATATCTGTTATCTGATATCTTCTTCTTTCGGCTGTTCCTGTTTAGGGGTCGCCATAGCGGTTCATTGGTTTCCATTTCTTCCTGTCCTCTGCATCTTCCTCTTTTACATCAACCACCTGCATATCCTCTCTCACCACGTCCGCAAACCTCCTTTTTGGTCTTCCTCTTTTCCTCTTTCCTGGCAGCTCCATCTTCAACATCCTCCTCCCAATATAACCTTCATTTATCCTCTGGACATGTCCAAACCAACGCAACCTTGCTCCTCTAACCTTGTCCCCAAAACGCCTAACCTGAACTGTCCTTCTAATATATTAATTTCTAATGCTGTTCATCCTTGTAACACCCAATGAAAATCTCAGCAACTTTAACTCTGACACCTCCAGCTCCACCTTCTGTCTTTTTGTCAGTACCACCATCTCCAACCCATACAACATAGCTGGTCTCACTACTGTCCTGTAAACCTTCCCTTTCACTTTTGCTAGTACCCATCTGTCACACATCACTCCAGCCACTCTTGTCCAACCATTCCAACCTGCCTGCACTCTTGTCTTCACTCTTCCACACTTGCTTCCACACACACTCGTTACAGTGAACTGTTGATCCCAAGTATTTAAACTCCTCTACCTTTGTCACCTCTACTCCCTGCATCCTAACCACTCCACTTTCCTCCCTTTCGTTCACACTCATGTGTTCTGTCTTTGTCCTTCTCACTAGAGCTATTCTCCTCTCTAGAACATATCTCAACCTCTCCAGGTTCTCCTCATGCTGCTCCCTACTCTCACTACAGATCACAGATCACAGCAAGCATCATTGTCCATGGGGACTCCTGTCTAACCTCGTCCATCAACCTGTCCATAAATATTACAAACAACTATAGCAACATAAAAAATTATGTTGGGTTAATACAAAAATTTGTCTTCTGGTTGTAATAATAGGCAACTCTCTAGACACCCTGTCACATACTTTCTCCAAGTGCACAAAGGCACAACTCCTTCTGACCTTCTCTGTACTTCTCCATCAACACCCTCAGAGCAAATATTGCACCTGTAGTGCTCTTTCTCTGCATGAAACCATACTGCTGTTATCTGGCTAAATTAAATAAATAGGCAAAGTTAAATAAACCTGACCCTGTTAAGGTTTCACCAGTTATTCTTTCTTGGAAGATTTGGGAGGCACCAACTACATTCTGGCAACGCCCATTTTTTGGAGATGTCAAAGTTGCTCAGATCTTTATGCTTGCATATTTTCCTGCTTTTTTGTAAGTGCCTCTGTAACTAGATGATCAATGTTATTCTCTTCACCTGTCAGTGGGTTTAATATCTTTGTGGCTGATTAGAATAGGCATTGCATGCACTATGTGCGGTGTGGTTGCAGGCTCATAGCATTGTTGATGGCCACTGGTGCAGTAACAAACAAATATTATTATTATTATTTAACATAACTGTTCAATTCAATTCAAATCCTTCAGCATTATTATCACCTGTACAAATGGCTGTCGTACAGTGATTTGGATGTTTAAGAATCCCAGCTGTGGGAGGGCGACATGGTCGTAAATTGCATGGAGATTTTCCCTTGCTGGTCTCTTTACTGCATTCATATTCAAAATTCCTTTAGTTGAACAGCAGGCTTGGCTCTGCCCATCTCATTAGAGTTGTCATTCATCACAGTGCTGTTCAGCTACCAGGCTCAGTAAGCCAGTTACCTGCAGCCTGTCATGCATGAATTTGCCTATGTGTGTAAGTCAGTGTGTGCATGGGGCCATGTGGTCTTTTCTGACTCCTAAAGTCAGAGTTAGGCTGGTAAATAAAAGGAATTGTGCTTTCACACCATTCATAATAATAATCCTTTATTTATAATCCCACAAATGAGAAATTTGTCCTCTGCATTTCACCCATACACACACGTGCAGCAGTGGGCAGCTATTGAAAGAGCCCGGGGAGCAGTGATGGGGACAGTACCTTGCTCAAGGGTACCTCAGGGCAACCCACTGGGGAGGGGATCGAACCCACAATCCGATCCGGGGGCAACTCCCTAACCACTAGGCCACACTCAATGCCCCCCACACCTTCCCCTGCCTTCTGGACCATCTTTCATTGGCAGGTTTTTCCCAGCATTGCACATCCAAACGCTTATAGATCTACTATAAGCCCTCAGAAATAGAGATCCCTGTAATTTACAGTGCGCACACACGCACACACACACACACACACACACGGTTGACTTATGAACATTTACATGAGCCAGTGAGAGAGTCATGTAGTTCTTTAAATGGTACACTGGATTCCTCTGCAACCTAGCAAAATATTAAATTCCTTTCCCTTAGAGTGATTTTAGTTGGTATTTATAGTTTCTGAGTCAGTCCTGGATGAGATTCTTGTTTACCTTTTGAGATAACTCATATGACAAAAGATAAACTTAGCTCTGTAAAAATTCAGACAGTTGGTCCTAAATGCTATGCCAAAGGTCTGAAATCCCAAAAAAAGGTTTTAGCAAAAAATACTAAACAGTTCTTCAGAATAATGAGACAATTTGCCAAGTGTTGATAGTGGCACAGATTAAAAGCTGTCACTGGTGAGGTGAGTGGTAGCAGGTGTGCAGGAAAAAACTATCTTGTCAGTTTGAAAAACACTGGATTGAGCCACCCAGGAATAGATTATTAACAAGAAACTGTTTGACAGGACACAAGAAAAACGGATTAGGATGTGGAATTATTGAGCTTAGCAATGAGTTGAACAAGATCCTCCGGCATCATCACACAATGCCTGGACAGAGGGCACAGTAACTTAATCCTTTTTGATCAGTCTTTATTCAAAAGTCCACATCATGGAATTATGAGAGAGGCATATTGCAGTATATTGTTTCTGATCTAGAAAAACTAGTATACATTTTTCAGAATATCTTGGAATTTACTGAGGTACAAAAACCAACACCTGTATCACCAATGTGAAAAAATAATCGCCCCTAAGTCATTCAAACAAACAAATGAACCAGGTTTCATTGATAAACAGCACATTATGCCAAAAAGATATTCAAGCATACCTGAAAAGAAAGTTCTTGAAATATATTTTAGTTAGGAAAGGGATACAAATAAATCTCTTAAACTTTGGGATGCCAGCAAACCACAGTGAGAGCTTCTTCTTCTTTATTTTTTGGCTGCTCCTGTTTAGGGGTCGCCACAGCAGATCAACCGTCTTCATTTCTTCTCCTCTGCATCTTCCTGCTTCAAACCAAGCACCTGCATGCCCTCTCTCACCACATCCATAAACCTCCTTTTTGGTCTTCCTCTTCTCCTCTTTCCTGGCAGCTCCATTTTCAACATCCTCCTTCCAATATACACCTCATCTCTCCTCTGGACATGTCCTAACCAATGCAACCTTGCTTCTCTAATCTTGTCTCCTTGACTTCTGACCTGAGCTGTCCCTCTAATATACTCAATTATAATCCTATCCATCCTCATCACATCCAACAAAAATCTCAGCATCTTTAACTCCTCCAGCTCTGCCTCCTATTGACTGTCTATTCATCAGTGCCATCGTCTCCAACCCATTCAACATAGCTGGTATCACTACTGTCCTGTAAACCTTCCCTTTTACTCTAGCTGGTACCCGTCTGTCACAAATCACTCCAGCCACTCTTCTCCACCCATTCCAACCTGCTTGCACTCTCTTCTTCATGTCTCTTCCACACTCGCTGTTACACTGAACTGTTGATCCCAATTATTTTAACTCCTCCAACTTTGTTACCTCTACTCCCTGCATCCTAACCACTTCAATTTCCTCCCTTTCATTCACACTCATGGATTCTGTCTTTGCCCTACTCACTTTCATTCCTCTCCTCTCAAGAGCATATCTCCATCTCTCCAGGTTCTCCTCAAGCTGCTCCCTACTCTCACTGCAGATCACAATATCATCAGCAAACATCATCATCTATGGAGACTCCTGTCTAACCTTGTGTATCAACCTGTCCATTACTATCGCAAATAAGAATGGGCTCAATGCTGATCCTTGATATAATGCAACCTTTTCCTTAAATGCATCTGTCACTCCCACTGCAGATCTCACCACTGTTACACTGCCATCATACATATCCTGAACCTCTCTCACATACTTCTCTGTAACACCAGACTTCCTCATACATAACCACAATTCGTGTCTAGGCACCCTGTCATATGCTTTTCTGTCAACACCCTCAGAGAAAATGTTGCATCTGTAGTGCTCTTTCTCAGCATGAAACCATACTGCTGTTCACTAATCCTCACCTCTTTTCTTAACCTAGCTTCCACTGCTCTTTACCATAACTTTATGCTGTGGCTGATCAACTTTATCCCTCTATAGTTCTGCACTGTTCATCACCCTTATTCTTGAAAATCGGTACCAGTACACTTCCAATCCACAGGCATCCTCTCACTTTCCAAGATTGTTAAATAATCTGGTCAGAAACTTACTGCCATCTCCCCTAAACACCTCTATGCTTCTGCTTGTATGTCATCTGGCAAAACAGCCTTTCCATTCTTCATCCTCCTCATTGCTGTCCATACTTCCATCCTGCTTATTTGCTGCACTTCCTGGTTCACTATCCTCACATCATCCAATCTTCTCTCTCTCTCATTTTCTTCATTCATCAGCCCCTCAAAGCACTCCTTCTGTCTGCTCAATACACTCTGTTCACCTGTGAATACGTTTCCATTTTTATCTTTAATTGCCCTGACCTGCTGTACACCTGTCTACTTTCTTCATCTCTCTGACTGTCCCACGTCTTTTTTGCCTCCCTCTTCTTTTGTATACACTCAATACAACTTCTTGGTTCCACCACCAGGTTTCCTTATCCTCCTTCTTCCTTCCAGATGTCACACCAAGTATATTTCTAGCTGTCTGCCTTATCACTTCTGCAGTAGTTTCCCAGCAATCCAGTAGCTCTTCAACACCTCCCAGGGCCAGTGTTGTCCTCCTCCTTCAGCTTCCACCACTTGATCCTCCACTCTGCCCTCACTTTCCTCCTCTTTTTGACCTCCAAGGTCATCCTAAAGACCACCATCCTATGCTGTTAAGCTACACTCTCCCCTGTCACTACTTTGCAGTCTCCAGTCTCCTTCAGACTGACCCTGCTGCAAGGAATATAATCTACCTCTGAGCATCTTCCTCCACTCTTATATGTCACTCTGTGCTCCTCCCTCTTCTTAAAATAAGAGGCCATTTTCATTCTTTTTGCAAAATCTACAACCATCTGACCTTCAGCATTCCTCTCCTTGACACCATATCTACCCATCACCTCTGTTCCCTTCACCAACATGACCATTAAAATCTGCACCAATCACCACCCTCTCTCCCCTGGGTACACTCTCTATCACTTCATCTAACTCACTTCAGAATTCTTCTTTCTCCTCCATCGCCCAACCAACTCGTAGGGCATAAGCACTAACAACATTCATTATGACATCTTCAACTTCCAGCTTCCAACTTATCACCCTATCTGACACTCTCTTCACCTCCAAAACACTCTCCACGTACTCTTCCTTCAGGATAACACCTACCCCATTCCTCCTTCCATCCACACCATGGTAAAACAATTTAAACCCTCCTCCAATACACCTGGCCTTACTACCCTTCCATCTAATCTCTTGCACACACAAAATTTCAACCATCCTTGTCTCCATCATATCAGCTAATTTTCTACCTTTACTAGTCATGCTGCCAACATTCAAAGTTCCTACCCTCACTTCCACTCTCCTCCTCTTCTTTCTCTCCTCCTCCCTCTGGACATGCCTTCCTCCTCTTCCTCTTCTTCTCTTTTGGCCAACAGTATTCCAATTTCCACTAGCACCCTGTAGGCTATCAGCACTGGTGGCGGTTGCATATTGATTTGGCAGTTTTACACCGGATGTGCCCTTCCTGACATAACCCTCCCCATTTTCTGCACGAAGAAATACACTGGCTTGTGCATCCCTAGTGGCTGGGTTAAACCACAGTGAAAGCCATCTTCTTTAAATGTATATAATGTGGAACAGTGATCAATCTGGCAAGAATGCGAATTTCTCATAGAGCTCATAGAAAACTCATCTGAGAAGTCAAAATACCAAGAAGATCAAGGAGCCGTTGGCCTCAGTTAATTGTCAAAAAACACCTTGAATACCATTTTAGATAGTATTATGAGATAATATTATGTGGACTGATGTTTCAAATATGGAAATTTTTAAAGAAGCGTCTTCTTAAATTTGATGCAAAGATAATACAATAAAATTTCCACAATAAAAATATCATGCCCACAGTAAAACATGGTGGCATTTGTGTTATGGCATGAAGATGCTTTGCTGTTTCAGGGCCTGGGTAATTTGCCATAACAGAGGAAAGAATGAATCTGGACCTCAGTCAGGAAGTACTAAAGGTGTCTGGCCTTAGGTCCATGACTTGAAGCTCAAGCGAAATTGGGTTAAGTTATGGGGTTGGAATCTTATGTGCTTTATTTTAAGCTTTTTTTTAAAACTTACTTTTTGAATAGCAGAATATGCATTACATACCATCACCATGCATCATGCACAGGTGAGCAAATGCCTGCCTTTCACTCTGTGCATCACTCTCATTTGCATATTGCAAATGCTGATGGTTTTCACTTGTTTCTCTCAACAGGCCAATCAGACGTGTGTCTGGAACAGCTTGTTGCCCCCCACCCCCATTTTCTGATTCATTCCTGCTCATCTCCATCGCCTTGGCTGATAATGAAGATGATCTCTTAAGATTGTACTTCATGCCTCGTTTCTGTAGCAGCAACTGAGGGGTGATCACATTCTCCACGGCCGTTCCTTATCAGTTCAGAGAGGCAGAGGAACCCAGAGGAGAGCATTTAGTGGGGGCCGAATAGGAGGAACATGGATAACAATCAGTTCACGTTACAGGCTAAAGTGTGCTAAATGCTGATCACAGATCAGATGCAGGGTGTTAGCCATCCCATGCTATTGATCCTTGGCCTTTTCCCTTTGACTTCACTGCAAATCTTTAGATATGAAAGAGGCTTGAAATAAATTGGTCAAAAAGGAAGTGGGATTTTAGATGTACCGCAGCCAGCTGTCAGAATGTTTTGTCTTTTTTTTTCCCTTCTTTTTAGGCCTTTAATGCTATTATTTATACATTATTGTAGTAATAGATAAATATGGGCCTGTTCTGGGCTTGTTTAATATATTCACATTAAATGCTGTCTTGTATGACATTGGCTGTATCTTTTTACTTTTTAGATTTTGTGTAAAAGTTTATTCCAACCGAACATTAGTTCCAAAGCACATTGAATGAGAAGCTGATAATCAATGTTGTGGTTTTTCCTGCAGTGATGTGTCCTTTGTGTACTGTTGATGTGTCTGAACAATCAAATGAATCCACCAAATTCTCCAACATCTTTGTCGCAGGTAAATTAATGCTGCACCATAAGCAACTGCTTCTTGCTTCTCCATAGCAGTAAGATAACTGTAAAAAGAAGCGCAAAACCAGAGCATCCTGAGCAGCTGCATTACTGCCTGGTATGGGAACTGCAATGTCTCACAGTTCCCATACCAGTCCCTACAATGGATAGTGAGAACAGCTGAGAAGATCATTGGTGTCTCTCTGCCTTTTTTACAGGACATTTTCACCACTCGCTGCATTCGTAAGGCAACCAACATTGTGGATGATCCCTCACACCCATCCCACACTCTCTTCTTCTCCCTGGCCATCTGACTTTTGAACTGTTAATGTCTTTTCAATAACTTGCTGGAATTTTTTTCTCTTGTTATGCACTAATGCACATCCATGCATGAGCACCTTACCGCTACTTATTATTTATTTATTTTTGCACTTTAGTCACAACACTGCTGCTCTTATATTGTCCAACAATTTCTGTTGCTTTGTTTCATAACACTGCGGCTCTCTGATGGATGAATGTCCTGTCTGTTGTACTGTCTGTTGTTTGCACTTGTCTGTACTTGCCTTGTCTTGTGTCTTATGTCCTGTGTCGCCTTATGTGTAATGAAATTATATTGAAATTACAATAAAATCTACTTGACTTGACTTGAAAATTATTTACAGATTCTTTTTTTAAAACACTTTTTTAGCAGGAATGCAGCATTGGCTTTAAACAATCACTTACTTGTGACAACTTAGCAAACATATATGCTATAGTTATCATCTGTTTGCAATGTGCTCCCCTTAAAAGGTGTTCAAGAACAAGTATTCTGTGATCACTCATCTACCTCAGAGAGCCTTAACAGTTTTCAGCAGTATCATGGGCAGGATGGCCTGAGCAAATATTGACACTCTCACCACATCCAGTGTAAACATACTTTCAATTTCACCTCTCCTTATTCCCTTGATAGTTTTTGGACTTTGGGAGGAAACTCACACAGACACAGGGAGAATGTGCAAATGACACACAAAAAGGAATGAACATGCAGTAATCTTATCTTTGTAAGGCAACAGTGCTGACCACTGCATCATCATGCCATACCTAAATCTTGCTTTTTTTGTCTTGTTATTTTTTTCCAACGTATTTGCACACTCCAGATTATAAGCAAGCTATCATACTCTTGTCACTGTCACTATCTTTGAATTCAAGTCTATCTCATCTGCTGCTTTTATGTCCGTTTCCCACATTCTTCAAAGAGCTAATTAATTTTCTTACCTTGGCCTATAAGCTCTGACTGTAGACTATCATAGCTGATCTGTACAAATGGAAAGATATACTGTGCTTCTAAAAGGGTCTGTTTCCACATCTAGTGGGATTTCAACTTGCTAACCATTTGCCATTTCCTTTGGTGCATAAAAAGATGTTATCTGTCAAAGAAGTAACAAAATAACAAAATGGTTTGAAAATGTTATGAGTAGACATGAGGATCCCTGTGATGGGCTGGCGACCTGTCCAGGGTGCGTCCCCCGTCCTCGCCCTGTGTGCGCTGGGTTGGACGCCAGCACCCCCCGCTACCCCGTTTGGGACAAGCGGCAGAAAATGGATGGATAGACATGAGGATGACAGAAATGCCCAAAGGGGTGTACAGAATCATAAAATCAGTTATATTATTATTATTATTGTTGTTGTTGTTATTATTATTATTATTATTATTATTGATAGGTCTATGTCTTATGGAAGCAATGTCAGAGAAAGCCAGTGGTTGACCAATTTTTTACCACTAAGAACAGATAAAAATGAAGAGGCAAATGCAGGGCAAAGATTCCAGAAAAGAATGGGACTCAGCAGGAGAGAAGAAAAGATTTAACATCACTGTGGCATCTTTTTTGTGCAGTAACAAGAGTGAGATTATATCTTTCACAACATTGTTAAGATTAGCAAGCATAGCAATGTAGGATTTGCCAGCAGTGGTAGCTCTGAGCAGGCTTTTGTGTTTTTCAAAAGGGGTCAGCTATTTGATATGTATCCCGCATTCCAAATTATTTCGCAAATTGTATTTAAGTGTCATAAAGATTAAATATTTTGTTCTTCAATTAAACTCATGGATGGTATTGTTCCCTGCGATGGGCTGGCGACCTGTCCAGGGTGCGTCCCCCGTCCTCGCCCTGTGTGCGCTGGGTTGGACGCCAGCACTCCCCCGCGACCCCGTTTGGGACAAGCGGCAGAAAATGGATGGATGGATGGATGGTATTGTGTCTCAGGGTTCTTTGGATCACTGAAATCAATCTTGGACACCTGTGATAATTAGTTTGCCAAATGAGCCCAATTAAAGGAAAAACTACTGAAAAAGGATGTTCCACATTATTAAGCAGACTACCACTTTCAAGCAATATGAGAATGAAAAAGGATCTTTCTGCTGCCAAAAAACATGAAATAGTTGAATCCCTTTGACAAAATCAAAATTGGATCAAAACCATAGATATTTCATTAAGCGAGATCATTGCACTGTTAAGGGATTTGTGGCTGAATCAGAGCATACACGGGTTCACGCAGATAAAGGCACAATGAGGAAGGTTTCTGCCAGACAAATACATTGGATTTAGCAGCTGCTAAAATGCCATTACAAAGCAGCAAACAGGTATTTGAAGCTGTTGGTGCCTCTGGAGTCCCACAAACATCAAGGTGTAGGATAATAATTTGGAACACAGTATAAAAAACACTTCTTCAAAATTGCCATTTCTGCACCATCACTGAAATTTTATGCATTATGATGCTTACCCCAGGTATATCTTTCTTTAGGGAAAGACTTAGTAGGAAGGTGTTTGTTAAAGGGAAGTAGTGGACTGTTTCGAGAAGGTGAGTATGTCAGATGAAAACCAGAATAAGCTTTAAAAAAAAAACTTATGAGGTCTAGGGAGGATGCCTTTTGTTAGGAAAAGAGTGATTACAAGCAAACACCACTATGCTTCAATGCCAATGGTTTTGCTGTGAGCACACAATCAGGCTAACAGGCTATTAATTCCACAAAGACCACATAGAGAACTCAGACTGACCATGTTTACCAACCATTAGCACTGAAATTCTTCAGCTTAACTAAACTGCAGCTATTTAATTCCCTTCCATCCCCTAATGCATGTCAGTTCAGTTTCTCTAAATACAGACCATCTGTTTTTCTACAGTCTCTCGCTCTCTTGCTTGCGCTCCCTGAATCCATTGTCCGAGTTGGAACGTGTCCGGGGTAGTAAAGCATTGCTTTTGGGACACTTCTTTGAGAATTATTTAAGGCTTAAGAGTTGCTGCTGGATGAATATTTAATGCGGTGGACCTGAGAGTCTTTGCCCAAGCCCAGAGCAAATACTTCAGAGGTATTCTACAGTGAGACACACACACATACCCACTCACCTGCACATAGAAATACAGCTGTGCACACACAATAATACAAAAATACACATATACATATGCATGCACACTGCTCTCTCTCACTCTTCCTAACCTATAGCGACCAATAAAACACCAAAAGCAATTTTATTCATTCTGTACGTTTGCTGCTTATGAAGTGTGAATGCATTCACTGCACATGACACTAAACAGGTTTTCCATCATTTAGCCAATATATTTCAGGGCTGAGCTCACTTAATTGCTTCTCTTTTCTTAACTCTGTAAAAGTAGGCCTCTTCTGGTATTTTTGCAAGAAAAAATATTAAAGCTAAATACTAAACCTACTGCAGTGGTGCTATGACACATCAGATTTATGGTAAAAAGGGCAAATGAACCATGATTGACATCCAGGCTAGGCCTTATATAACCCAGCCTGAGAATGCTTGAACGTATATGTAAAGATAGGTGACAGATGAAACTGAACAGCTGAATAAATGAGTGATGAAACTGGTGTGAAGAAGCTTCTAGGTAGATGCATGGCATGACACAGTTACCCATGCTTGGTGCATGTATAAAACCCTCAATTTAGCATCAGGATGATCAAAAGAACATTTGATGTGAGAAGAGTTAACCAGGAAGTGCAGCAAATAAACAAGATGGAAGTAAGGGCAGCGATGAAGAGGATGAAGAATGGAAAGGCTGTTGGACCGGATGACATACCAGTGGAAGCATGGAGATGTTGAGGGGAGATGGCAGTTGAGTTTCTGACCAGATTGTTTAACACAATCTTGGCAAGTGAGAAGATGCCTGAGGAGTGGAGACGAAGTGTACTGGTACCGATCTTCAAGAATAAGGGTGATGCACAGAGCTGTAGTAACTATAGAGGGATAAAGTTGATCAGCCACACCATGAAGTTATGGGAAAGAGTAGTAGAAGCTCGGTTAAGAAAAGAGGTGAGGATCAGTGAACAGCAGTATGGTTTTATGCCGAGAAAGAGTACCACAGATGCAATGTTTGCTCTGAGGGTGTTGATGGAGAAGTACAGAGAAGGTCAGAAGGAGCTGCATTGTGCCTTTGTGGATTTGGAGAAAGCATATGACAGGGTGCCTAGAGAGGAGTTGTGGTTTTGTATGAGGAAGTCTGGTGTTACAGAGAAGTATGTGAGAGTAGTTCAGGATATGTATGAGGGCAGTGTAACAGTGGTGAGATCTGCAGTGGGAGTGACGGATGCATTTAAAGTAGAGGTTGGATTACATCAAGGATCAGCACTGAGCCCGTTCTTGTTTGCAGTAGTGATGGACAGGTTGATGGACGAGGTTAGACAGGAGTCTCCGTGGACGATGATGTTTGCTGATGATATTGTGATCTGTAGTGAGAGTAGGGAGCAGCTTGAGGAGAACCTGGAGAGATGGAGATATGCTCTGGAGAGGAGAGGAATGAAAGTGAGTAGGGCAAAGACAGAATACATGAGTGTGAATGAAAGGGAGGAAAGTGGAGTGGTTAGGATGCAGGGAGTGGAGGTAACAAAGGTGGAGGAGTTTAAATACTTGGGATCAACAGTTCAGTGTAACGGCGAGTGTGGAAGAGAGGTGAAGAAGAGAGTGCAGGCTGGTTGGAATGGGTGGAGAAGAGTGGCTGGAGTGATTTGTGACAGACGCGTACCAGCTAGAGTAAAAGGGAAGGTTTACAGGACAGTAGTGAGACCAGCTATGTTGTATGGGTTGGAGACGGTGGCACTGACGAAAAGGCAGGAGGCGGAGCTGGAGGTGTCAGAGTTAAAGATGCTGAGATTTTCGTTGGGTGTGACGACGTTGGACAGGATTAGAAATTAGTATATTAGAGGGACAGCTCAGCTTAGACGTCTTGGAGACAAGGTTAGAGAAGCAAGGTTGCGTTGGTTTGGCCATGTGCAGAGGAGAGACGATGATTATATTGGAAGGAGGATGTTGAGGATGGAGCTGCCAGGAAAGAGGAGAAGAGGAAGACCAAAGAGGAGGTTTATGGATGTGGTGAGAGAGGACATGCAGGTGGTCGG
>CM029385.1:7787837-7917725 GCA_017165825.1 Hepsetus odoe | reverse complement strand
AACACATTTTTTGTGTGCTTGTACACAAGCACACAAAAAATGTGTTAGCTCCATGTGTTAGCTGGAGTGGTCCTAACTTTCCTAACTAAAAAACCAAACCTAACTAACTAAAAAACCAAACCTAACTTTCCACAAGGTTATCCTAGATTCATCCTAAAATGCATGCTCCACCCTCAGACATTAGAAATATTGAATAGAAGTAGCATATTAAAACAAACACATAAAAATCATCAGTACAATCAGTGCTGTCCTTGCCCTCAGCAAATCTAGAACTCAAGCTAGCATAAACATTTCATCTAGCCAATAGCTCAATTTATCTGTCAAGATCAAGCTCAAACATGCCTTAACCCATGATCTTAATTCCAGCATTTCTCTGTCTCTGCCTCAAAACCAAATCTTAACTCTCTTTGTGTGTTCTCAACTCTTTCTCCATGTCCCTGTAGTGCAGCCAAAACCAAAATCCTTGACCAGAGCTAATTGGTCCTAATGTGGCACATTGGCAGACATGCTGAAATGATTAATGACCAAATTTGGAAAAGTCATTGCACGAAACTGCAGTATACGGGGAAATATTCACCCTACCATATTATGTCTTCACTTTAATAAACTCATAAAATAAAGGTGCAGTTTACATTTACAGCAATTGGCAGAAGGTCTTATCCAGCAACCTACAGTTTAATAATGTTATAGAAAAGAAACTATTAAGCTGGAGCAGTTGTGGTTCACTAACACTGATATACAACTGCTTCAGTAGTGTTTAAATAACATTTAGTCAATTTTGTGGAAAATAAGTTAATACTAAGCAGATGAATATCTTCATAGAGGATCATAGTTAACCAAACAAAACAGTGTATGAGCCTCAGCTACCTTGTAGATTTTAGTCCCTTAACCTATTCATTATTGGATCATTTTGGTTCATTCTAGGCTGACATTGTAAATAAGAAATGGTGCTTTATATCTTCCAACCTAACCACTAGGGATTCAGAAGTGTATTTCTTTGTGCTGGTCCCAGATAAATGGGGTTAATGACAGGAAGGGCATCCAGTATAAAACCTTTGCTAAAAATTAATATGTGGACATCAAAACAGATTTCCATACTGGATTGGTAGAGGCCCAGGTAAACAGTGACTGCCACCAGTACTGTTAGCCAACAGGGTGCAGGTGGAAACTGGCCTGCTGTTGGCCAAAGGAGAAGAAGAAGAAGGTAGCGAAGGAGGGTGGAAGTGAGGGTAGAAACTTTGACTGCATGACTGGTAAAGGTAGAGAGATATAATGATATGATGAAGAGAAGAAAGGGTGATGTTTTGTGTGTACAAGAGAAGAGTAGTAAGACCAGGTGTAACGGAAGAGGCATTATTTTACCATGGAGTGGATAGATGGAGAAATGGGGTAGTTGTCCTGAAGGAAGAGTATGTCAAGACTGCTATATTAGTGAAAAAATATATAGTGATGAATAAGAAATTGGAAATCAAAGGTGTGATAGTGAAGGTTCTTAGTGCATATGCACTGCAAGTTGGATGTGACAAGGAGGAGAAAGAATAATTCTGGAGTGAGTTAGATGAATGGAAGAAGAAGAAGAAGAAGAAGAAGAAGAAGAAGAAGAAGAAGAAGAAGAAGAAGAAGAAGAAGAAGTTCTTGATCTATTCCTTGGTAAATAAAGCTTAAATGAAAAATAAAAGTATCCATGCAGAATGTTGCTGGAACCAGTGTTGCAGGAATATCTGCTACCTAAGATATTAAGCCCATGGTTCTGTTGTCACTTTTTAGCAAGACTGAGAGGATGCAGTCACTGGTAATAACATTTTTGTGGCAAAATTAGTATAAAATGCACACATTATGTATGTATGTGCTGTATATTTTAAAGTTTGTGGAAGTGTTAGGCCTTCACACCAGCCTTATTTTATATCAATGTGATTAAAATAATACATGAAAATGGCTGTTTGCTTAAATAATCAACTCCTGTGCAGTGAAGGTTACAAAGGTAAAATATAATACCCTAACATTAACTCACTTACAAATGGACTATACCTATAACTATTTTGGAAGGTTCAGCTTTTTTGCACAAGGACTCTTTGGTCAAACAGTGAATGAATAGTGTGAAAATTATGAACAAAGACTTGATCTTATGGAAATCTTATGGGGATCTTATGAAAATCTGTGAGGAATTCATTTATGAGCCAATCACACCACCCAGACACTGCCTACTGCCTACTCATTGGCAGACAACGCTCCTCCAGGACCCTGGTGCTACACAAGAGACAATATCTAACATTACAAAGAACACGCCATGAGACGAGTGCAGACAAGACAACAACCAGTGCAGAGGACAGAGAACATTCATCTGACTTGAAAAAACAGAGGCAGTATACACATGAATATATGTGGAACAGAGCAGCAGTATTGCCTAGAACTGTACAGAGCAGCAGTATCGTAAATAACACTGTGTAAAGCAGCCTTGTTACAAAGTGCAGAGTGCAAATTAAATAACAACAACAACAACAACAACAACAATAATAATACTCATTATTAGAATAGAATAGAACAGAATAGAATAGAGTAATCTTTTATTATCCCACGAAAGGGAGATTTGGGTGTTACAGGGCTCTTTATCAAGGAGACAGAAAGAATATAGAAAGATGTATGTAAAGAAAAATAAGAAAAATATAAAAATATGAAGAACGAGGAACATTTATAATTTGTATAATTTTTATTTATAATTTGTTTATTTATAATTTATTTATAACTTATGTGTTACTGTTTACTGTATATATGGTCATCTTCCCTTATCTTCATGTAAATATGTATATATATATATAGATAGAAAGATAGATAGATATATACATATACATATTTACATGAAGATAAGGGAAGATGACCATATATACAGTAAACAGTAACACATAAGTTATAAATAAATTATAAATAAACAAATTATAAATAAAAATTATACAAATTATAAATGTTCCTCGTTCTTCATATTTTTATATTTTTCTTATTTTTCTTTACATACATCTTTCTATATTCTTTCTGTCTCCTTGATAAAGAGCCCTGTAACACCCAAATCTCCCTTTCGTGGGATAATAAAAGATTACTCTATTCTATTCTGTTCTATTCTATTCTAATAATGAGTATTATTATTGTTGTTGTTGTTGTTGTTGTTGTTATTTAATTTGCACTCTGCACTTTGTAACAAGGCTGCTTTACACAGTGTTATTTACGATACTGCTGCTCTGTACAGTTCTAGGCAATACTGCTGCTCTGTTCCACATATATTCATGTGTATACTGCCTCTGTTTTTTCAAGTCAGATGAATGTTCTCTGTCCTCTGCACTGGTTGTTGTCTTGTCTGCACTCGTCTCATGGCGTGTTCTTTGTAATGTTAGATATTGTCTCTTGTGTAGCACCAGGGTCCTGGAGGAGCGTTGTCTGCCAATGAGTAGGCAGTAGGCAGTGTCTGGGTGGTGTGATTGGCTCATAAATGAATTCCTCACAGATTTTCATAAGATCCCCATAAGATTTCCATAAGATCAAGTCTTTGTTCATAATTTTCACACTATTCATTCACTGTTTGACCAAAGAGTCCTTGTGCAAAAAAGCTGAACCTTCCAAAATAGTTATAGGTATAGTCCATTTGTAAGTGAGTTAATGTTAGGGTATTATATTTTACCTTTGTAACCTTCACTGCACAGGAGTTGATTATTTAAGCAAACAGCCATTTTCATGTATTATTTTAATCACATTGATATAAAATAAGGCTGGTGTGAAGGCCTAACACTTCCACAAACTTTAAAATATACAGCACATACATACATAATGTGTGCATTTTATACTAATTTTGCCACAAAAATGTTATTACCAGTGACTGCATCCTCTCAGTCTTGCTAAAAAGTGACAACAGAACCATGGGCTTAATATCTTAGGTAGCAGATATTCCTGCAACACTGGTTCCAGCAACATTCTGCATGGATACTTTTATTTTTCATTTAAGCTTTATTTACCAAGGAATAGATCAAGAACTTCTTCTTCTTCTTCTTCTTCTTCTTCTTCTTCTTCTTCTTCTTCTTCTTCTTCTTCTTCTTCTTCTTCTTCTTCCATTCATCTAACTCACTCCAGAATTATTCTTTCTCCTCCTTGTCACATCCAACTTGCAGTGCATATGCACTAAGAACCTTCACTATCACACCTTTGATTTCCAATTTCTTATTCATCACTATATATTTTTTCACTAATATAGCAGTCTTGACATACTCTTCCTTCAGGACAACTACCCCATTTCTCCATCTATCCACTCCATGGTAAAATAATGCCTCTTCCGTTACACCTGGTCTTACTACTCTTCTCTTGTACACACAAAACATCACCCTTTCTTCTCTTCATCATATCATTATATCTCTCTACCTTTACCAGTCATGCAGTCAAAGTTTCTACCCTCACTTCCACCCTCCTTCGCTACCTTCTTCTTCTTCTCCTTTGGCCAACAGCAGGCCAGTTTCCACCTGCACCCTGTTGGCTAACAGTACTGGTGGCAGTCACTGTTTACCTGGGCCTCTACCAATCCAGTATGGAAATCTGTTTTGATGTCCACATATTAATTTTTAGCAAAGGTTTTATACTGGATGCCCTTCCTGTCATTAACCCCATTTATCTGGGACCAGCACAAAGAAATACACTTCTGAATCCCTAGTGGTTAGGTTGGAAGATAGAAAGCACCATTTCTTATTTACAATGTCAGCCTAGAATGAACCAAAATGATCCAATAATGAATAGGTTAAGGGACTAAAATCTACAAGGTAGCTGAGGCTCATACACTGTTTTGTTTGGTTAACTATGATCCTCTATGAAGATATTCATCTGCTTAGTATTAACTTATTTTCCACAAAATTGACTAAATGTTATTTAAACACTACTGAAGCAGTTGTATATCAGTGTTAGTGAACCACAACTGCTCCAGCTTAATAGTTTCTTTTCTATAACATTATTAAACTGTAGGTTGCTGGATAAGACCTTCTGCCAATTGCTGTAAATGTAAACTGCACCTTTATTTTATGAGTTTATTAAAGTGAAGACATAATATGGTAGGGTGAATATTTCCCCGTATACTGCAGTTTCGTGCAATGACTTTTCCAAATTTGGTCATTAATCATTTCAGCATGTCTGCCAATGTGCCACATTAGGACCAATTAGCTCTGGTCAAGGATTTTGGTTTTGGCTGCACTACAGGGACATGGAGAAAGAGTTGAGAACACACAAAGAGAGTTAAGATTTGGTTTTGAGGCAGAGACAGAGAAATGCTGGAATTAAGATCATGGGTTAAGGCATGTTTGAGCTTGATCTTGACAGATAAATTGAGCTATTGGCTAGATGAAATGTTTATGCTAGCTTGAGTTCTAGATTTGCTGAGGGCAAGGACAGCACTGATTGTACTGATGATTTTTATGTGTTTGTTTTAATATGCTACTTCTATTCAATATTTCTAATGTCTGAGGGTGGAGCATGCATTTTAGGATGAATCTAGGATAACCTTGTGGAAAGTTAGGTTTGGTTTTTTAGTTAGTTAGGTTTGGTTTTTTAGTTAGGAAAGTTAGGACCACTCCAGCTAACACATGGAGCTAACACATTTTTTGTGTGCTTGTGTACAAGCACACAAAAAATGTGTTAGCTCCATGTGTTAGCTGGAGTGGTCCTGCGTCCCAACAGTTCCATAACTCTGCTGAGTATAATGTGTGTTGTTTCTCATACTGTTGGGGTTATGTGCTCTTTAGGGTGTGGTCTGGTTCATTTTATTAGCATTCAGAGAGATTTTTCCCCTGAGACAACTGCTAAAGTGAAACATCTGCTCTAACTCTGGCCTGGGCTGCAGTCAATTGGAGTGGAGGGAGGGAAAGAAAGGAAGAAGATGCCTGATAAAAAGGAGTTTGGCAAGAAAAACAGAGAAGGAGAAATTCATACCTTTGAAACATACCTTAATTTGTACACATTTCCTTTCACATTAAGCAAATGCCACAAAAGCGAAGGGACATAACTGAGTCCAGTTTCTTTTACATTACACTCTCAAAAAAGCTGCACTTTCACACTGCTGATACTGACAGCTTCTGGTAAACAGAGGTAATGAAGACAGATACCCACTTTGATTGAGTTCATGTTATTAAGCCAGAAAAAGGAAACATTTTTGCTCCAATGTGCATTAGTGATGTTCGCCAATGCATTATGCCTCCCAATATTGGCCTCACAACTGGAGTGAATAACTAATTAATAACAGAATGGTGAAGAGTTTATTTTCTTTACTTTCTTGCAAGGTGGGATTCACTAACACCATTTTAGTACTGAAATTTGGTTCGATGTTCATTCCCCCTTTTGTAGCCAGTCATGGCACCGTCACAAAATTAGCTTTAATTACTTTCCAGCAGATTAACTGTAGTGAACTTGCATTTTTAACTGAAACTTTACTGAAACATACTTTAATCCCTTAATTTTTTTTTTTATCTTATTGGATATATAACATAATATGTTACATATCATTGCATCCTTGTGCCAACCAAAACAGCCCTGATCCATCAAGGCATGGGTTTTACAACACTGAAGATGGAGGGACACTGAAATGTGGCACCTAGACATCAAGTCCTGTGAGCTGTGAGGTGGGGCCTTGATGGATCAGATTAGTTCATACAGCACAGCCCACAGATGGATTGAGATTTGGGGAATTTGGAGACAAAGCCAATACCTTGAACATGAGCCATGTTCCACAAACAATTGCTTTGGTTCAAGGGTTGTTCATCCTAGGTACACTACCACACTAACATTTATACTACCATACCACTGCCATGATAGTTGTCACTGCTGTGTTGACTGTGTTGAGTTTTTGGCCATAGATCATCACAATGATGTAATTAAGGACAACACATCTTAAGTGTTCTATTGCTTTTACACAACAGCGCTTGAAAATAAAGAAAAAGTCAAAGAAGCCTCAAAAGTCTGATATTAGATATGCTTTAATTTAGGTGATTCCTTCAATTAAAAAAGAAGAGCATTTTGTTTTAAAAACCTATGTTTCTGTCCCAATTGTTAGCTGAGTTATTTCAGTTTTTATCAGATTTAGATAAAAACTGAAATGGCAGTTTTAAGCAGTTTTATTTAGTCTGCATATGGCAGTGATAGGTGCAGGCCTGCTCTTAGATTTTAAGAATCTGATCAAACAAAATCTTGACAAATATTCTCAGACTATTAGCTGCAGTGTAAAGCAGGTTAATTTAAAGTTACTCAAGTTAACTCAATGCCAAAACCTGAACAAATTTTTTTTGTATGACTTTTCATATATACAATTGTGTATACAGTACTGTGCAAAAGTTTTAGGCAGGTGTGGAAAAAATGCTGTAAACAAAGAATGCTTTCAAAAATGGAAGTGTTAATCATTTATTTTCATCAATCAACAAAATGCAGTGAATGAACAAAAGAGAAATCTAAATCAAATCAATATTTGGTGTGACCACCCTTTGCCTCAGCTGGTAGATCTTCTGTGGATGTAGGCTTCCTCACATCCTTCAGTCTCATCATGTCATCCCAGGCACACTCGATGATGTTGAGATCAGGGCTCTGTGGGGGCTATAAGAATTGATGCTGGTTTGAAGGCAAAAGGTAGTAACACCAAATATTGATTTGATTTAGATTTTTCTTTTGTTCGCTCACTTTGAATTTTGATAGAAACAAACAATCATTATTTATATTTCTGAAAGCATTACATCTACTGCATTTAGCAGATGCTCTTATCCAGAGCGACTTACATGTCCTAATTACAGGGACAGTCCCCCTGGAGCAACTTAGGGTTAAGGGTCTTGCTCAGGGACCCAGTGATGGTAGTGCCAGAGGTGGAATTCGAACCGGGGACCTCTTGAGCCATTGGTCCATAGGTAAGTACTCTACCACTAGACTACCAACACCCATTGTTTACAGCACTTTTTCCTTAAACTTTTGCACAGTACTGTATATTGTACAGTTATCCAAAATAACAGCACAGGCAGTATGCATTCCAACCAATCAGCCTTCAGAATCAACTCTTTCTTACTTTCATGTGAAAAAGTGAAAGTGACTACCCTTGTCATTGTGAAACGCAGGACAGCACAACACAGCACAACACAACGAAATTAAACCTCTGTGTTTCACCCATACAGCAGGGGGCAGCTATTGAAAGCACCCGGGGAGCAGTGACGGAGATGGTACCTTGCTCAAGGATACTGCAGGGCAACCTACTGGTGAGTGAATCAAACCCACAATCTTACGATCCAGGGCAACTCCCTAACCACTAGGCCACCACTGCCCCTCGTTATGTGTTTTTGTTCCAATAAATTATGGTCCCTAAATAGACACAATGTAATGGAATCCCAACATTTTATGTCCTTTTTATGTACTGTAGAGTTTTTCAAGTGCTTTATTAGAGACATGTAGTGACTATGGGGCTTCTACGTTTGCCATTATATTTCAAAGACTGTTTTTGTTTAATACTATTTTTGATATTCTGACAATATGCAGGACTACATGAACTACAATTTGTAATTGTAAATCTAGTTTTTCTCTAAGGGTGGACATCCTAATATGCTGAGTGAATGGAAGTACAAGGTTGATCTTTCTTTCATACTTTCAATGCACTTAGAAGTGAGTTATGAAACAGAATCTTCGAGGAGGATCTCCTGTGCTCTGTATAGGCTGACTTGACAATGACCTAACACTGCATGGTATGATTCAAACAAACCTTGGCCTTGTTGAAGCAGCCTCCAGCACTTCACATTAGATATAAATCATTTTTGTATGCAACTTGAAAGGTGCTTTCTCAAGTTCTTTGTGAAACCTGATGCTGCATATGAAAGGGAGATTTCTTTCCCACAGTAGTAGAATAATCTGAGCCACCTGGGCTTCTCTTTGACTGGACTGATTCTGAAGGATCTCCTACCAAAGCTGATGCATAACTCTTATGCATGATTGGACTGATATTAATGATTAGTGAAAAAAAATTTAGCATTCCACCAGTGGAGGCAAAAGTAAATAGTCTTTACTTAAGTAGAAGTATGAAAGTGAAAGTGAAAGTATGGATATTTGTGTAAAAGTTAACAAAAAAAACTTTAATTAAATTTTTTTTTAATCTACTGAAAACATGAATATTAACTTTCTCATTCACCCATATCTGCCCTGCACACATTTGTGGCATATGCCTTCTTACAATACAATAATATCCAATCATATCATAACTAAATACCAAAGTCTTTCCAGGTATTAGAATGTATATAATAGCTTTTAGTAACTGCTTATACTTCTGTTGATTAAAATTCCCACTTTTTTCCTTCAATCATTCTGTTCATTTTTTGTTTATTGTACCCTGGCAAGCAAGTATCAGCTGGCATGTCCTGTACTTCCTGTTTTTGTAGTGTATATTTCTTTTAAACAAAAAACATATATCATTGCTTTATCATCTACATTTTTCTTTTCCAGTCAAAATATATTTCCTATGCAAAACTAGACTTTTCCATCTCCTCTCCCTCAATGACTCTTTCCGTCTGGGATGTGCAGCATGCTGTGGAATATCTTGCTGTTTGTTTTCCTTTTCCACATTTGGAGTGAACTGTAGACAATCTTGCTCTAATAAGACATGGAAAGCCAAAAACGTTTATTGCATTCGTATGTAAGATCAGATGGAAAAACCAAGCAACTGCTGCTTCTGGACATGTAAACTGAAGCTGAAAGTTATGTGGTGACTCTCTGTCTATGCCTTTTCTGTCCACAGGAACACTGGGAATAAGAGTACATCCTGAGGTGAGGCTGGCCTCTGCCTGTGCATGAGATAATGCATGTAAACTCTAAATATAGTCATCTACTACATCCAGTATATTGTTATATGAACTATTATAAAGCACAAACACCAAATTTTCTTTCACACTGATGCAAAAACATTTATTTCTTTGTTTGTAGAAGTGTAGTCAATTTGGTTACTAGTGTTAATGATCATTACTGAAGATTTACTCACTACTATATTTCATTCCATTCACTCAAACACCCACATTTCTTCATCTGTATGAATGAAGAAACATATCAATCTGTAACCTTGATAATGTCAAACTTCATAATATAAATGTAATGTCTCATTCCATATATTCAGTCTTTCAGTTCTGTATATTCAGAGTTTCCTTCTATATATACAGTGATTCATTCCATATATTCAGACTTCATTCCATACATCCTTAGTTTTTCAGTTGCCATGTATTACAGCTTGGTCTTATATTTCTGGAAAACATTGAATTTGAAATTTTAGTTTGTATGAGAACTTAGATCTGTAAACAATCTGTGCTCTAGATATTTTTTGGAACTGTAATGATCCGGCGCCAGTAGAGGGCGCCCTGCTCAGATTGTGCACACCTGGGCTTGGGTGCCAGGTGTGCCTCATTGGGGGCTGGCGTTATAAGCCCTAGTGAATCAGAGCAGGGCGCTGGTCATTCTGTGTGCACACTGTTAGATTCTTTGTTATGTTTTACACCTGTTACGTTTGTTATGTTTGGCTTTGAGTTCTGTTCACGTTATACGTCATTAAAGTTCAGTACGAAGCTCTCGGCTCTGCGTTGGCGTCCAGCCCTCAACACCACACCGTGACAGGACAGGACACACACAGACTGAGAATAGAAGGAAACCGATGGGTTAATTTTAGAAAAATGTTAGCCCAAGATCAGAATGAGGAGCTAACTGTATTGTTTCCTTCTCTTCCTGCCCGTGAGTCAGGCAGCAATCTGCATGACACTTTGAGCTTAAAGTAATTCAACATCGATGGTAGCCAAAACCTAACCACTATCTACTGTCATTTCCAACCAAAACCTTTCATGAGTTCTCACACTCTGGAATGTAGAACTCTGCAGACACACTTTTCTCCATCTAATGCAATTATTATATTTTATTATATTAATATATATTTTACATAGTTTAAACAGAATTATATATTGTGTTCATCAGTAAGTGCTAATTGTTGGTTTCTAGAGAGGGTCAGTTTTAATCTACTTTTTTGTTTGACTGAGCAATGTGTTCTAATCAAATAATTAGCCGTACAAGGTCGACATGCATGAACAAAGTGTGGGAGAACACAGTGTTAACAAAAACTAAAGTACACAGAAACTAAATTAATGAATATCCTCTGCTTGGACACACACTCTGTTAACAGTTAGCAGTGAATTTGTCCTCTGCATTTAAACCGTCCTATGTCCTACACACCAGGAACAATCAGTGGGCTGCATTGCCTGTGCCCAGAATGCAGTTATGTGTTTTAACCATAGAAGAAGGAGACGGAAAGCATTGTTCAACCACCCCCTACTGCCCACATTTTTCCTGCTGTTTGAGGAGACTGAATTGGCTACCTTGCAGTTTCAAGCCCTTTTCTTTAACCATACTGCAGCTGACCCCAGTTGGTACAAAACCTGTTACCCTCCATCAACACTACACAAAGGCCTGCCATCTATGTATCTATCTTTCCTCCAAAAAGTAACTCCTACATAGAAACTTGGGATTCTTTAGAACCTGCACTAACTTCTCCTTCATTCAAGAGAATGACATCAATATTTTTACATGCTTAATATTTTTTACATGCAGGGGAATTTGGGGTGAGGCCATCCTGGTTTAAGGAAGAATATATAGTGCAAAACTGAACAGTGTGCAGCTGTTCCCACAATGTAGTATTGCAAACAATTGTAGAAAGAGCATTATACCAAATCCTATTTTGTATAAGAGTATATGGTAGAAATGAAACAATGCCTTGGCATGCCAGAAGTACAGAGGCCTCTTCTCAGAAGTTTTTACAACTGCATCTCATTTGAGCAGCCCAAAATAGTAGGACATAGTGTTGCCACGTGGTGGCCATTTACACCAAATGCTTGACTATAAGGAGTACTTTGTCAATGAATCAGCCCATGTTAATTGTGTTGTATAATCCTGTGTGGTGCTGCCTTTAAAGGGTTTACAAGAAGTCCACATTTGTTATTCATTATTCACTTTCATTTTAATCTATTCAAGTGTTATGTTCAAACTCAATAAGGCAAGATTTTGAATTACTAGTGAGACAACAAAGACAAAGTTTAGAAAATATGTACAATGCAGGACTTCACACTAAGCATAACTTTGTCTATGAAAAGCCCACAGATTAAGTATGCTCTTTTTCTTTTCCTGTCAAGCTGCTTTAGTTCACTAAACTGTCCCTTGCTACGAGTAACATGTTCAGTGAAACAACTGCAGAGGGGATTCCTGTAGCAGGCTGAAACGTGTCATAGTGAATTATGAACATCAGACAGATGTACAAGAGTTTAACAGTAACACAGCTGCAAGCAAACCAGCAGTCTTCCTCTTCCTAAGTACATTCATGAGAGTTATACTGACTCCACATGCTTGGAAGATTGAACTTTCAATCCAATTTTCCAAAATTTTCCACGCAATTCTTCCAGTTGGTTTGAAGGAGGAAGATGCAGAGAACCAGGAGAAATGGAGACGGTTGATCCACTGTCACAGCCCAAAACGGGAGCAGCCAAAAAATGTAATATTACATTCATTTTTAATTACACAGAACATAACTTGGGTATCTGGCCACCCATGTCTTGCAACAGAACGTTTTCAATGAAAATAAAGTAAACTACCCATAACATTTGCTTTCATATCCCTTGCTTGAAATAATTGCACCAACATTGAGACCTACTGATCCAAATAATTGTTTTTTTTCTTTGGTTTTAGTTTTCCAGGCTTTTATCACAATACCTTTCAGTCTTGGTTTGTTCTGGGATGATTTTCTCTTCAGTCTCATCAAGAGATGAAAGTCAGATTGGATTAAGATCTGGTGACTGACTTGGCCAGTCTTAAACTTTCCACTTACCCCATGTTAACCTACTATTGTTACATCATTAATAAATATTGCTGACCCTGTTCTAGAAGCAGCCATTCAAGTCTGACCCATGACATTACTTCCACTTTGTTTCACAGATGAGCTTGTATGTTCTGGATCATCAGCATATACTTCCTTTCTCCACATTTTGGACTTTCAATCACATAAATCTATTAGAGAATCTGTATTTCAACAGTCCAATAAACTTTGTCTAAGGCATTATGTGTCATTATATCTGTGTTTTTTATTGGTTTCATTGATGCTTTTTTAATTTTATTGCGGTTTATGATCTCAAAGTCTACTTCAGACAGTGGACAGTGATACTTCTATTTTTCCCTATTTTTCTTTACTGCTCTCACATCAACTCGGTTTAGTGTTCTATAAATTCTATAAATGTTATATAAATGTTCATGTTTTCATTAATTAAATTTCATATATTAAATATTATTCGCTTCCTTTCTGATTTCTTGTTGAACTCACCCAAAAATTCAAGAAGTCAGGGAAAACGCAGGAGAACAGATGGAGTTGCAGGCTTCTCTTTGCTCAGTTAATGTTAGTATCCAAGATTCCACCATTAGGCAATGGGCAAAATGGTATCCATGTGAGAATGCCAAGGGGAAAAAATGTCTGCTGAACAAGAGGAAGGTAAAATCTCATTAATATTTGCCAGAAATCTCCTCCAAAACTTTTGGGATATTGCTCCATGGATTGATGAGAGAAAAGTGGAATGTTTTGGAAGACTGCTATGTCTGGTGTAAAGCTATTAGTGTTTACATGAAAAAGCAAATCATGTTCATAAGTCAAAAATAGTGTTGGTAGTGTGATGTTATGGAAACACTTTGCTGCCTCAGGGCCTGGGGGTAATTGATATAACAGAAAGAAGAACAAATTCAGCTCTACAAGTACATTTACGGCATTTAGCAGACACTCTTATCCAGCACAACTTACAGGTTCTAATTACAGGGACAGTCCCCCTGGAGCAACTCAGGGTTAAGGGTCTTGCTCAAGGACCCAATGGTGGTAGTGCTAGAGGTGGGATTCAAACCAGGAACCTCTGAATCCATAGGTCCATAGGCAAGTACCCTACCACTAGACCACCACCACCCATGTACTTAAGTACTAAAGCTCATGTGTTTTTGGGTTGTGAATAAGGACAACAATTAATAGCATAAAAGCAAGTCTACCTCTGAATGGCTGAAAACAATAAAACCCCATGTTATGGCAGGGCCTGAAAAAGGCAAAACTTTGCAGTGTGACTGAAGTAAAATAATTTTGTAGAAAAGAATGTCCAAAATCCCAGATACAAATAAATAAGTTTAGGGGCCAGTTACACTTTCACATGAGTAATATAAGTGTTGGGAAAGTTTTGTCCTTCAGTAAATCTCAGACCATTTGAAATCTGTGTATTTTGAGTACTCATTCAGTATAACGGCAATTGTGGAAGAGAGGGGAAGAAGAGAGTGCAGGCAAGTTGGAGTGGGTGTAGAAGAGTGGCTGGAGTGATTTGTAACAGACGCGTACCAGCTAGAGTAAAAGGGAAGGTTTACAGGACAGTAAGTGAGACCAGCTATGTTGTATGGGTTGGAGACGGTGGCACTAACGAAAAGACAGGAGGCAGAGCTGGAGGTGTCAGAGTTAAAGATGCTGAGATTTTTGTTGAGTGTGACGAGGATGGACAGGATTAGAAATTAGTATATTAGAGGGACAGCTCAGGTTAGAGGTCTTGGAGACAAGGTTAGAGAAGCAAGGTTGCGTTGGTTTGGACATGTCCAGAGAAGAGACGAGGATAATATTGGAAGGAGGATGTTGAAGATGGAGCTGCCAGGAAAGAGGAGAAGAGGAAGACCAAAGAGGAGGTTTACGGACGTGGTGAGAGAGGACATGCAGGCGGTCGATTTGAAGCAGGAAGATGCAGAGGACCGGAAGAAATGGAGACTGCTGATCTGCTGTGCCGACCCCTAAACGGGAGTAGCCAAAAGAAAAAGAAGAAGAAGAAGAAGAAGAAGAAGAGGAAGAAGAAGAAGAAGAAGAAGAAGAAGTATTTTGAGTACTCAAATCATCTTTGGTTTTGATTACTCTAAATGTTTTTGAAGACTAAAAAAAAAAATTTAGGAACAGAAGCACTTTTTTTTTCAGCACTGAAGCTTCTAGCATCACAAGCATCTATATTACACTATACAGGCAAGATGGCCAAATTCAGGAAGCATTGTTAAGAATCAGAATTAGTTTTGATTGATTTTGTTGAGGGGCAGTGGTGGCCTAGTGGTTAGCGCATTGGCCACATGGTCGGCGGATCGGGGGTTTGAACCCCTTCCCAATAGGTTGCCCTGAGGTACCCTTGAGCTAGGTGCCGTACCCGTCCCGCTCCTCCCTGTGATGGGCTGGCGACCTGTCCAGGGTGCGTCCCACGTCCTCGCCCTGTGTGTGCTGGGCTGGACACCACAGCACTCCCCTGCAACCCTGTTTGGGACAAGCGGCAGATAATGGATGATTTTGTTGATCAACTTCCTTTACAACAAAATTTTATTAGAACTGCAGCAGTTGAAGCTTAACTGAAAAACCTAAAAAAAAATAAATAAGGCTATGTACCCAATCTTAAATGGCATTGTAGTCATCCAACCTTGTGCAACCTTGCAATGGAAAGTAAAAGCAATCAGAGGACTTCATATCTTCATATTTATATCTAAATTTTTTTGACAAACTCCTAATTTCACTTATTCCAAAAGCACATGAAGGCAATATCAGGCACAGTCCACTTTCAGCAAACACACTGCCAAAGGGCAATCATGCAGGGCTCTGTGGTAATTATTGGAGGCCATCTCATGAATCGGTGGCATAGACTTGGGAGCTGGAGATACATTTTAATGCAGACATTAAGAGCTAATGTCCACATTATAATGGCTCTAGGCAGTGTATGTGTCGGTCATGCCTTCTCTATGGAGAAGGCCAGCTGGCAGCGGGATAGCTTATGTAAAGTAGCCCTTTCTCTGCCTTTAAAAAGAGAAGGAATCACATGGGTCTTGGGCATCTTTTTCTTGTTTCCCTCCAGGCCACTAGTTAGGCCGTGACAGTGGCAACACTACACCCAGTGGGTACAGAGATTATGGACTTGGGTGAGAACAAAAGGGGGAAAGCTGTTTTATTCTTACTGGTTTGGTTCTAGAAGGAGGTGGAACTGTCCGTCTGAGAGGCAATCTGTACTCAAAATCCACATGTGCCAAAGAGAGAATAAGCGAGAGCGAGAGAGAGAGAGAGAGAGAGAGAGAGAGAGAGAGAGAGAGAGAGAGAGAGAGTGAGAGTGAAAACAATGATGATTCTTTTTCTCTGGTAATGTAAACCAGGTGTGGCTGTGTGTATGTGTGTGCTTCAATGTTTCTGTGTGCCTTTTGTGGATTTTATTTGTATGATTTACAGTTTGTAAACAAACTGACAAAATAACAATCATTATGATAATTCTGTCAAGCAGGTCCTTAAATAAGAAGCGATAGACCACCAGCGCAATTCCCATCTCTTTCTCACAAACACCGATTTGCAAGGAAAATGCTCTCCAAAGCTCAAGGCTGTCATTACCATCTGCCGTTTGGACAAATGATACATTCATTTTCAATGAACTTCAAACATAAGATTGCCTGTGATGTGGGGCCTCAGTGCATACTCTGAACCATGAACAACATCAGTGGAGCTAGAACTGACAAAACCCCATAGCTTCTCTCTACTGGAACACATATTCTAAACATTCTCATTCATTTAGTTTTGAGTAATGTGTTGTGAAATTGTATGTAAGGTCCTGTAAAATTATGCACTGAAACTCTTTTCCTACTTATCACTTGCTTATGACAGCCAAAGATTTGCCTCTCAGAAACAAAGATTAAAATTATGTCATATATTGTGTTTCTTTCGTTTATCTTTTCCTACATGTTATATTGGGAGTTGGTGTGCAGCCTGGACCCAGCCCTTTGGATGCGATCCAAAGTAATTAATAATAAACTAAATGATTTGAAACATAAAGCATTCTTTAAATAATTATGGGAAGTGTTAATATAACTACAGTTATATAAAAGCTTTGAAGTCTACCATTAATACACACTGTCACACATAAATATGTAAACATTAATGCCTGTAGACATTCAAACTTTTTTTTTTTTTTTATTTAAATTATATATAGAGCACAATACAGTTACCAGATTGGAAGAATATTCTAACTAAGGCGAGATTTAGTTCCATTAAATTAGTTGTTGGCAAATAGGAAAGCTGACACACTCATCAGTGTATCATTTGTCTATCTAGAGGCTTGAAAGTTTCAAAGGAATAAAACACTATAAAATGCTATTATGACACAATATTCAGGACATTTTAATAGCACTAATATAGCTTTGATCAATAGATGCTTCTGTAAAATTCTTCTGTATATGGTATGGAGTGTATATGTAACCTTTATATCTGTATCTGTATATCTGATGAATGCTGATGTTCAAAATATTGGAATTCATTGATTTATAGAGAACAATGTAATTAAAACAGGTTTTAAAGCTCATTATCTAGTGAGAAAACAAGTGTGAATGTTGTCATAATACAAAAATAGTTTGTTTAATAGGAAATTAGGATTGACTTGGTTTGAGTATGGACAGAGTCTTAATAAAAGTCTTAATTAAAGACTTTTCATCAAATAAGATAGGGTGATAGGGTGGTGGTGGTCTAGTGTTAGGATACTTGCCCATGGACCTAGCACTACCACCACTGGGTCCCTGAGAAAGACCCTTAACCCTGAATTGCTCCAGGGGGACTGTCCCTGTCATTAGGACATGTAAGTCACATGTAATTCTGGATAAGAGTGTCTGCTAAATTCCGGAAATGTAAAAAAAAAAAAAAAAATATATATATATATATATATATATATATATATATATAATGATTGTTTATTTATATAATGATTGTTTATTTTTATCAATTTACAAAATGCAAAGGGAGCGAACAAAAGAAAAATCTAAATTAAATCAATATTTGGTGTTACTATATATATATATATATATATATATATATATATATATATATAAACAAACAGTATATATACACACAATATTACAATGTTACAATCTTCTGAAACTGGTTAGGTACAGAAACACTAGACTGAAAATGAGAGCTAAAAACTTTGTTCCTCAGGAAGCCTGGAGAACTGTTCCTCAACAATACATTAAATAACCTGAGAAAGCCTCGCTCTTTGAAAGCAACTTAAAAAGAAATAAGGGATGGCTCTATATTTTTGCTCAATACTGTATGTGTCTTCAAATGACTTCTGCAAAAGTGTTGACTTGTGCTTGAGTAAAGGAGTGTTAAGTAATGCTCATAAAGAGAAGTTCTAGTAACTGCTTAGAGATTAGATTACTGCTCTTCTCCCCCAAGAATTAGTGAAGAAAGAAAAAGGGCAATGTGGGAGCAGACCCACACCCGTGCTTTTGGCTTCCCTCGCCCCCATCTGGCTTGCACTGTTTGACAAGCTGCTTGCAAGTGGTCCCCCAAAAACACAAAGCACACATCTCACGCCCATGAGTCCAGATGCTCTCTAGCCTGAGGCGCACCCACAGCTATGTGTGAAAGATCACTGTCCACTGTTGGGACCAGAAACAAACTGAGGAGGGGGAGCTTATCCAGCCTGATTGGGATATATTTTGTGCCAATGCATCTTGTGTGTGTGTGTGTGTGTGTGTGTGTGTGTGTGTATGTGTGTGTTTGTAATGGATAGTAACAGGTTATCCGTTTAAAGCTTTTAGCCTTATTTGGCCAATGCCTCAATTATTTATTCTCATAACTACTTGATATGATTTCCTTCTAATTTTTTAATTTTTAAGTAGTTTAGGAGTCACCTGTATTATTACTCCTTAGCTATATACCCTTTGAAATCCTACAAGTACTATTTAGAAAACAGTCAGATTAAGAAGCACTCAAGAGATTGCTTGGTTAAAGTGTCCATTGCTTGGTCACTAAGCTGTAAACATCATTTAAATTATAGTAATTTTTTATTTAAAATGGTTTTAGAAGTAGTGAAAACCATTATCAACAAAACAAAAAAGCCATTTTAACTACTACCCTTAAACATTGAAGCTCAATATACAATGTATTCTGAGTTTTACGTCATGTTGATGATGGTAAGACTAAAAACTTAATTTAGATACAATTTTGCCATATACTTTGCCAATAGCTCTATGCCATGAAAAGATTTTAAAAATCAGTTTTAGTCTTTTAATCTGAAGTATGGGCTTTAAACTTTTCAGTTGCATGGTTCTTATCACCCCCACTGTGAAAACCTCTCATTTTTAAAAGAACAGCACATTTCACAGCTATGTGAAACTATGAATTACTTTATTTATATCTTAAGCAGTTTATTGCATCGCATCATTATTTGTTTCTGAACCCAGAGCGTGACTCATGAGTGCCCAGCGATGCACAAAATATGAGAGACTTTGGAGAGCTTTTCCTGTTGCATGTGCAGAGACAGGACACCAGGGTATTTCAAATCACGGATAGTCCTCATGGCACTCTGTCGAAAATAATAAATATATAAAAATTAAAAACAATTGAACTTATGCTGAACATACAATACAAATTTACAGAACCCAGAGTCACATTCAACATACCTTACTCTTCAAAAAAAAATCTCTCTCTCTCTCTCTCTCTCTCTCTCTCTCTCTCTCTCTCTCTCTCTCTCTCTCTCTCTCTCTCTCTCTCTCTCTCTCTCTCTCTCTCTCTCCCTCTCTTTTCCCCCTTCTCTCTACTAAGGCTAGCTATGCAGAGTGGGGAGAGGTTAGACAAGCCAGTGGAGAAAGGGGGTGTGGAGTGGAGAGAGGGGCAGTGGTGGGGCTGTATAAAACCACGGGAGCACAAGCCATGCTTTATCCTGCCAGTGTGTCCCGTGCAGTACAGGAAACCCCAGCCCTCACCCAGCACTCTACACACGCACGCTACAGCAGGCTCACAAAGGAGGATGGCCACGAGGAGAATGAATGAAATGTGGAGAAGGATCGTTCTGGCTCTGGGGCTGTGTCTTCTATTCTTCTACAGTAAGTATACACCAGTTTCTCTAGTAATTTTGTGACAAAAAAGACTTTTTTTCTTTACGGTGTACTGTGATTTGAAGTTGTTTCTGATCCATGGCCAATTTATTTATTATGTATTCTTCATAATTGCGCTCTAATAATTTAAGTTAATCTTTGTACATAAGGAAAGTAGAAGGACAGCTCATTTTAAAAACATTAAAAAAAAAAGTTTTTTAAGACAAAATTAAAAACAAAGTTTCCTCTCAGAGTGCTTCGAAAGATCTTTATAGGTCTGATTGATGAGATGGTGAGCACTGGCTAGTAAAAAGTGAGCAGCAATCTGAAACAAAGAGGGCTGGCATGGAGTGGAAACTTGCTTCAGAGGGTAATTATGGAGTATATCCTCTTTGACTGGGTGGAGCAGGGCAGGCACATGAGTAGAAACAGGGGTGTGTGAGGAGGAGCAGTGGATGGATGAAGGACAGTATGCAGTAAAACCTTTTTTTTAAACCTCTTTTTTATTTTTTATGAGTCTTTTTCCATTTACTTCAAATGCTGACAGTGCTTCTGAATGGATTTTTTTTCTTGCTGGTCCAGATATGGTTCAACTTGTGTTTATTTCATGCTCATTTAAGAAGAAAGGGATGCTTACATTAGCCCTCAATGGCCAGAAGGAGGATGAGGGCATGTTTTGTTGTAAAGGAAAGGGACCACATGCCTGTTGATTCACAGTTTATAAAAAGGTCTGAATATGATGTCCATGTTAGAAGCAGACATGTTCATTTTTGATTACTATCACCTCTCAAGTAACTGCCTCTGTTCATCCCTGGTGAAGGTGAGAGCAGGGCAGCTGGCAAAGCCCTTGGTAATTACAGGGTGAGGTCTGGCTCGGACACTGTACTACATGTGAGGGCCCAGTATAACAGTTTCTTCCCAAATTGGTGGCTAGACTGGGTAGTCTTGAGAGTGCACTGGGCACTATTATTTCCATGGAAACACCAACATACGTGCCATTAGCAAGGGAAAAATAAGCAGTGAGTTATTTATACAGAGCAAATGGTCTTATTGCTAAGAGACGATCAATGTAAACATACCCTTACAAAGCAGATACACAGCATTTAATCTGAATGCTAAATCAATTTATATAGTAAAAAGGAAATTTAATGATGTAACTGCCCATCTTGAAAACCTGCATGGCTGCGTATGCATGGCTCTGTAATTTCATGTTAAATTGTCCTGAATTTCTCAGCATGCTATCCAAAAAAACACCAGGATTGTATATCAGAATTAATTTTACACCTAGACTATATTTAAATCCTCTTCTGGGAACCAACCAAATATACTTGATATAGTACTTAAAAAAAATTTAGTTATACAGTAGTCTTAACCTCTTAAACTTACTCTTAAACTCTGCCTAGCTTTTGGAAATTGTAAGGTGGTGCCTTCCTAGTAGCACTTGCCCCGCCCTAAGCAGACCACATATGATCATTCTCACCATTCTGTTACATTGTTTATATTCATGTGCAATTGACACAAACATGAGAGATTTTGCTTAAGGGTGGTCAGTATGGAATTACTTTCCAACAAAACAGAATATTAACAACCTTTTCCTTTGAGTAGTACAGTTACATGTTTTTTGTACTGTTACTCATTCTGAGTAAATTAATTACTTGCTCACTTAAAGTGTCCACCATTTGTCCAAAATAAGATAACATGCAATTTTAGAAGATATAGACAGCCTGCACATTGATCACAGATCACAGCTGTGGAGTAAAGCAGCAGATTAGACAGCAAAGATACGTTTGTGGCATTGTTGATTTAGCTGGTGAAATGCCACATGGCTGAACAGTAGAGGAACCACTTGAAAATAATTCCATATACAAACAGGCAAGGATTTCTAGAGCAAAGATGTGTTGGCAAAAAATGGCAAGAAATGATAGTAACCCACCAGTGCTAACAGAGACTTACTTACTCCCAGCTGTGAGTAAAGCAGGGAGGAGGAGGAAGTGATTAGACATGGGCTGATGGAAATTGTATTTAATTCAGCTAGGCTCATTCTTGCGTCAGTTTAATTTCAGTAAACAGATAATTGCACGAATGGTCTATGTTGTACATAGTTAAGTTGTTAACATGCAAACAAAATCATTTAGAGTGTTTTTAATGTGAAAATCCCTTTTTGAGCCACAATTGTGCATGGTAATAGTAATAGGAACCAGATGTCTGAATGATTTAATTGTTAAAAGCTATGTCACAGAAAGTTATTGCACAAAAAAGTTATGACTATTGTGCCTGAGACATTGTTATATAACAGTTTGAACATAAATTGTATTTTTCAATTAGTATCACAGAGTTAAATGCCAGAAGTGCATGTATCCAGTTGAATTGCATATATGTTAACATGACCAGTGTTACATATCCAAATTGGAAGACGTATATACTCACTGGTCAGGTTCTTAACCTCTGGTTCCTATCAACCCCAGTTTTAATACACCATTTAACATCAAAGTACTCTGAATTACTTCATTTACATTATAATGATTGATTTACAAAGAATTGTCCTAATCATGGAATCATCTTAATTGGATTTGACTCTCTGGGGTGTGTGAACACATTTTCAAACTTCTTTTACTCTATGGTACATTATATGACCAGGAACACTGTAGTTTCCATTACTAATGTTGTTATCATAGCACATAACTCTAAGGCAGTTGGGTAGCAACCTTGAACCAGGAAACACCCCAAATGACTGAAAATAACATTAGCCAGCTTAGTATTGTCTCTATATAGACCAATATAGACTTGACTGACATTTTTATTGGTCTGATTAATACAGCAACATCGTTCAGGGCTTAGCAGATTCTAACATTCATGAGCATACTACCAGACAAAGACACACTGTCTCAGCATAAAGAGCGTGGTTGCAATTGTGTGTCTTGTTCATACCATTGCTTTGAGGAAGACTCTTCTCAGAGATAAAGCAAGACAGATTGCAAGTGAGATTAATAGAAACTTACAATGTTAGAGAGGGATACTTATACTTTGGATCTGGAACAGTCTCCTTAACATATAATCAAGTCTCCAGCCAACACAAACATGGTCTTAAGACTGCCATTCATTTTCTCATGGCCTTCAGTTATGCATTCTAGCAATCCATGGCCAGTCTAACAAACTCCTGTTAGTGCCATGTACCCAAGGGTGTGGAAGTTTTACTAAGATGAAGTCACTTATAAAATTCAGCTTTGGGTGTGCTTTATCGCTAGGGAATGGGGAAAAATCAGGAAGTAGAGTAATTAATGTGAACGAGCTGCTTGAGGCTGTCATGGCAAGGCCAGTGAAGTCATACAAGCAGAGATGATTGGATAGATTAGATCAGCTCTGGATGATGGGGAACTGTCTAGTGGTAAGTAAAGTTTGCATCCTGACTTAAACAATATATAGTTTTGCAATTAAGCATATTATGTCCAGCAAACATTACCACACCCTTTAGTGAGTAACGTTACATAATTGGCAAAGCTAACACATGCCTACAATACAACACAACAAAACATAACGAAATGCACATGTGAGAGAACTTGATGTCAGCACTGCAAACAGAACAAAGAGTCCATGTCAGCTTTTAGTTTGCTAGAAACATTTAATGAACAACAGAAGGCCATTTGTATTTGCTTCTCCTCTCTGGGTTATTGCTGTTCTCATAAGTCTTTGGATCCCTGCTTTGCTGGCATACTGATGCAATTTTACAGTTGTTAGGCATTTATCAGATGGCAAGCTTTCTCCCATTGCTTCACATTCATTTTGAATGAGATACTTTGGCAACGGGTGCCTTAATTAGCCCATAGGTACATACAACTCTGTGGAAACTCTTAGGACATCAGACTGGATAAGTCTGCTACTGGCATAATCATAACTGTGCTACAATGATTACGTGTCCACCAAAGCCACTGCAACAAAATATATAACATTAAGATTTATGATTTTGGTAGACGTTGCATATCGTCACAATAAAAAAATAATTTTTTTATTAATTTTTTACATTATTTTTTAATCCATTTTTAAATAATTTCTTTTTTCAATTCAATTAGTATGAAGTATGAAGACCAAAGATGCCTTTTACATTAAGTGAACATCTCACTTCTTGACATTGCATACCACCCCACTTTTTTTGTTTTTTTTGTTTTGTTTTTTTTGCTGTAAAGCTCACCGTCTAACTTAGCTGAGAGCTTATGGAATAGTCCTTATCCAGACTTTATTGACATTTTTGGAATTTATTACCAAAGCAAAGTTATTCTGGGCATAGCATATAAGCTTTTATAAGTTCAGTGCCACATAAAAAGTGAAAGTGACTATTCTTGTCATTGTGAAACGCAGCACAGCAAAACACAACACAATGAAATTCAATCTCTGGATTTCACCCACACACACACGTGAAGCAGGGGGGCAGCTATTTAGGGCACCAGAAGCAGTGACAGGGACAGTATCTCGCTCAAGGGTACTTCAGGGCAACCTACTGGTATGGGATTCAAACCCACAACCTTCTGATCCTGGGGCCTAAGCCTAACCACTAGGCCACTACTGCCCCATATATAATATGATATAAAATATGACAGCAGTGGTGTAATGGCAGTTATGGGCTTGAAGGACCAGATGTCATCTCATAAGAATATCTGTGGACAGCCGTGAAAATATTTGTGCTAAATATTGGTGGGAACAACTTTTTAAGGAGGTGAATAGGAATTTTCCAAAGTTATCCAGCACCTCATGAAGGAAGAGCCCAACAACAGAGAGAAACAATGTCATTTAAGGTAGTGATTCTCTTATGTAAATGAATTATGTAAAGTTTCTTTAAATTGCCTTGCCATTCTTCTAAAGCATTTTAAAAGAAGAATTAGCTTCTGATGTTTTGCCATGCTGTTTGTCCTGCGTGTTTTTGCATTACAATATTAGCAATCTGGAGGAATATGGGGTGGGTTTTACAGTGGATGTAATACACCAATACACACCACAAGCTGTCCCCAGGTATGTATTCCGGTAAGAAGATCAGGCCTGGCTTTGTAAGGCTTCATCAATAACTCCATAATGCTCATTAAGGAAGGCAAAAGGCTAGACACATTATGGCATCAAGCATAATTTTCATAAGAAACAATAAATTAATTAAAGAGGCAAAGGCTCTTTAAGTACTATAGTAATTGCCTGGGTAATTAAAGGTCAGCAAGCAGTACAGCACATGGGTAATTCTGTCTAATGTTCCCTAATTGAAAACATAAGATTGCATCCTTTTCCTGCGTCTGTGAGCAGCAGGACTTTCTCATGGATGCCTTTCCCCCCTTAACCACAATGTTAAAGAACCCAGGGGATTTGTTACGATTAGCCAAAAGGAGGGAAGGCATAAACCCCAAACTCAGTTTTCTTATGTTTGTGCAGAAGTAAGAGGAAAAAAAACCCTTTCCCTAAGGTTTACTCTCTTCTGATTTTGCAGTGGCTTTTCAGAAAGCATTTGTGTAGGTAAAGCTTAGAGTAGTTCAAACATTTAGATACCCAGTTGTGAAATGTCTGGATGCTTATATTGAAGAAAAAGCACTTGGATCTGTTCCATGGACACCTGCAGACATACAGTTGTATGGGACTTTTGACACAATGTTGAGTAATATAATAGGGGGAAGGGTGGCAGCTGGTATTTAAGGAGGTAAAAGCCCATCCTCATACTGAAAGGGAGGTGTGCTCTGTAAGAAACTAGGGTTTGAGTTACAACTTTGAGCAACAGCTTTGAAGGCATGAGCACAAAAACACACATACACACACACACTCCACTCACACACAACAGAAATCAAAGTTAACAGGCAATCCTGATGTGCTAAATGTTCCATGTCCAATAGCTTACTTGTAATTGTCTGAATCTGCTCTGCTGGTTTTAGGATCCAATGGGCAGTATTTTATAAACAGAATTCTCCAAAAGGTTATGCTGGTATCATCACTGGGTTATTAGTAATGTTCCCATTCCCTGAAACATGGTGAGGACACAGCATACCAAATATCATTAGGCATTTTGGTTGCATTGATCGTATCGTGTTGAAGGTCTGAGGGAGTGGATAAGTTTCCTTGTGTGATGGCAATTTTGACTGCTAGATTTGTTACTTTACCTTGTTACTTGCTTTATTTTTGCCATCAGCTTGACCTGGAACATAAATAGTCTTCATGCCTTTGAGTGCAGATCAAGAACATTGGGTGGCTAGTATTTCTATCTTACAGCAGATTTGGAAAAAAAAACCCTTGCTTTCTGCACATTTTCTCATTTACAACTTACAGCTTTTTCATCACCATTAGAAAAACATTGTATTTTGAAAAGACTTGTTGATCAGTAAAACATCCTCAAAGAAGACAGTGGAAGCAAAGCAGGAAGGCATGATGCAAAGTCTGAGGGGCTTTTAAGACAAAGAGGCATTTCCTGTCTCCATTAACCTCTGCCTGGCTAAGATATTTGGGGTTAAGAAGTGTTTAGTGGACTCCCTGTCTCCACCCTGGAGGGATCTGACCCAGCAGGCCCTTCAGAACATTCCACAGCTCCTTATAGCTGTAGGCATAGGTAGAATTTGAGAGTTTATGTCCTCCTGCCAGTCTCTTACTGGATGATCTGTGTTAAGATGAAGCCATAGACCTGCTGCAATAACATCTGGAGCTGGGGTTCAGGAGTGGGGCCGCAGCCAGGATGATGAAAACCAAGGTGCTCTCTTGGGCAGCTTGGGTGGAGTTGCATGAACCTAACAGTCCACAGACATCAGGCCAGTGGCCTGGATTTTAGCACAGAGCACACAAACTCCCCAAAGACTTCTACATCTGCTGATGTGGAGGGACCCCTCCCATGCCAGATGCCACATCTTCAGGCCCTCTTTGAGTAAAACACAGGGATGATAAAAAAGACTGCTTGTCCTAACTGTTCCTTTACCATTTAACTCCTGGGTTGTTTGTTTGTTTTTGGTGTGCCAGCAAATTCCTGAAGCTGAACCCCAGAGAGCACAGCAGGGGTACATGATTATGGTTATCACATTCCAGTTAGGATTTAGCAGAGCATGCTTCTTAGATTTCTTTATGTTGTCAAAGGAGGGTTGTCTGCATTAAATATGCGTTGGAGGCTTGAGGCACCACTTCATGTCACCAAGTCTCATTATATAATATCATGAAAGTACCAAGCTTAGTTTCCAACATTGCATTGACTTCCTCTGTGTGTTGGATCAGATCTGGAGTGCATTTAGGCTTTTAGGCTCTAACTCTAGGGCTTTGGAGTACAATGAGGCTGTTCTGATAGTCTTGTTCCATTATGTGTTCGAAAGGGCGGCAATATGCAATGAAGGGGCTGCAGTTGTCCTTTGACTTCCTCTCCAGTGAATAACAAAAAATACTTGTTGGGTTTTTACAATATCTTTTAGTTCAACTATATTTTGAGTAATTTAAGTTTCCTGTTGCCCCAATTACTGACAAAGGTCAGTCAAATGTAACTGAATAATAAAATGTGACCACTAGGTGAACACCATTTGAAACTTGTTTCATAGGCATAAATTAACCTTCATGTAAGTGCAGTGTATATTCTCACAAAGGAGCTCTATTGACAGTCAGATCTATGATGGAAATATTGCAAAGACATCAGAAAAAGAGATGCAAGAAAGAAAGAAAGCATGAAAGCTAGAAAGAAAAAAGATATAGTGGACCACCAACTATGTTAGCCATATACAGGATGTTAGATATGAGAACATGGCAGATAAGCAGTTCAATATGAGTGCATGTCTGGAGCATATGGTAATAATACATGGTGTCTTATAAATACATGGTGTCTTATAGCAGATAGATTAATTTGTGCACCACCCTAGCTGGATCAGCATTAATTTAGACTATACTGACCTGTCTTCTGTGCTCAAATGTAATCAAATTGTTATTTTTGTGTTTGTGTGTATTTAGAGAGAGTGTGTATGTTTTGGCTGAGTTTACACTGACCCCTCTCTGCTTAGCCCACACTCTCTCAAGGGGGGGCCCTGGCTGAAGGGATGCAGGACCAGAAGCTTAAATATGACTTAGCCTTGTTCACACATTACTGAATCATAACTGACACTGTGGTGGCCTTGTGACCTCCCCTTAGCTCCAACTCTGTCTTCCTGCCATACAACCCTGTTAGGTGCACTGAATACACTTTTAGATTTAGAAATACTTTCTCTGAAAATCCTGTTTTGCAATGAAAATTAAACACCTCATCCCTTGTTCCATCTTGGTTGTTCATTCAACAGTGTCAGAGTGTTCTGCTTAGCTTAGTGTGAAAATCTGAAGCACAATGAGTGTTCTCAGCAGAGCCATTTACTACAGGCCAGTGTCCATTTGTATAAAACATCCTAAGTGTTTCTAAAAAAAGGTTTTTAAAAGTTTTTCTTCACATATATCTTTATTTCAAAAGAAAATAAATCCTCAATAGCTCAATTGAGATTATTGATTATTAGTATTTTAAGTTTTGTTACATACTGTATATAGTCTTATAATTTTTTAAAAATAAATCAGTCAGTATGCAAACATACTATATGTACTGTATGTATGTAAAAAGGTATATACATGTACCATTGACACCACTCTTTGTGTCTATCAAAATTCTGCCAATTCAGCCTATAGTGATTTTGCCCAACCTATTTATGTGGAAGTGTTTCAGCCAGGAGTGAATTTTGAATGTGGCACAATATATGGAAGCAAATCATCAAATTGGTTTTACAAATTTCAGTCTTAAAGTAGGAAATGGTTTCATGTTAAAATGATAAACTCAATGAGATATATAGGGAACTTAAAAATGACATATGCTCTGTCCGTGAAAGTAAATGTTTTCCACACACAATCCCGTGAGGTCACAGGAGAGAAATACTTCTGCTCTAATGCTTATTTCTAAGCATCCCGATGGGTTTTGAGTAGCAACTATTTAGTTTTTTCTGAATTAAACACATTTTTGCTTGTATAATCTTTCAAAAGTATAGATTATTTACTTTCTACATTTACGGTCTATGTTGCAGTTTCACTGTGACTCGATTAACTGTTGTTTCCTGATAAGCTGAAACCAGTTTAAGCTATGAATTATTTTAACAATATTTTAACAATTTCTAGGATTACCAGAAAGCCTAGTCTTTTGTCACTTGCTTACCATGCTTGTAGCCAGTGTGAGGCCTACAGTCAAAAGATTTTGGACATTGTATGCCTCTGAAGTTGAGCAGTAAAATTTGTGCTCTCAGTAAATTTGAGCAAGCACACAGTAATCTTGTATACATGAGCTTACAGAAGCAGTGCTTTGTTTGCTCGAGGCTTTGCATTCTTCCACAGAGTTATAGCATCAATAAACATGTCAGCTTTTGGCCTACATGAGTCAGGGTGCTGTTTTATTAACACTATTAGGAGCTTTAGGATTAATGCCCAGTCCAGCTAGTTAAAGTATATGACCTGCTCTACACAGTATCATACACAATGCATGCAGAACAAAGAGGAAAATAAAGAAAGTGAAAACTTTCCATTGTGAAACACAGCACCATACTCAATGAAGCCCAACAAAATGAAGCTTCTGCATTTAACCCATACACATGCAGCAGGGGGCAGCTATTTAAAGTGCCCGGGGAGCAGTGATGGGGTGGGTACCTTGCTCAAGGGTACCACAGGGCAACCTACTGGTCAGGGATTTTAACCCATGACCTTCCGAACGTGGGGCCAACTCCCTAACCACTAGGCCAACACTGTCCCTGAAAGAAGAAAACATTAGAAAACAGGCCTTTGGCAGTGAGACAAACATCTAACAAGGGCTGTCATGATTACTGAGTTAAGCTAAATCAATTTAAAGTAATTGCTTAAATATTGATCCTACATGAATTCTTTTGAAATTCTTCCAGATGCATCTGGTTGCCAAAAAATACCTGGTTAACTGACAATTACCCAATTGAGATCACAAGATTACACATTTACACAAATTAATAGATACATAATCAGAATAACCAGAATGTTGCTTTGCACTATTTCTTGACCGATAAGCTATTTAAATCGTAGGGATAGTGACCTTACAGAATTCTCCGTAAGCTCACTATAACTAGGTAAGCTCAGCTGCTCTCTCTGAGTCTGAAGAGCCTAAGCCTCTGAGGGTGTGGTGGTGCTCTGTGGTGTCGGTGAGATAGAGGCAGGCCACCCAGCGTGCAACCCAGCAGGCATTTTAAAGCCTGGGTGACAATGAGTTTAACGGCAAGGCACACTGGGTTCTGGAATGGCATCAGGAATGTTTTCAGTAAGCCTTGTTGGAAGAGGAATGCAGACAATGAAAATGGATGTGCATTTAATAGATATCTAAAGGTTTAATATTAAACACTAAATAAATACTTGATCAGTTTATGTCCTTTCATAGCTGCTGTTTGTGATACCTTACAAAAAAAATGATGTTGTATTTTTATCTTACAGCCTACCTACAGATCTGCAGTGTTTTTTTGTTTTTTTTAAATTATATTTATAATTTTTTTATGTGACTGATTAGTTTTTGGAATTGATCTGATGTAGTTGTTGTTGTTGTTGTTGTTGTTGTTGTTGTTTTTGAATATTACAAATAAATTAGTGCACATCAGTAGTGTAGAATTTGCAGCCCACAGCGAGTTAAGGCATTGATTTTAAATTAATTCTTACACTTCAGACACTTGTTGATGTTGCTTTATTCAGTTGTTGCAAATAGTCAAAGATCCTGAACATATTAACAAGTAGATTCACTACCTACTTTAATAACAACACAGATAAGCCACTAGCAGACAATTTTAATACATTCCCAAAATTTAATAACCTGAGCTGTTCAGGTTGTTAGGACTGAAAAACTCCTTGTTTTAACATGGAAATCTCACCCAAGAGAGAAGGGCCAGGTGTGGCAAAGCCAAGGGTCATGACTTTTTTCAGGCTGATGTTTATTTGCACAGGCTGTAGTGGAAGCATTACCCCACAGTTAGGCTATTAATTACTCAGTGGGCCTGTGCAAACATGCCATATTGTTTTGGGGTGGGAGTTAATGGATTCTGGGTGGTGGGTGGAATGGAACTGATTTTTTTAACCTTGTTCTCCACTTCGGTCACCCCAGAATAAACCTGCCAACCTTGTGCTAGGAATACTATAACAACTAAATTAAAAAACACTCTGATGCTGTAGAAGAACCACTCAAAGTTCCCCAAATATACTTTCAGCTGTTGCTTCTTTAAAGAATCACTTTTGTTAATGAGATGTTTTTAAAGAACCTCAATATGATATGCTTATAAACAATTGAAAAGCTTATCATAAACCTTTCTTTTTGAGTGTATGGATAAAGTTAATTGAATGAGGACTGTATTAAAACAAGGGTTTATGCTCTTTAGTGAGTGGAATGAAGAAGACATTTGAGGGTGCGTTATCTTTGAAACCATCATAGGTCATAGGTGGTAATCGATCTAGACTGGTGTCACACAAAAAAAGCACTTAACTGATCATTAAAGTTAGAGCATGTGCACCAATATTTCTGACTGCACACAGAAAAATGTTCATGAAAACATTCAGGGACCTGTGTCTCCCACAAATGGAAAGGTTGAGAGTAAAATTTGTTTTGTAACAAAAGCAAACTGTGTTTTTTTTTATATTTAAAATATTTACAGCTGTCTTTGTACACTGTGGTGCTTTATTCTGAGAAAATTTAACTTCTTGTTTAATATGTAGGTTGCCAAGGGGAGACAGATACAACATTCATAACTTCAGTTCCTACTAGTGACTCAATCACTTCAGCTATCCAGGATACTGTTGGTAAGAATTTTCCATTATGATCCTAAGCCTTCATACTCATACTACATGTAAGTTACAGATCTTTATTTTCATTCTCGCTTTGATATCTTTTATTGATCTGTCACTTCCTACAGCCACTTATCCAACCCAGAGCACTCAAACATCTGTACTGACCACAAACAAGGATGTGGAAACCTCAAACAGTCAAGCTACATCCCTGTTAACTACAGAAGGGCCCTCCCGAAACAGCAAAGTTAATACCGTTGTTATAAATAGCATGGATGAATTAATGCACAATACTGGCCCAGAAAAAACTCAGCATCCTAAAATGGTAAGTGATTTTGACATGTACTTAGAGTATTAAATAACTGCCTTTTCCCAATAATTTCCAAAGAATAACCCAACTACACTTCATGTACATTCCGCATGACAAGTCGTGTTGCTTATTGAGAAGTAGTAGTCATTTAATGTTTTGTTTTTGTTTTGTTTTTTTTAGGATGTGATATGTGTGGAAATGGAGGATGTGGAAAAGGGAAAAGAGGCTGTGAAGGTTGAGTTAAAGAGTCCCTCAAATTGTGTGAGTATGGCATGGTCAAATTAGGAGTTAAGTTTTTTAAATTGATGGGATTCTGAATGTGTCTACAAAATGTTCCCTCAGCCAATTAAAAAATATTTTCTTAATTATCTATGCTTTGAAATGATGCTGATATACAACAGTGAATGCTTTATAAACTATTATTATAAACTATATTGGCAAATCTACTGATTGGCAATTTACCAAGTGAAAATTGTAAAATGTTTAAAAAATGCAGAATAATGAAAACTTAAAAAAAAACCTTCCATGCAGAATCCTTTACATATTTACTGAACAACAGTTAGTACAAATCCTTTAAAATAATTTATTTTAGCCAAGGCTACTCAGATCTTGAGATCCTCAAATGGCCTTTCAAAGGGTGAGTAGAATGGACATCCCATTACTCACCAAGATGCTAGCCTACACACTTCTGTCAGTTGTTGTAATAGACATGTTCAATGATGCTTCATAGCACTCAGAGAAAATGTGCAAGTCTTTACCCTCCTACAGACTGCAAAGTGGCTAGAGTCAGTTTGCCTAGTTAAAGGTTTTCTTGCCATTCAGCATTCAGCATTACCAATATAATCATGCCTTCATACTGTTGGAAGTTAGATGGCTTTATTATGATTTAATGATTCATACATAGGTCAGGGGCAGCGATGGCCTAGTGGTTAGGGAGTTGGCCCTAGGTCAGAAGATTGTGGCTTTGAACCCCTTACCAGTGGGTTTCCCTGTGATACCCTTGAGCAAGGTGCCGTCCCTGTCGGTTTGCTCCTGCCTGTGATGAGCTGGTGACCTGTCCAGGGTGTGTCACTGTCCTTTGCCCTGTGTGAGCTGGGATGGACTCCAGCACCCCCACGTGACCCTAATTAGGTCAAGCAGCCCAGAAAATGACTGACTGACTACATAGGTCATTGTGTGATATGTTAATCAGTAATTTTTAAACTAGATATGTCAAAATCTAGATATGATTCAGCAAATGGTTTTCAATATAAAAAATCCAACAATAGAAGCTGTTATTCTAAATAAAAAATTATTTAAAAATTGCATTAAATTCTTAGTATGGTAAGTGTTTCAAAAATTCTAGCTATAGTAGTAACTTCTTTTAATGTTTAAAAAACCCATTCTAAGTTTAATCAAACTTTTGATCACCTACTTTAAGGGCAAACCAAGTTTGTAGGCCTGAAGGCTATAATCTTTTATAAACATATAAATTATATAAATGACTTCATAAGGAATGCCTTCTTGGATTTCTGTCAGAAGTGCTCATTTGTCCTTGTTATTTTCATAGATCTCATGTTACAAAGCACAGAATGCTAAAGCATTAGCACTTAGACCATATATATTTGTCTTAGTGTTTGTATTTATCATAAATCAAGCATGATGTTTCAGTAGTGATGCATTTAGAAACTTTGGCAATGTCCCTCTAATTAATTTAGGTCTTCCCCAAGAATAGTCATGCATGTCATTAAAATCAGGATGTGGAACAGTAGCTCTCTGTGTGCTCCCTTGTTTTATCACAATATAGAAGAAGCACCATGTTGCCTTTACATTGGCACATAATGTGAATAAAAATATGACAAAAGTTTGTTTTCATTTATCATACGTTTGTCAACATCATTTTGGATTTCCTATTCTCATATCAAAGTAAAGCATATTATTAGCCAAATGTATCTGATTCTTAATCAGTTAATATATATCAATGCAGAGAAGATTAAAACATATAAATAGGTTTTTTTTTAGCTCTTCTCAGCTTTAATACTAAGAGCGCTAAATGTAAGGCTGTGGAAATGAAAAGGAGTCAAGAGTCAGTTGTTAGGTTTTGAAGTAGTAGAGGAACAGGGATGTTTTCAACAATAGTCTCTATCTAGTTCTGTGCACATTTCTGAGGAAGGAAGCTTAGGTTGGAATAAGATAAGTTTGCCAGCACAGGCAGTTGTTTGACTCTAGCATAAGGGGCCAGCATGAGGGGATCCTTTTCCACTTGTTACTTTACAACAGTACTAAATCTTTCTTTTATGCAGCAGTTGCGAGCATGCAGTAAGAACAGATGCGCTTCCATTTACAGTGGCCTTGTGGGTTATGACCACCACAAACAGATCAGTCTTGGGATGCTCAGGAGGAGGTGCAGCACTGTACAGTGCAGTAGTCTGGTGGAAACTCTGGAGAGAGTTGTTAGGAAAGGTGATCTCGGATTAACACATACATGAATTCTTTTGTTGCCAGACTGGCAAAGAAAAAAAAAATCCTATTCTAACAGCAAAACTAAAGAAAACACCTTTGTTTTTAGTCATTATAGTCAGTCATTTGAATAAAATTAATTTTGAAAAATTTTGTTGCATTATTTAACAACAGATAGCACATGCACTTACAGTAAGTGAACTCATAAAAGTATCATGTGCACCCTAGTCTTAATCTTTTCTAAATCACTTGAAATTAAAATGTATTATATGGAATGGGATTTTTGCCAGTATTCTATGGCAGTTATCCATCCAAGCAACAGTTGTTACAATAAGTATGGGTGGGATGTTAAATCCATAAGATGACATGAAGTGGAACTGACTTGCCTCTTTGGATATTCTGTGAGTGTGAGGTTTTGCCTTGTCAGACAAAAAGGTTTCAAGAACAGACCTTGCGTCCTTGCACATGATGGCTAGGGACTGTTCATATGGAATGGAGTTCTATAACTGCATCACATGTTTAAAATTCCAGATACATTGCACATAACAGAGAGAGTGTGACCAAAATAAGCTGTTATAGAATCAAGGAGATTTGTTCAAACAACCTAATGGAAACATCAGACAAAACATCTGAGTAAGTGCATAGCACAGCCAAAAGTGTGCTCTTTGGAAATAGCAGTATGCTACAGGAAAATGGCTTCTTTGGAGTTCTTTGGAATTCTTTAGAGGTGGGAGGGTGGCCAGTCCAGATCCTGATAATAGAAACATCTCACTCGGGACATGTCTAGAAATTTGCCCTCTGTACATAGGAAGTTTGCCAAGACAGAACAGAACTTCTAGTGAGAAAAGTCAAGGAATGCGACTGCTAAAAATGGCCATCTAAGAGTCACATGTGAAAAGCTCAGAAGATAAAGATGAAAAAAGGACTCAAACTTATGATGGGAATGACAGCATTTATAAGTCTTGCTAACTTACATATATATTTTTCTTAAATCATGGAATCATGGAAACCATGGAAACTACAAATATGTAACAATTCTGAAATGATGACAAGTCTTTTGTCGATGGCAAGTTTAATTTTGACAAAAAGTTTCATATTAATGCCATGTGTCACTTTTTGCTTTTCTTGAAATGAGGTCATGTTAAGGGACGTTCGTCAAGCAAAGACTGACTTTCAGGCATTTGGCTACCTACACACACTCACATACACACACACACACACACACATATACACATATGTATTCCAGAACATATTATCCTGGATCCTGGTGGCAAAATGAGAAATTGAAATAGAAAGAAAAAGAGGGAGTGAGAGAAAGATTATGTTGAGGTAGAAGTGTAAGAAGTTTTTTGAAGTTAAGAAGTACATGTAATAATTGTATAATTAATATAATATATTACAAATGCATCATATTTTTAAATATTTAAACATTTTTGTATACAGAGTGAAATTATGCTGTAAGGAAAAGTTGTATTTTCAAATGTAGGGGAGTGAAAAGAAAATAATTTGGCAGTAATGAGGTACAATAATGAATTGCATTGTACTTACTGTCCAATATTGTGAAGGATATATCCATAATAGTGTGGTTGCATAATGATGCATTAGCTATTGTTTTTTTATTGGTAGATCTGAATGCTTGAGTTCACCTAATTTCTTTATTCCTAATAGTTTAGATTTTTTTATTGTTTTGCTGTCCAGAAAGATTAGTTCTTGGTACTCTCTTATTGTTCTATCTTTGAACAGACTTTGATCTGATTCTGCTTTTTGGCTATGACCCTTGTTAAAAGCAATGAGTTTGCGGTTCTCCCTGTCTCCCTGTGTCTGCATGGGTTTCCTCCGGTTTCCTCGCAACATCCAAAGTCAGGAGGATTGGAGATACTAAATTCCCCCATAGGTGTGAGTTTGTTTGTCTGTGTGTCTGCCCTGCAATGAACTGGCCACCTGTCCAGAGTGTTTCCCCACCTTTCACCCTGTGAGAACTGGGATAGGCTCCAGCAATGCAAATGACCCTAATCAAGACAAGCAACTGTGAAAAATATGAAGAGTGAGAGTGTTTCAATTTGGTGTTTTAGTTTAGCTAATTCTCCATGTTATCATAAAAGAATTGCAGTGAGGTGGATTTTTGGAAGAAGTATGGCTAAATGAATCATGACACTGAGAAACATTTAATATACACTCCGCAGCTAGGATTATAATTAAAGGAAATTTACTGTTTATTAATTTATTTATTTTCATTTAATTATCAATCATGTTCCACCTTTGATCACAATTTTTTTTTTTACTTTTGTTCTTCAAACAGTCAACAACTAAGAAGTTAATGACTCAGATAGAGAAATTATGTTTAAAGGAATCCTGCACCTTCAAGATCTTCCAGGAGGAAAACTCCAAAGATGTAATTGTAACCGGAACGGGAATTGAAGGTGATTGAATTAAATTTTTTTGTGTGAAACCAAAATGTAGACGCTGTAAGCTAAAACTCATCTCCTCCACAGGTAATGCTGCTGAAGTGGCAAGAAGGTTTCAAAATTTTACACATGTGAGTATGTCATTTTTTATTTCGTTTTTGTATTATTATTTTTATTAGATTAACCGGCCTTATAAGATTTGATAACAAATAAAAAACATGCTTTAAAACTAAGAAAACTAAGTTTACATTTTCTACTACATTTTCATTACAAACTACCAGCTGTAGGTGACTTTCTTGCATTGAGTCATCAGTTTCTAACAAACAAGGCTTTTTGTTTCTACTAAAATGGATGGAAACAAAGGTAGCAAATAATCTGGCAGATTTCTTTATTATATGAATGGCTATAAATATGTACACATTTTTTTTTATAAAACAACAACTGAACAGTGTTAACTTTCCAAAGTTATATCACTCTGATTTTTACTGTTCATTGTTGGCTTTTGAGAGCACTTGACTGGTCTTGAAACTGGTCTTCTGTCTTCTGTGGTCAGAAACTGATCATTAATGGTGTGTTAGAGGATGATTTACATAAACTGCAGGAGAAAGAACTATAGTAACTATACACATACAATCAGATGTGTTTAATGAAGTGGTCTCTGCATGGTCCAACAGCCAAAGCTCATCAATGTACATACGGTGTTCTCTTTCCTTTGACTGTTGAGGTGGTTGGTATATTGTGCATCAACCATCAAAAATGTATCTTAAATCTGGCTTATATGTAATATATAATAATGGCAAGGAGATTTCCGCCTCAGCTCTGTTTTCCTAATAAATAAGTGAGAGAAAAGTTTATCTGAAACATTTACACAAATCCCAGAACTCCATATCAAGTCCAGTACAGTGTTGTAGGGTGGTGGTCTAGTGGTAGCATACTTACGCATAGCATACTTATGGACCTACGGCTCAAGAGGTCATAGGTTCGAGTCCCACCTTTGGCACTACCACTGGGTCCCTGAGCAAGACCACTGGGTCCCTTGAATTGCTCCAGGGGGGACTGTCCCTGTAATTAGGACATGGAAGTCGCTCTGGATAAGTCTGCTAAATGCCGTAAATGTAAATCATAGTCTGGTGTTATATAAAAGTAATATATATAAACTAATGTAAGTCTAGCCTGACATCTTCAGGCACTAGGGTGAGGATCAGAGAGAAGTCCTGGCCAACCCTTCTCCACCCATGAGCCCACTCCTGACGTCATGCCACCTGACATAAGCCTGTTACATGCTCCCCTCCCTACTTTATCCCCTTCTCCTGCTGCTTCTCCCTATAATGTTCCTGCTCTCCCTCATTCATTGTCTCAGCTGGAAGTAATTTGACTTTGCAACTAAAATACAGAACCTACACACAGATGTACTCCCACATATTCACACACGCCTACATGCACACATTTTACAGTACAGTGTACACATAGAAAACTGTACTTTCTGTGTTTTTCATTATAGGATTAATTCTCCATTGCACATGTTGTAGGTGGGCCTGTGCTTGTGCTTAGTATGAGTGTTTCCATATTTTCCATACATTTTAGCATTTACAACGAAAAGCCCAACTGGACTTCTTTGTTTATCTGACATGAAGTCATGCTAATAAACCTTCCAGCACTAAAAGAGTATGGGCTGATATACAGTACTGTGCAAAAGTTTTAGGCAGGTGTGAAAAAATGCTGTAAACAAAGAATGCTTTCAGAAATATAAATAATGATTCTTTTTTTTTTATCAGTTTACAAAATGCAAAGTGAGTGAACAAAAGAAAAATCTAAATCAAATCAATATTTGGTGTTACTACCTTTTGCTTTCAAACCAGCATCAATTCTTATAGGTACACTTGCACAAAGTCAGGGATTTTGTAGGATTATAGTCGGTGCATGATTAACCAATTTTACCAAACAGGTGATAATGATCATCAATGTCACACCTAGGTTGAAACACAATCATGTTTGGAACAACCTACCGGCCGAGTTCCTTCAAAAACTGTGTGCAAGTGTACCTAGATGAATCGTTGCTGTTTTGAAGGCAAAGGGTGGCCACACCAAATATTGATTTGATTTAGATTTCTCTTTTGTTCATTCACTGCATTTTGTTGATTGATGAAAATAAATGATTAACACTTCCATTTTTTCACACCTGCCTAAAACTTTTGCACAGTACTGTATACACAATTGTATATATGAAAAGTCATACAAAAAAAATTTGTTCAGGTTTTGGCATTGAGTTAACTTGATTCACTTTTTTGAACTGACCTGATAGTGCAGTGTAGCTACACATGATTCTTCTATCTAATAAAGCTCAGTTATTGACATTGTTAGAGCCAAAGTAAAGTTTCAGGTTAGGTTTTTGGTTCAAATTAAGGTTATGATGTAAAAAGGATTCAGTATATCTACACAAATTTAAGTGGTCTGGGTGCCTTAAAAACATTTAAAAAAATATTTTAATATTTAATATTTAATGACATTGAGGTTACATTGAGGCAATTATTACAATTTTAGACATTGCCAATTTCATCTATTGGCTAGGCCTCCTCCAGAAGCTGAACCTTTGCTAATGAAACATTATTTTACAGCTCAACACCACTGGAAGAAAAAATTAACTGCCAGTATAATGTTATGTCAGCTAACAGAATCTGGTTAGCACAAGCTGAGGGAAGAAGCGACACTCACCAAGACACAGCAAACCCAGTTTTAACTAAGGCATCATCAGGGATTAAATTCACCTGGCCCTTATTGATAGGGCCAACGTATCAACAAATTCTGCCACTTGAGAGGGTCTTTGGTCTTTGAAGACACAGTTTGGTGAATTGCTTGCTGAAGCACAGCTGATTTAACTCATTAGCCTGATTCACTATATATGCATATTTTGCATGCTACATATAAAAGACTTAATAATCTACAATATTTGATCAATTCAACAGCTTTGTTAAAAATGTGTACACTTGCTTGAGGTGGATCGAATTATTATGGGTAAAAAAAGAATGTGATAAATTATGTCAAAAACACATTTTCCAAATCAATCTAAGAAATGTGTAAGAAGTCATAGAAGCCATCACATTTATTTATTTATTTATTTATTTTTGTTTGTTTTTTTGCCTTGTCATGGGAAAACATGAATTAAGGCAGGAACCAGTGGACTGGAAAAGAAATGAAAAATCCTTTTAACAGAGCTGAAGTACAGTGCAGAAATTGGCAAGTTTAAGGGTGCAGAGGGATAATGATCTATCTGTTTTAGAAACTATAACTCTAGGATACACTTCTAGAGTGAAGGGTGAGAAGCAATGTTTTTAATATGAAAGGCATTTAGATATTAAGGCTAAGCATCTAAAGTGGACCATCAGAACAAAGTCTTACCATGACAATCTTTAACATGCACGTCATTACATGTTTTCGCTGTTTCGCTTAACCCATCCTTGGACACCCCCACAATCTTTTTTAAAGCCAAATTGAAAATTGCTGCAATTAAAAAAGGAAGCATCTTGCAAAGTGTGTGCATGAGTCAACAACATCTGCACTGTTTACCCAAGCAAAGCACTACTAGCATGTGGTGATTTGATGAAGTTAGATCTAGCTAAATCATTTGCCTTTCTTATGTGCAGCTGGGAGTGGTGGCAGCCTCGGCTGAGGAATCGAAAGAGTCACCCGTTGTGTTTATCACCCTGCTGTTGGTCGGAATTGCAGTGGCTGCTGGACTGATAGGAGGATATGTGTGGAAGAGCCGTCGCACCAATGCCAAGGGCATAAAACTGGTAAGGGCTCACACAGACATACGCACACACCCACCCACACACAAATGCATATGTATATGTTCATATTTGCTTTCAGTTTCTGTCTTGTGTAAATATAAAAGGTATAAGTTTGCTTCATTCCAGCTAAAGTTTGAGTTTACCCCATACAATCAGAAAATGGGTATTGTTGGGGTAAACGTAAGTATAGCATGGAATAAACAGTGTCTGAAAGTTCCAGCTGTGCATAACATGCTAAATACAGGGAAATCATATATGATAAAGTAGTCAAGACTGGAGTACGGGGTCAATGCAACCTAAAATATATCTGTTCTACAATATGGGATTATGTTACCTAAGTAAAGGTACACTTGAGGGAATAACCACAGTGACATTTGCATCTTGAAAGGTACAATATTGTTTCAGAATATTGTATAACTGTCTGTTTACAAGCGCATAAAGTATAAATCAAATTTCTGAAACTTTCAATAAGATTTAGGGTTATCGCAAGAACCAGGGTTAGGTTTACATTTGTGATTAAGACTAAGGAAAGGGTTAGAGTGAGAAAGTCTACGTTTTAGTTAAATTGTAGTAAAAAAAATTTTAATTACAGACAACGGGAGCATATACAAAGCATCAGCACTGGACTTTCTAAACAATATATTTTCAGCTCCTCATGTATTAGGCTTTCTCTCTGCATGTGAAGATAGCTTTGGATTAGTCATCGTCTCTAATCAACAAGTGGACATTGTCATAAAACTGTAATTTGTCCCATAAAGTGTTCCTCAATCATATCTACATTCCAGCATCACACATTCATCCCAGCAGCGTTATCTGTAAATGTGTTAAGTATATTTGGTGCGTTAAGTATATTTGGTGCAAACGCGAATGGCTAATGTGATGCTGTGTATGTAGTACTTAGCTGGGGAACTGCTGCCAGGTTTGTGATTAAGTGAGAGAAGAAACTGGCTCCATTTCAGGAGTGTACGTGCAGCACACTCCCATATCAAACTTCCAGAACTGGAGCATTATGAGGGTGAAATATGAGGGTGAAAAAAGTTCCCTGTTTCATCTCCATGCCAAATCAGCACAGCTGTTTTTTTTTTCTCTTTGACGTCAAACGATGAAGTTCTGCTACAAATCTTCTTAACTTTGGCAAAGTTTTTTGTGAAACTCCATCTGGACTGATAAATAGAGCCATGTGCCATTATAAACAATCACTGAAAATGAATTGAAGTTCTGGGTTTTAAATACCATTACTGTCTTTTCTATAAAAAGGTAGTTGCATAGTTAAAAACCTAATTTTTTTAAAACAGTTTTTACATTGTAAGATTTACGTTTTATGTGTCTTTTTTGTTTCAAATTTCAAGAAATGACAAAAACATCACAAATACAACAGCACCATAACAATTTATTTCTCAGTTTTATATGATTAAAGTATACATTATTTTTGGGTATTTAGCAAGACTATAATTATTAAAGACATTTTAGTAAAATTGCCTTGTGAGGGTGGGAGGCGTTGTATCAATGATTTAAAAAAAGTCTGAACTCTATCTAAGATTGCAAATCTAATTTTCACCAATTCACCCAAAACAATTAATTGATATTTTACACATTCAACTGGCTACTGAGACAATATTTATTGATTCAGCTGAAGCTCTGGCTTTTTTGGCATTAAAGTGGCCTGCACATGCAGAATAAAGCAGCGTGGTGTGATCTTAACCAGCAAGCAGCAAAGCTTAAGTGTCAGAATTCTTTCGCATTCCAACAATAAACTGATATCATTTAATCCCACCAGCACATGCTTAAATTCACTAGACAATGCTCCCAAGCAAGTCTAAAATTAATGGGCCCATAAGGAGCCTCAGTCCAAAACTATTATTTGCAAATAATATTTTGGTTTAGGATTACTTTATGGCAATTGGCAACTGAGATGAGGCAACCTTACTCCATGCACCACAGTGCTACAGGTAGAACAAAGTACTGCAAAATAAGACAAAGTGCAAAGATGTACAACAAAATAAAAGGCATTATGGAAACATTACAATAATAAGACAATATATCAGTATGACAAATGGTGCAAGGAGAAAAAACGGTTTCAAGAAATATATTTCAATATATAAGTATAAGCGTAGACAGCTTAAATCTGGACATCCATTATATAAGGTATATAATATTGCATGAAAAGAGGCCATTCAATAGTTTTATGTTCTATTTTAACATCATAATGAAAAGGGGTTTTAATAAAATAAAACACACAAATGTGGCTCAGGTGTGCCCAGTTAGGCCAGAGCACCAAAACATAACCTGACCAAGCTCCCCATAAACTAAAAAAGGCACATCCTATTTTTCCTGGTAGCCAGTCATTAATGCAATACAGGTCAATTAATACAAAACACATTTGACATACAGACCAAACAGCCACAAAAAAAAATTGTCAATCTTAAACATCTGTAAAATAATTCCTTAGTAGTATATTTGCTTATTCTCCACTTGATCTGCTTCAGCAGATGTTTGGATGTTCAGCAGAGTTGCTTCTCTCTTGCCTTCAGGTATTGGGACAGCCAGCAAGATTTTGTCACAAAATCAATCATTAGTTTACAGAGGAAAGAAAGGAGATTGGTAGGAAAAACAGCAACTTATGAGGTTTAAGACGCTTTAAGCCAAAATCTAGGCTGTGACCCAGCTGAGCTACAGGGTGCAGGGCATAAAATCACCTAATTTACAGTCAACTGAACTGTTTTAAGATTATGAAGATTATAAAGTAAAGTGCAGTCAAATTTTCTCTCAAATAAAACATAGACATCCCAACTCTTCTTGATGGTTGCCTGGTGTCTACCAGGTAAATTCAATATGAGAGTCAATAACAAAACTCATTCCACCCATTTGATCAAGATTTTTTCTAAAAAAGTGCATATAAAAGAGTTACAAAAGTGCATATTATGGTCTTGCATGTTAGGCTTAAAATCCCTTATGGGCACATTGTTGCATTTATTCAGAGGTTTGAATGCTTGTTCCCCTAGGCTGAAGAGTCTGTCATGGCTGATGAAGAGAACCAGGGTAACACTCTGGTATCTGTGGCCCCTTTGAACCCACCAGAACCACAGAAGAAGCCCAGCCAGAATGGAGAGTCACCTCCATGTGAACCTGTGAAGACCCAGAATCCCCCTGCCACTACCAATGGTCATTCCACCTCCAAGACGGCTGATACAGAGCTGTGAGAGCCATTCCCTACCACCTCTGGTATAAAGGCCACCATCCTAGGTCCCCTAACCCCCAACCCAGATCTGTAGATCCTGGCCTACAAATAACACTAGGGGACTGCCACTGCAAATGCTCCATCGCCCTTATTTTTGCGCATTTTTTTTTTTTTTATAAAAGTAGAAAACATTGGGGGACTGAACTAATTTGTAAAGAGGATGGTGGTGATGGTTTTGATAGTTTTAAAAGGGTTCATGGCATAAGAAGTTGGTCATTGTTTTATTTCAGGGGGACAACCAAAATACTTTTTTACATTTTGTCATGAATAGTGTTGATGTAATGATGGTGATGATGATTATGATGGTAATGATGATGAGGAGAAGGAGGAGGAGGAGGAGGAGGAGAATGATAAAAACCATTTTAGTAGGTTTATAAGATTTAGAAAATCTTTACATTATGCCTAAGGAGCAAGTTAAATTTCTACTTCCACATAAGAAAAATTCCACATGTTCCAGGTATTATACTGTTCAGGTAATAATGATGGTGGTGGTGCTGATTTTGGTAGTATGTACTGATGGTCCATTATAATGTGAAGAGCATGAGAGGTGTGGCCCTCTGAGCTGATGTTAAATACTGGCCTGGGGTGGAGGACCTTCCACATGATTCATTGCTGGCTCTCGATACTGCAGTCAAGGTTGGCCTGGGTTGGTCCCTTGCTCAAAGCTCCACAGCTTCTCTCTAAAACCTATCACAAGGCCCCCTGTCCAAGAGCACTCTGCCCCTCTGGTCACTGAAAATCACACAATGACAAAATACTTCAAACTAACACATGGGAGATGTGTGCTATGTATGTGTGTGTGTGTGTGTGTGTGTGTGTGTGTGTGTGTGTGTGTGTTTACATCTATACGTGCGCTAGGGGTGCAAAAATGTATCCAAAGGTGACAAGTCAAAGGCAGCAATTCTAAAACAACAGATCCCATTTTTGGTCCAAATATTGCTTTCAATTGTTTCCTAAGCCAGAGACCTATACCCCTAGTGCATCGATGTTTAGAGGTCATGTGCATGGAAATCTGGGTATTGTGTTTGAGTGCGTTTGTGTGGAGGTATGCATGTGATCAGTATACACAGGACTAAATGGTAGTCTTGTTAAGTCCTTTGTTTATAAATCAGATTGACAATGTGATGACTTGTGAAGTTAAGGTCTTTCGTGGTGCTAGACCTCACTGAACAACAACAAATTCCTTTTCATCACTGCAAAATGCCAAAAACTGCTAAATGCCACATGACAATCAGCGCTGAAAGTTGTCCTTAAAGAAATCCTCTTTCCAAAGGAACCTGAGACAATTTAGAAACATATAATATCTGCTTTTTTCTTTGTAAACCAGTATTATGCTCTTTTGTAATTTCAGTGTAATTTGCATAGTTTAGATATAGCTGTTATCTCCAAGCTTATCCTAGTAATTTTTAATGCATTCTCTTGCATTCATACTTACATCTGCCAAAGCAAACACTTGAATGGGGCTGAATCTACACTAATAATAAGTGAAGCATTGAACTTTACACGATTCAGATGGCCACATGAACAAAATGTTTGTACTTTTGTATAATATTTGTGTGATAATGAGGCTCAGTATTGAATCATGTGCATTTAAACTGGTTATTTTTTGCAGTGCAACTGTGTAGGCTTTTACAGCATTACCGGCATTACTATAGAATAGGCAGAGTATTGTAAAACTTATAGATAGTTCTAGCATGACATGACAGACCTAACCTCTCATCTGGTTTTCTATTCAGATCTCTGTGTTTTGGATTAAAAAGCGGTATGTGCACAGGCATGTCTTTGTTTCAAATTGTTTGTTTGTTCCTGCTTCTTCTTAACAGTTCACTGTTCCAACAAGTCAGGAGGGCGGTCCATGTACTAGAATTGTATTAAACTGATGACTTTCTTTTTGATGTAAGTTTGAAATTTTAATAAAGTTTTGGTAGATAATGCATTCAATTCAATTCAATTCAATTTATTCTTGTATAGTGCCTTTTACAACAAAGTTGCCCCAAGGCACTTTACATTGGTGGTAGATGATGAAACAGGTTACAGTAATCGATGTTAAAGCCGGACGACTATAGATATGCATAGATAATGTATAGCTTTAATATTTTATTTTCCTGCCTACAATTTCTTTCAGCTACCAGCAGAAGAAGTTGGTCTGAAGAAATATTGTTTTTCAGTACCCCCACTCTCACACACACATGTACACCAGCTCATAAAAAAATATTTTAAAAATGTTGATCTGGAAAAGCCCTATGGCCCTACAGTTCATAAGTGCAAACAGCTGGCTAGCATAAGTGATGACACTGGAATTGGTCTACTTTGCTCAGGCTTTTACCAGGTCAGGGGACTGGCTGGGAGGACTGAAAGAAACTCAGCCTGTTATGCTGAACACATTATGTTATTGAGTCTTGATTTGACTTATTTGCTTTGGCTTGACTTGACATGTTAAGCTTTGAATAGTATGACCATAACAGACTGAACACTGAATTTAATTCATACAATTTCCACAATAATAAACAACATTAGATATTCTACATCAACACAATTTCCTGTCTGTTCACTTACTTTGGAAATAATGATGGGGATGTAATTTATATTGAATTGCAAGTTCATGGTATATTTGCAGTCACTGGCCATTCTATTATATATATATATATATATATATATATATATATATATATATATATTTTTTTTTTTTTTTTTTTTTTCATCAAACAAAGAGTGGTTGATGCTGGTTGCTTTGCGGATGCAGCGAGTGGTGAAAATGTTCTGTACAGAGGGCAGAGAGATACCGATGATCTTCTCAGCTGTTCTCACTACCCGTTGTAGGGACTTGTGATCTAAGACGTTGCAGTTCCAGTACCAAGCAGTAATGCAGCCACTCAGGATGCTCTCAATGGTTCCTCTGTAAAAGATGGTGAGGATGGAAGGTGGGAGATGGGCTTTCCTCAGTCTGCGCAGGAAGTAGAGGCGCTGCTGGGCTTTCTTTGTGATGGAGTTGGTCATGAGGGTCCACGTGAGGTTGTCAGTGATGTGAACACCAAGAAACTTGGTGCTCTGGACCATCTCCACAGGTGAGGTGTAGATAATAAGTGGAGTGTGGTCCCGACGTGGTCTCCTGAAGTCAACAACCATCTCTTTAATCTTGTCAACGTTCAGAGACAGGTTGTTGGTTCTGCACCAGTCTGTCAGCTCTTGTTTCTCCTCTCTGTAAGCTGCCTCGTCTCCACCACTGATCAGACCCACCACAGTTGTATCATCAGCAAATTAGATGATGTGGTTCGAGCTGTGTCTGGCTGCACAGTCGTGGGTCATCAGTGTGAACAGCAGTGGGCTGAGCACACAGCCCTGGGGGGCTCCTGTGCTCAGTGTGATGGTATTGTAGGTGCTGCTACAGATCCTGACTGACTGGGGTCTCCCAGTCAGGAAGTCCAGGATCCAGTTACAGAGGGAGGTGTTCAGGCCCAGCTGCCTCAGCTTCTTACTCAGATGCTGAGGGATGATGGTGTTGAATGCTGAACTGTAGTCGATGAACAGCATTCTGACATAACTGTCCTTTCTGTCCAGATGAGAAAGGGCCAGGTGGAGGGTGGTGGAGATTGCATCGTCCGTTGAGCGGTTGGGATGATACGCAAACTGCAGGGGGTCCAGTGATGAAGGGATCTGGGACTTGATGTGCCTCATAACCAGCCTCTCGAAGCACTTCATGATGATGGGTGTGAGTGTGACGGGACGATAGTAATTGAGGCAGGAGATAGATGGTTTCTTTGGCACTGGAATGATGCTGGTGGTCTTGAAGCACCGTGGAACAACAGTGGTGCTCAGAGAGATGTTGAAGATGTCAGTGAGAACATCTGCCAGCTGTTCTGCACATCCTCTGAGCACACGACCTTGAATATTGTCAGGACCGGCAGCTTTCCGTGGGTTGACTCTGAGAAGAGATCTTCTCACCTCGGCTGTGGTCAGACAGAGAATCTGGTCATTCGGAGGAGGGGTGGTCTTCCTCATAATCGTGTTGTTAGGCCACACCCTCCCTCATGACAAAAATACACATCATCTGAAATGCTTAAATCCATTTAATATTAAAGTTCATACAACTTGGAGAATGTATGCATAAAAAGGATGATACTGTCAAAATACTCACTTGCCTAATAATTGTGCACACCGTGTATAGAATAGAAGCTGCACTGCCCAAGACAGGAAGACTCTCTAGCATGTGATCAAACCAGCACAATTCATTACCGGAGCAGCGTTCTCCTCATTACGGCATATTAATCACAACAGGGTCATGAGGGGGCCACAACAGTGATCAGTGACAATACACACTCCCAGCAAACACATGTAACAATTCTGCCAGCAGGCAAACTTGCTCTACAAACACTTGCAGATCTTATTTAGCTATATTTCAGATGCTTACATTTATGCACTGTTTACTTTATGGCCACTGTCATATTGCCTCAGTATCATACAGCCATAATTGTTGCTGATCTGCACATTGCATTCTAGGACCAACTTGAGACCATAATCATGTTGTTAGTAGGTTATAATGTTATACCAGCCACATCTGTTGTGACGTTGTACAAACAGTTCTCTATAGTGCATGCTTTGTGTCATATTTATTGCAATATATATACTACAAAGCATATTATAATTTATTAATGCTGCTGGCTCCCCTCTGCACAAATACTAAATCTGTATATGCAGCTTAGTTAGTTAGTAATTCCAGGTTTTTATGAGGCAAATAGAGGAAATGTTTTATTGGACAGTCTAACTGCTTGCCCTACTTGCCCTACTTGCCCTACCTAGATTCATAAATTCATAAATCTCTTGAATCTTTTGAAGTCATTAGTTTGTACATGTGATAGTAGGGAACTGATTCATGGGCCAAAAATGTAGTATAAACAGTTTGTTCAGAGGTTCTTTTTATTTTATAACAAGTTTTATTTTATAACAAGTTTTTTATAAGTTTTGTCATTGTAGTGGCTGTAATCTTGTGTTTGAGCATTAGAGTCAGCTAACTGTGTAGAAAGATTAAGATATACAAATCCAAATGTCTGCATAAAATTTCATCCTAGCCAGATTATCTTCAGCAATTATGTAATAATTGCATTATTATATCATAACGGAGAGATAAATGAGTAATTTAAGACAATGTAGACAGTTTTATGCTGTCTTTTGCACAATTGCATGGTCAATAATCAAAGCAAGTTCTTAACAAATGCTACATTTGTTTATATGTGTTAAAATATGTTGCAGTCTGGACAGTAATATGGGGCAAAGGCTGTGTTGTGGAGGGAGCAGGGAATAAAATGCACATATATATACTCAAAGACTCACACATCAGCAGGGTATTCTCTCAGAGGGTGGAGGCCTGAATGTTGTCGCAGCTGTGAGACTTGTCATGTTTTCTTTTGCCCCTTGCTGGTTCCCTCATAATCTGGAGGAATGGAAAGGGAGAAGGAAAGCAAGAAAGAAAAAGAGAAGGATAGGTCAGAGTTCGGACCAGGCCAGTTTAAAGGGAGAAGAGAACACCACAGGAGAGCCCTTTGTCGTCAGTCAGGAAAGAAGGGAATGGGCAGAGAGGATTGAGAGGGAGGGGGGTTGACTGTAGCTCTGAGAAGACAGCCGTCTCTGATAGTGTTTTGACTTGGATGCTTTGGATAAACACAAACGTTACGCTAGGGATCAGGGGCTATTATTACATCAGCATTTTATTGTCTGCAACAGCTGAGTCGGTGTCAGCTGTCATCATAACTCTCAATGGTGGAAGGCACACAAATACTTTATCACACCTGACATTAACGCCCTAGTGCAAGGGCTAGTCAGTTTTTTTTCTGTACTGCTACAGCCACACCTAAAACATATATCACATATATCACACTGTCCAATAATAAACTGCAGCTGTGGGGCAGCCATGGAGATGGTTTGCCTTGTCAACAGGATTTCGTCAATAATTCATAGGAATTTGTACAAGCTGACAACAAAATGACTGAGCAGCAATAAGGGAGCCTTTAATTTACTGAGTCCATATTGTCAATAAGTACATTAACATTTACAACATTTAGTAGACACTCTTATCCTGAGCAACTTGCATCAGTGTTTTATATGCACATCTGATTACATCTGATAAGTGGAAAATAAGCTGCCAAAATGTATGTTTCAAACTTTTATTGTTTCACAATTTATTTTTGTGGAGAAGCCACATAATCTAATTAATTTATTTACATTTGACTTTTCAAACCACTTCTTAATGTCAAAATTATAAATTAAGTTCTATTAGTAAATTCTAAGTAATTCAAGTAGCAAAGTCAAAGAGGGAAAATGGGTGGCGGTGGTCTAGTGGTAGGGTACTTGGCTATGGACCTCTGGATCAAGAGGTCCCCGGTTTGAATCCCACCTCTAGCACTACCACCACTGGGTCCCTGAGCAAGACCCTTAACCCTGAGTTGCTCCAGGGGGACTGTTCCTGTAATTAGGACATGTAAGTCGCTCTGGATAAGAGCGTCTGCTAAATGCCGTAAATGTAAATGTAAAATATTAACAGATCTTTGTGACAAACAGCACTTTGACCAATTATATTTGCCATATACAAATGTCAGTCAGATATTTTCTGCTGTTTGTCCCAAGCGGGGTCGCAGGAGACCAGCCGAACTCACACAGGGCAAAGGACAGGGGACACACCCTGGACAGGTCGTCAGCCCATTGCAGGGAGGAGCATGACAGTGACGGCACCTTGCTCAAGGGTACCTCAGGGCAACCTATTGGGAAGGGGTTCGAACCCCCGATCCTCTGATCATGCAGCCAACACCCTAACCACTAGATTCCTTCACACGGACATCTTTCCACTTACAAAGAAAGGCTGATCCCACAAGAGTTTCCTATTAGCATCAAACTGACCTCAGCTCCACTTCCTGAGGCCACCTGGCACTCCAGTTTCATGTTGACATAATCCTTATCTCTGCAATCCCAAAAAGGCCAAACATCAGGCCTTAAACACTAACAGCATAGTGTCTGGGGGACCAATTTCCCCTTCTAAAGGCCGAAGGCCACCTCAGGGCCTTGCACAGCAGGCCTTGGTCTAAATGAGCTAACTAACAAGTTTGGCTGGCCAGAATTTTCTTGCTTTGTTAACCTGCTGGGTTTAGTGTCATATATAGCTAATTTAATAATGAGATTAAGTGTTATAAATCCAGTGTATGCATGTACTGTTTCTGTCAGAAGTAGAGGAGTGGGGGATTAAGCCCCATGATATAAACATAAAATATTACTTCAGACTGAGAGGAGGCAGAACTGGACTTAAAAACGATTATCCCAAATGAAGAATGAACCTAGGGAGTTCTTCACTAGATGTACTACAGCAAACTAGATATGGTAAGCCTGTGCAAGTTTACAGCTTGCACTGCAGAAGACAGCAGTCTCACAAACATAAACCACTAATTAAAAATATTAAAAGATATTATCAAGTATTTATTAATTTTTTATAACATGCCTATCAATATAAAAAATATAATAACACCTATATACAGATATTAGAAAAATCAGTTACCCAACAGGGTGTGGGTGGACATTGGGCTAATGTTGGTCAAATAAAAAGTAGAAGGAGAAGTAGAAGTAGAAGTGGATGGCATGTCTGAAGGCAGGAGAACAGAAGGAAAGGTAGGAGAGTGGAAGTGAGCGTAGTAAAGATGGCAGTATAACTGGCAAAGGGAACTGATATCTTGAAGAGAACAAAGGTTGATATTTTATGTGGGTGCAAAAGGAGACTAGATGGAAGAACAGTAAGTCCCTTGGGGTTGAGGTTAAATGGAGTCGGCAAAGCAGGGACTTTTACTGCTTATTATCAATGCGGTTTTCTTCACAGATATGACGATGCTTGCACTGAGTACCATACTGGTGGGGGTTAGCGATCAGTCAGCATGACACTGATACATATGAACAGCATTTTCAAGCTCTTGTTTGATGTGCAGTGCACTAAAGTAATATTGTATTGTATATGTAATGTAATATAATGTAATAAAAAACCAAGTTCAACAGAATCCCTTCTCTAAGTAGACGACTCTGCAGCCACACGTCACCCATGCCTAGTACCATCTCTGTGAAATCTTCTAACAAATAATGAAATGTCATTAAATCAGAACATTTTTAAGGGCAACAAGGATTGTTAATTACATATTAACATAGGAAATAAAAATACAATTTTGAAATTATGAAAACGTTTGGAATGGGGTCAATGCAACTTAAAATCTTAAAAATGAGTTAAACAGAATATGTTACAATTATATTCAATAGATAAGAATAGTAAAGATGTACCATTCAGATTATTCAATCAGTTATTAAAGTTATAGAAGGTCCTATGAAAAGTTCAGATGCACACTTTACATACTACACTGCTGAATGAACTACTAATGGTGTTGTACCATTTAGCATGACAGTATGTGACAGTATTTCAAAATAGGGTACATAATTCATTATCTGGACACCTTTAGGTACCTGCTGTCACATTTGGCTGTCAAATATATTACAGATGGAGCAAGTCTTGCTGCAGAGGTACTATTTTGGTAATGAACATCTGGGATTCTCTATGAGGTGACACTCATAATTAATTGCACTGCAATCACAAAGAGTGTTTAATCAATTAGAAACATTGCTCATGGCTATCACTGGGCTGACTAAATACAATATTTCACAAAGTGATTTCACCCCTCACATTTTTGTGATATTTTGTAATATATAATATTTTATTATATCTTTTCATGGGACAACACTGAAGATATGACACCTATATTTGATACAATGTAAAGTAGTCAGTGTACAGCTTGTATAACAGTGTAAATTTGCTGTCCCCTCAAAATAACTCAACACACAGCCATTAATGCCTAAACCACTGGCAACAAAAGTGAGTACACCTCTAAGGGAAAATATGTCCACATTGTGCCCAAAATTTCAATATTTTGTGTGGCGACCATTATTTTCCAGCACTGCCTTAACTTTCTTGGGGATGGAGTTCACAAGAGCTTTTCAGGTTGCCACTGGAATCCTCTTCCACTCCTCCATGATGACATCACGGAACTGGTGGATGTTAGAGACCTTGCGCTCCTCCATCTTCCATTTGAGGATGCCCCACAGATGCTGAATAGGGTTTAGGTCTGGAGACATGCTTGGCCAGTCCAGCACCTTTACCCTCAGTTTCTTTAGCAAGGCAGTGGTTGTCTTGAAGATGTGTTATCATGTTGGAATACTGCCCTGTGGCCCAGTTTCTGAAGGGAGGGGATCATGCTCTGCTTTAGTATGTCACAGTACATGTTGGCATTCAGGGTTCCCTCAATAAACTGTAGCTACCCAGTGCCGGAGGCACTCATGCAGCCCCAAACCATAACACTCCCACCAACATGCTTGACTGTAGGCAAGGCACACTTGTCTTTGCACTCCTCACCTGGTTGCCGCCGCACATGCTTGTTCATGCAAGTTCATCTTGGTCTCATCAGACCACAGGACATGGTTCCAGTAATCCATGTCATTTGTCTGCTTGTCTTCAGCAAACTGTTTGCAGGCATCCTTCTGGGTAGAGGCATCCTTCTGGGACGACAGCCATGTAGACCAATTTGATGCAGTGTATGCGTATGGTCTGAGCACTGACAGGCTGACCCCCCCACCCCTTCAACCTCTGCAGCAATGCTGGCAGCACTCATACGTATATTTTCAAAAGACAACCTCTGGATATGACACTGAGCACGGGCACTGGAACCTGTCCTGTTAAACCACTGTATGGTCTTGGCCACCGTGCTGCAGCTCAGTTTCAGGGGGTTGGCAATCTTCTTATAGCCTAGGCCATCTTTATGTAGAGCAAGAAATCTTTTTTTCAGATCTTCAGAGAGTTCTTTGCCATGAGGTGTCATGTTGAACTTCCAGTGACCGATATGAGAGTGTGTGAGAGCAATAACACCAGATTTAACACACCTGCTCCCCATTGACCTACCCGCGACCTTGTAGCACTAATGAGGCACATGACACCGGGGTGGGAAAATGGCTAATTGGGCACAATGTGGATATTTTTCACTTAGGGGTGTACGCACTTTTGTTGCCAGTGGTTTAGACATTAATGGCTGTGTGTTGAGTTATTTATATATGCAAATAGTGTTGACATGAAAGTGAAAGTGACAACCCTTGTCATTGCAAGGTCACAGCACAGCACACAGTGAAGCACAACGAAATTGGACCTCTGCTTTTAACCCATGGAAACACCGTGCAGCAGTGGGCAGCTATTGAAAGCGCCCGGGGAGCAGTGACAGGGACAGTACTTTGCTCAAGGGTACCTCAGGGCAACCTACTGGTGAAGGAATCGAACCCACAATCTTCGGATGCAGGGGCAACTGCCTAACCAATAGACCACCACTGCCTTAAAATGAAAAGATATAAAATATTACAAAAATGTGAGGGGTGTATTCACTTTTGTGAAATACTTTAGCTACAGTAGTAATCACTGTACAAGAGTCATGTCATGTCTTCCTCCCCAAATTATATACTATTTGCTAATGTGGGATATTTCAGGACACAATATTATTATTGCAGTAGGTACTCCAACAAGAGCCTTAAAAAAATGATCAAAACAGCAGCAGCAGTAATTGCAGTTCTAACATAAATGACAATCTTACATGCCATGATCATGTCCTCTGAAGTAGTCCATAAATTGATTGCCTATGTATCACATCATACTACTGAGTACCAAAACTGTTTAACTTTAATGTTTGAATGTATAATGCTCCGGGATGCAGATTTTAAACTTTATTTTAAACAGTAAATAGTCACAGCACAGCAACCTTTCAATTAACTTAACAGACTATTAAAGGTGAAACAGATAAGTTTTGCAAATAAAATATCACTATAGATCTCTCCCAGTTTATTGCTGATATTCTAACATATCTGTGATTTTTAACTGATACTCTAACAATATTTCTTAGATTTGTAACTTAGAGTTTTTTTATAAACAAATGAATATATGAAAACAGAATACAATGATTTGCAAATAAACCATATACAAATACATAATTAATTAACAATATAAAATAAATAATGTATCAAATGTTTATACTGGGACATTTTTACTATTTGGTTAAAATTATGAGGTTGAGATGGGGGCAACAAAAAATTGAAAAGCAATGTTACAGAACAAACACCTGGAAGAATATTATACAACTACTTAATTTATTTTGAAACTGGTCAGTAACATGATTGGGTATAAAAAGAACATCTTAGAGAGGTAGACTCTTTTAGATGTAAAGACAGACAGGGCTTAACCAACGTTCAAAAAATCTGCACCTACAAATTGTGGAACAGTTTAGAGAAATGTTAATTAATGTAAAATTGTAAAAAGTTTCAATATCTGATAATCTACAGTACAAAGTGTTAACAAAAGATTCCAAGAATCTGGAGAATGGACCATCTGGCTTCTTATCATTTTACAAGCCTGCATCTTTGATGAACTAGCAGCTTGCACATCTGAAAAGTACCTATACACCTAACCGCCCACTTAGATCCCAGAATAAAGATCTCCTAATTGTCCCTCGCATAAATAAATGTATAGGAGAATGAGCCTTCAGTTACAGGGCCCCTAGATTGTGGAACAGCTTGCCTGCTTCTGTACGGGATGCCGATTCAGTCTCGGTCTTTAAATCACGGCTGAAGACTTACTTCTTTAGTTTAGCTTACCCGCACCAATCACCATAGTGCACCACTAGTAATGTCGCTGGTGCTGCTGTACATGCCATCGCACTGTTTCATTTCTGTGTCTGTCACTACTCGATCCTGCTCATTACTGACCCCCTCATTCCATTTCTCTCCCCACATGTCCAGGGGGGCCCGTTGTGGTCATCACCTGAGCCCAATGCCGAGCTACCATCTGGTCTGTGTGATGCATCTGATGCGCCAAGGGACCCTGGCGGCTCATTGGTACCTGGAAGCAACTTGGGACTCCTCACTGATCCTGGAGTTTAAAACCAAACTAACTCTGTACTGTTAGTATACCCAAGGGGGTTGGGTAGCCGGTTGACCTTGGACCCTCAGAGGTTTTTTTCTCCACATAGTGGAGTTTTTGGTTCCTCTCCTCCGTAGTCGTCCGGCTTAAACATCTTAAACATCTATTACTGTAACCTGTTATCAATGTAAAGTGCCTTGGGGCAACTTTGTTGTAAAAGGCGCTATACAAGAATAAATTGAATTGAATTGAATTGAAAAGTCACCATCAATGCTGACGGGTATATTTAAGTTTTAAAGCAACATATGTCCCATCCAGATGATGTCTTCTTCAGAGAAGGTCTTGCCTATTTTAGCAAGACCTCAAACTGCATCTATTACAACAGCATTGTTTTGTAGTAGTAGAGCCCAGGTGTTAAACTGGCCTGCCTGCAGTCCAGCCCTTTCATTGAAACACATGCCACATTATGAAACCAAAAACATGACAAAAAAGAGCCAGGATTGTTAAGCAGCTAGCATTTTTATCTTTGAGATAAACATGAAACAACATTCCTCTCCCAAAAGTCCTGCAACTGGTTTCCTGAGTTCCCAGACATTTATAGACCATTCTTAAAATATTTGGATGTGACACAGTTGTAAACATAGCCCTGTGCCAACTTTTTTGATACAAGTTGCTGCCACTAAATTCAAAATTACCTTATTCAGTTTAAACATTTAGCATTGAATATTTTGCATGATAAACTAAAACTTCACAACAAGTTCTAAAATTGAATAAAAAGTGGATAAAAAGAACAAAAGAGAAAAAAAAAATGAATTACACCAACATATCAGTGAGAGGGGAAAGTATGTAAGTAATTATGTAATATGCTTCTCATTTTAGCCTAAAAATTCAATTTCAGTCTCATTTAACTACAAAAATAAATCATCTGATTTTTCTTTAGCATACAACAGAAGGGCAACAATGATCTTTTCAAGAGCAATTGCTTTTTCTTTACAACTGTGCACACAGTTGTTAGTCAGTGTGAAAAACACTTTTAGTTGCTTAAAAGTCATCATGGTTTTCTTTGTGTTATCAGACTACTGATGGTTTTACTGATGGTTTAGTTAAGCTTTCCAGGTTGATGAGCATCAACAGCTCTTTAACTAAGGTCCTCAGAAAGTTCCTTTGTATGTGCCTTGATAAAGTTTCACAAACATGTGAAGATCAAATGTTAGTAGATCCCTATTCTTCAATGGGCATAAATTTGCAAGCTTTTCAAAATTCTAACCTTTGAATGGAGTTAGGAATAAATATGTAAAATTTTAATATAGACATTGGAGAAACTTTAAGAATGGACCTTTCAGAATACGCTCAAAGTTAATACAAACTTTGTGTGAATATTTTGCCAGCAAATACACTTAGAAAATATACATATGGGTTCAGCAGTAAACCGCTGCATGAACCAAGCTTACAAGTGACATATGGCACTTCATGACTGGATGGGTGGAATAAAAACTGCAAACTATTGGAAACTATACTATTTGAGCTTATTTTATCGAGGAACTTTTACAAACATAACTGCACATAACATAAATTTGTAGGCTGACAAGGTCAGAAACTAATCACACACAGATGTGTGAGCTACAGTCAGTAGGCAGAGGTAGCCTAGTGGTTAGGGACTAGACCCCAGGATCAGAAGGTGGGTTTGAATCCCAGACCCGTAGGTTGCCCTGAGATACTCTTGAGCAAGGTAGCTACCCTGTCCCCTGTGGGTATGTGCTGTTTCAAGTAGTCACTTTCACTTCATCTAACCTACAAAAATCCATTGTTTGCATCCGGATGACCAAAAATGTATCAGTGAAATGTTTTTTTCTGACTATACAGCTTGTGAAAAGCATTTGTAGTACATTCTATGCAGACCAGTTATTGCAAAAGTCTACATTATTTTCCACATCAATCTCTAAAAAAATTTAGTATAATCCAAAGACAACATGAGTAAAGGCAACAGTTTTTTAAAATGATCTTGTGACTTATAAAAGGAAAAAAAAATATATCAAAATTAATATTGATATCTTCTTTACTTTTCAGCAGCCTCCATTAGAAATTGCTACAACAGTTCATTTGTTTCCATTTTTTCTGTCCTCTCCATCCTCCTCTTTCAGACCGACCACCTCATAACATCCATAAACCTCCTCTTTGGCCTTTCCTGTTGCCCTCTTGCCTAGCAGCTGAGTCATCAACATGCTTTTCCCAATATACTCCTCATCTATCCTCTGCACATGTTGAAACCAATGCAACATTGCTTGTCTGATTTCATCAACCTGAGTTATCCCTCTAATATACCCATTCCTAATTCTATTCATCTTTGTCACTCCCAATGCAAATCTGAGTTTAAAGTTGCACAGATTTGCTGCCTGTCTCATATAACATACCCATATAACATAACTCCCCTCACCTCATCCCTTTCCTTGCTGGCTCTTTTACTACTTAAGAAATTTCCCTCTCATGTGCATTTCCCATGACTCTGTACTGTGAACTCCATGTATATAAACTAATCCACCTATGCAACCTTTATACCCTGCATCCTAACCATTCTGCTACTCTATCTTTCATTTACATTCATATATTCTGTCCAACTGATTCTCATTCCTCCCCTCGAGAGCATTTCTTTAGCTGCTCCCTACTCTTACTACAGATCACAATGTCATCTGCAAACATCTTGCTCCTCTCTAGTCTCATTTTTCAAACTGTCCATCACCATTGCGAACAAGAAAGAGCTAAGCATTTATCCTTAATGGGGCAGCGGTGGCCTAGTGGTTAGGGAGTTAGCCCCAGAATCAGAAGGCTGTAGGTTTGAATCCCAGACCAGTAAGCTGCCCTGAGGTACCTTTGAGCAAGGTATGGTCCCCATCAATGGTCTCATTCACAAATGTAATCCTACCTCTACTTTAAATTCATCTGCTACTCCTACTACAGATCTCTCCACTGTCACTCTTTATCAATCTGATGTTCCTTTAAACCAACTTTGTAAAGCAAAATGGGGCAGAATTTCTTAATAAATACTGATGCCCTGTTACCAGAAGTGTCTTACTGCAGCTGCTAAAAGTATTATAACAAAGTTGTATGCTTTTGTGCTAAGTACATTTTTCAAATTCATTTTTAAAAGAAAAAAAAAAAAATTGTGTTTGGTTTTCTCAGGTCATCTTCTGTGTTCTAATAATTTTTTAATGTTATGAATAAACAGAAACAGAGGAAATCAGGAAGAGGCAAATACTTTTTTCAGAGCACTGTATATGCTAGGTGTAGCATAAATTAACAACTCAGTGTATAGCTTTACATCAATGCAATAAACAGATGATCACACCTAGAGCACATATAGGTCCAGGCAAGTTGCTACATACTGATGAATTTTAGGGAGACATGAGCACAATTCTGCCAAACTATGTTCTCTTCCATGGATGATCTCAGTATGCAAGGGTGTGTCAATAACAAGCCTTGGCTGCACGTGCATGCACCAATTCAAGCCAGAGTAGTCCGTCAACACACATGCTTGAATTCCAAGTGCCTCTTTGGGGCTTTCAATTGCACCATGTGTAAAATATGATGCACCAACTTTTTAAGAGACGCCTGTGTGCACATGTTTATGCAATATACTTAGAATATTCTATAAAAGGTTAAGTGGAATGCCACATAGATGAATCACTTTAGGTTCTTTATAAAAATTGACCTCTCTGTTCCATTTGCTTTTAAGTGGAGAAAACAGGGTGACATATCCATTATATTTCTATGAGTTATACCTTATGAGTGGAAAAAGTTCCAGTTCATTTGATTAGTTATTTATTCAATCTTAACATACACTTTTTGTGCATGTGCACATGTACAACTTGAAAAAGGTCATATTTGCTCTCTGCCTTCCCAGCAGATTAGCCATCCCCTTTGTATGGTAGTACTCCACTGTGTGGCCAGTAAAGACCTTAAAGAATAATGACGTGGCCCCCTTCCACACCTAATTAAACCCTACTGAGAACTTTTGGGCCCTTCTTAAGCAGGAGATTTATGGGGAAGGAAAACAGTCCACTTCTCTGAACAGTGTCTGGGAGGCTGTGGTTGCTGCTGCACAAAAAATTGATCACAACTGACAGACTCCATGGAAGAATTATGACTGTTATTTAAAAGTAGGGTGGCTATATTGATCAATATTTTTTTTATGTCAGAAACGTGTATTTGTAAACTTTTAGTTATTTGTTTATTGTTCTCACTTTAACAAATGAAAATAATCAGGAAAGATGGGAAAAAATTTCAATTATCACTTAGTTGCATAATAATTCTGCACACTAATAGATGCCTAAAAATTGTGCACACATATGTATTCCCCTGAGAATGTTCACACTCACATTTACTTTGTAAAACATTCAGGTTTCAGGGTTATTAACATGTTGGATTGACTGATATCAAAGTATTTGTTCCAAATTAGAACTGATTCTTAAAATACTCACTTGCCTAAAAACTGTGCGCACAGCAAACGTTTGAACACTTCATTAACGTACTACAAATACAGAAATGGTACTTCTCTCTAAAATGCCATGTGAAACACATAAGGATAGCTACAAAAAAAAGAACAGTGGGAATTCACTCAGGTGAGCATAAGGTGGGTGTGAGGACCATTGCTACTCTTTGCCTAAAACTTTAAGGCGTTCTCCCCATTCAGATTCCTCTTTTCAAAGCCAGAATGCCTGATGTCATTAAACTAACAGCGAGGAGTGTAAGAAGTCTGAGCATCAGCTGTGAGAGCCAGAGGAATCTGGAAAACATTGTCTCTCCCACTTTTTTTGTCCATGATGCAATGCTCTTTCATTTCCTGTTAGTTGCAACGCCCTCAAGTCAAACGTCATCTTAGCTCAGAAAGGAGCACCAGGTATCCATTCCTCTTCATTTAAGCATTTCAAAACATTCAGATCTTCCAGACAATATCATCTGTTCTATCAGTTTTACATTATTTTCAGTTAACAGTTATGCTAAATGTTCATGCATGCTCAAAAACTACTCCTGTCAAGCACACTAACAACAAATTTTGATATTTGGGTGTGTATATAACCTGCAGTGTAATGACTCAATGACAATACAGAGTACTATATAAAATGTAGTAGGCTGATGTGCTCACACTCCACATGAGAGTAGCGCTGGCCATCTTAGCAACATGAATATAATATAGTGAATGGCTTGACGTGGTTTCTTTGGTAAATGTCGTCCCCTGCTGGGGTAAAACCAACATGTCCTCTCCTGCCCTCTCTTGATATTTTCCAGTTGAATGAATGAATGAACTGATGTTGCACTGCATTCAGCATCAACAGTATACTAATCACCAGCTTGATCATCTGTAATCACCAGCACTAGTTCTTCAATGCTTCATGCCTTAAGTCATATGGCTTTGCTAAGCTTGAATGATTAATACGCAGATTGTGTTGTGGCTTAACAAACACTACCCTTTGAACCTGGTCAGGCACAGTACTGAAAATGAGAGCCAAAAATCTTTAAAAAGTCATTCAAGAAGCCTGAAAAAGAATTTGTCAAACATGATTTTAAAAAACAAAGAAATTCCAAGAAAGTCTGGCTTCAGGAAGCAAACTATGAAATTAGTAAGGGCTCAGTGTATGTATGGGTGTATATATACAAATGCAAATGGGTGATAAAATCTCCAAAACAATAGATCTTGTGAGGTGTTCCAGATGTGCAGTGGTTAGTACCTGTTCGAATGAAGGACAACCATTAAACCAGTGGCAGGATCATGGACACCCAAGGCTCATCTGTGCCAAACCCAGAAAAGAACTGCTGTGGCACAAATGAATGCTATCAGAAAATGCATTGCATTACAGATGTGTATGTTAGAGTTGGACTGGTCATGCTGATTGCACATCCCTTGGGCCCAGGTCTTTATTTGGATATTTCTGCAAGATAAAATTGTCATCAGTATTGCTGGTGTAAATTAAGTGAAGTGAATCAAAGTAAGCATTTTTCAATGAAGGCACAGCACACACTGAACTACAACGAGATGCATTCTCTGCGTTTAACCCATACAACGATTCTGTAGCGGTGTGCAGCCCTATTCAGCGTAAGGGGAGCCGTGATGGGGACAGTACCTTACTCAAGGGTACCTCAGGACAACCTACAGTTCCGGGACTTGAACAAAAGTTTCGATTATGGGGCCCAGTCCCTCATCACTAAACCACCACTACCAATTTTGAACAGATATAAAATGACGGCTGATCTGTTAAAATCCACCAGAAGTAGTGAAAACGTATGATCTTATGACTAATGCGTTATAATATAAGTGAGTCAAAATGGCTCTGCGACACGTGATGGGGAGAGTGTTTGTAAACACCCGTCGACAGCATGTGATCGCAATGACGACAAACAGTGTCGACCAATCAGACGGTGGGGGTGTGTGAGGGGGCGTGACTTAATGTGGCGCTGTGGAAATTTCTGTGAGCTCGGGAAAGGGTTTTTTTTCTGGCATTTCCAAATTGATTAATGAAGCCCAAACCAAAGGGCACCCGTGACACGACAAAGCAGAACAGAACGAAGCTCCACCGACAGAGGCGGGTCAGGTGAGTGAGGTGCTGCCAGGATGTGTGTGTTATTCTCCTATTTGGGGTCGATAGGAGGCAGAAATAAGCTTCTTCTTTCAGTTTTCCGTTCCACCTTAAAAGTATCCCAGGACTCCCTGCTGTATTTAAGGTGGACTGAAAAATAAGTCGTCAAATTTAGCTCCAAGTTCCCTTACGCTGTGTAGCTTACATTTTGTGTTTTTTCCACAGAGTGGTGGCTCTCTATAATGAACGCCTCGAGGCGGTGTTTGCCATTAGTAGATCCGCCCTCAACTCTGAAGTAATTTGGCCTCATTCAAACAATGCAGTATATGTATTAAATTAGATTAAAAACATTGTGTTTTATTTATTTATTTATTTTGAGGGTGGGTGTTGCTGCAGCGACAGAGGCGCGAGTGCGCGGCTACTAGCCTAGCATTGATGTTACGCAGTTCGCGCACAGGGCTGTTTACCACCTTTTTGTCACTGCGTACAATCGTCAAAATAGATAAAGGTCATCAAACGCGTTAGGGAAGAGGCACATATTCACAACCATGACTGCTTCTTGGTTTTTATCCTTTTCCTAAAATGAACTGGAAAGCGCGGCTTTTCTGGAGCCTCGCGTTTGCTGCCTGTGGAAAGTCGAAATGATGCCGTGTTTATTGTATATTAGTTTGTTGGAGACCTGTAGTGATATGCGGTTTATATGAAAAACACATCCTCTCCAGAATTGTTCGCTAAATCTCTCTGTCGGCGTCGTATTAGTAAAGTGCGCACCTTCGATTTCCCCATGTAAACAAAACGCTGCTTTATTTTGCCCGCGCCGCCTGGTGGCGCCGTTTGGCACCGTTTAACCTCTGACACACATTCGGTGACGTCAGCTGCAGGAGAGGAGCAGAATGCCCGCCAGTATCAAGTGACTGGAGCTGAATCTGGAGGTTGCTGTTGGTAAAGAGCTTGTGTACAAGTGATCGAAATCTACGGGTATTGCAGGCCGTTCAGGCATACATAATGAACCACACAGGCCCGTCTTAATCAGTGCTGGAACACATGCCAACAGGAGGCTGCAGGCTCATGTTACAAAGCACTGGAACATCCATTAGTTGTGTTTAGGAAAGTATCCACAGAGGAGAACCGTGAAACACAAACAGCGTCTGAATTCTCTGTGAGAACAAAGCAGGAGATCGCATACGTTTAGATAAAATAAACACGCAAATGGGGATCACCTGGCAACAGATTGGTCTTTTAAAGATTTAAAAGTGAAATATTTACTTGGAAATTGCCAGAAATTATGGGGAGAAAAAAAGAAACCTCACTCATTCAGGTGCCTGTGTTGGCGTATGGAAGTTAAATTTTGCTATGTGTGTTTTTTATACAATTACAGATCTTCTTGTTTTACAGCCAGTCAGGAATGGACAGCGTTCACAGGCACATAGGGTAAGTGTAAAGAAAATAAAATGGAGCACGGCTATAATGAAATAAGTAACATTCATTTATGCTTTTAAAATGTCCTGTCAGTTTTAGCTTTGTACTTTCTTGGATATGGCCATTTTTTTCATCCTGAACACTCTCTGCCCTATCTTTAGCATATGGTCACATTAATATGGACAATAATTTTGTCACTTTTCCACAAACTTACACAAACTAGAAAAAAGGAAAACTGCTTTGGCACCTGGCAGTTGGCTTCTGTTATACATTTGCTTCAAGTATTAATTTTTCTTTAGGTACATTATTATTATCAGTGATATGGCAGAAAGGGGATGTTGAAAAAGAGTATGCCTTTAAGATAATTGAGTTATGTTTTTTGTTTCAAACACTGTCCCTCAGCCAAAGACGTCATCTCATAGTGCTTAATGTGCCACGGGCTTTTCTGAATGGCCAAGTCAGGGGCTATACAACTGCGTCATATAGGACCTGTTCCACGCAGTTCAGGCTTTGCAAGGCAGCTGAGGCCTGCCTGTCTGCGTAGCCAGGCCACCAGGCTCCTCCGCTGCCTGGCAAATTAAGCCCGCAGGAAGTGGAGCTCACAGGAGAGATGACACAGCTAAAATTAACCAGACCGTCGCCTGCTGCTGAATGACAGGGTATATAAATAGCAGACAGGAAAGTTCTGAGTTAGCATGCATTATTAGCTACTGTGGGCCACACCAAAAATGGTAGAGTGTTAAAGGGCCCGGTTTAACAGTGAAGACAGGAAAATAAATCACTGTGCAAGTAATGAACATTATGTTCACAGGTACTTAATAAAGGAAATAATGTTCCAAATGGGGAAGACAATCTGACCTTTGACCTTGTGCTGTAGAAGTTTTATAGTTTTCAAAGGAGGTTACATTTCCTGCTTCTTAATGGCTTTCCTGGATTGAAGCACTTTTGAAAGAAGCCTCCATTGTTTGAAATAAACAACTTGCCTGCAAAGTCCTTGAGGTAAATGTGGGAGTTGGCGCTAAATGAGGATGCGAGTACACAAAATAGTATTTTTTTGCTCAAACCTCAAATCAAAGGGTGATTGACCTGTTCAGACCAAACATGCAGTATATTCAATACACAATATATGTATTCTGCTTTGATCTTTCTTTTGAGCTTTTTGTTGTCTCTGCTTAGCAGAAGGACAGACTGTGTTGATAACTACAGTGAGAATTCTGAAATAAGATCCATGAATTACTGTATTCTTTAGTTCTGAAGCATTTTACTGATACTTCATAAATTTCAGCTTTATTCCAGCACATTGCTTCTTAGAAAAATATTATAGTATTTGGAATGCTTTATATCCAGTCTTTGCATTTACAATATGACACTTGGACGCTCTTTGGGAATTAATCCCATAGCCTACTAATGTGTTAAGCTTGTTCAAGCTTGCAACATGGTATGCAGTTTTGTTTTTTTTTGATGTTTTTTTTTTTACCAAACAATTCTTTAGCATTTGTTTGTGTCCTCCTGGAAATTCAATGTTACTGGAGGAAGTGCTTAGATGCTTAGCTGATTTTCCCACGGGAATACTTTTGGGATTGTTTAGTGAGAAATGCACCCAGTTCTGCTTCTTCCCTATTGTATTATTTGAGAACATGTTAGTATTTGATAATATGTGAGAGTAGTGCAGGATATGTATGAGGGCAGTGTGACAGTTGTGAGATCTGCAGTAGGAATGACAGATGCATTTAAAGGAAAGGTGGGATTACATCAAGGATCAGCACTGAGCCCATTCTTGTTTGCAATGGTCATGGACAGGGTTGGGGGATGAGGTTAGAGAGGAGTTCACATGGATTATGAAGTTTGCTGATGATATTGCGATCTGTAGCAACAGTAGGGAGCAGCTTGGGGAGAACCTGAAGAGGTGGAGATATGCTCTAGAGAGGAGAGGAATGAAATAGAACAAAGGCAGAATACATGAGTGAGAATGAGGAGTATGGTGGAGTGGTTAGGATGGATGCAGGGAGTAGAGGTGACAAAGGTGTAGGAATTTAAATATTTGGGTTCAGCTGTTCAATAATGGGGAATGTGGAAGAGAGGTGAAGAAGAGTGAAAGGAAAGGTTTACAGGACGGTACTGAGACCAGCTATGCTATACAGGTTGGAGAGAGTGACTCTTACAAAAAGATAGGCAGCAGGGCTGAAGGTGGCAGAGTTACAGATTTTTGTTGGGTGTGACGAAAATGGACAGGATTAGAAATGAGTATATCCGAGGGACAGCTCATGTTGGATGCGTTGGAGAAAGCTAGAGAAGCAAGGTTGTGTTGGTTTGGACATGTACAGAGGAGAGATGAGGATTTTATTGTAAGAAGAATGTTGAGGATGGAGCTGCTAGGAAAGAAGAAAAGTGGAAGACCAAAGAGGAAGTTGAGGTTTATGGACATGTTGAGAGAGGACATCGTTACAAGGAGGAAGATGCAGAGGACAGGGTGAAATAGGAGTCGCCACAGCGGATCAACTGTCTAACGGGAGCAGCCGAAAAAAGAAATAGTATTTAATGATATCCCTTTAATAAGTCCCTGTAATACAGATGCTAATATTATTACAAAAATAAAGTGCTTAGGGCCCTCAAACATTTTGGAGAATTTTACTTTATACTCAGCACTGATAATGCAAAGATGTGGCAGGCCTAAGCAAATTATGGCAAAAAAATTTCTTTCTTCACACCCATCAGGGTCTGGCTTCCAGAAAGTGTTGCGGCAGAAAGATTGCATTAAGGGTGAGTATGAACAAGTATTGAACACTTGCTCTAAGGGTTCATAAATACAGATTCTACTTGAAAGTGATGCTTTGTGTCTGTGATTGTTTACTCTTAAAGGCTTAAATGAGCCCTAAATTGTTATGCAATGTCTGCATTTTTTAAAAACAAAATTAGTACTTGAACGAAAAAAGTTTTTTGGGGTACCAAAGTGCTTTCACTTCAAAAAGATTTTTATTTTTAAGACTGTTATGTTCCATTAAGAACATTTGTTGATCAAATGTTATGTTTATATTAAGAACAAATGTTGATTACAGAAAAAAAAAATTCTTTCTCTTGAATACCACTTAGAACTTTTAGTTTTTAGTTAGAACTTTTTATACTTTCAGTTATAGAAATTACTGAATTTAGAATCCGAATATCATTTCATATAGAAAAGTTGTAGCTACTTTATTAGCAATCAGATAACATGACTCCTTTTATGTAACTTTGAGATTTATTTCTCACTGAAGATTTTAACATTAACATTGTGTTAATGAGCCCACAGTGTGCTGTTTGTGGTCCCATAGTTAAATTGGACCACTAAGAGGCTTATGCTCGTCAGTTGGGGTGTCATCTGCCTGCTGGCTGCCCTGCTTGGTGCCAACTGACCTGCTACTGCTAGCCCTGCCCATGTCTGTAGGCAAATGAAGACATGAGGGATGAAAGCATGCTGGGAAATGCAGTTCAGCCAAAAGTGTGTCAGCACCACAGTAGGGAGGGGTTTGTTTTCATCAGGCTTATGCTGCAAACCTTTCGCGCATCATTCATCTAAATAAATAAATAAAAACTGCCTCATCTAGACAAAATTATTCAACTTTTAAACAACCTTCCCTCAACTAAATCCTTATTTGAGTCACCAAGTGATTATTTGTTTCTGCTTTAAAACTTGCAAATTAGTCGTGCTAGATATCAGTTTAATGGTTATGTTGTATTTTTGTCATCAAACATTCATCATTCCACTGCTTCATTTTGCATCATTTGACTTATTTTTTAACAATTGAATAGTCTGTTAGTCATAAAAATATGAGAGTGCCCATGATTGAAAGCACTTATTCTTAAATCACAACTGTGACATAAACACTCTTCTTGGAGTAGTCAGTAATTGACTCAACTAATAGCTACATCTGTACATTATGATGTTGATTAATTTACTTGGGAGAACACAATCTTGCACTGATATTAATCTAAAATACATATTAAAGAGAAATTGTCATTTGGTATCTTTATCCTTTGCCATAAACACATGCTTCTATCATACAGTTGAATATATTTTCCATAATGTTTGCTTGCTTATTGTTGCTATGGTAACAGAAATGAAGTCTTAGTACAGGACGTTCACATTCTAGACAGATTTTATGATGTACACATGTTAACAATAACTGGTTGAATTTCTACTAAAGTTTCATAAGTATGAGATTATGTCTAAAAGTGTTGAGAAATCCCCACTAATTGGTGTTCAGATGCCTTGAGACACACCCGTTTTTGGCATGGGTGTTTAATTACACAGCTATAATTGTATAATTTCTATTGAAAGGCATTATCCAATAGAATGGGATGCTCTGGAGCAGCTGCATATTTACTAAGGTCAACTAAGGTGTACAGCCTAGTGTTAGCTAAAGGCATATATTATAAACCTCCAATATTACAGTGGAACATAGTCCTTTTGAGTGATGAGGCTCTGTTCAGTTGGACAAGTTTGGAATCCAGTGCATGATGTTCCTAAAGCTCACTGGTTTAATGCACTCCGTTCTTCATGATAATATTCCTATATCTATGCTCCCTTGAAGTGTAGTGCAGTAAAGTGACTCTTTAAAGAAACGATTGAGAAGAAAGAAGTATTTTTACCATTTCTATTTAGTTTTCAAAAGCACTGTTTTTAATGGAGATAAAAGAACCTTTTTAAAACGTATAAAGAATGATCCCTTAATATAATTATTTATTATTTTATTTTAACCTGTGCAGTATGTTAGCAAATAACTATTTATTGAAAGATTTTGTAGAGAAGCCTTTTATTCTTTTTTTTGTTCTTGAATGGCATGGTAATTTGACATATTGTAAAGTGTTTATTTACAAACTGTAGCACCAGATTTATCCTTAGCTGTATTTACCCCACCTTTGCCATGTGCTGGCTAGGCTCCAGTACTGCCCGCGATCCTAATCAGCACAAGTGTTGAAGAAAATTAGTGAGTGCGTGTTTACCGTCCAATCTTGAGGTTTGCCTAGACATCTATAGTACAAATAACATTGTCAAAGAGCCAGTATCCAGATGTTGCTTGAAAAAGAAACAAGACCAACTAGATTTGAAGGGGGTCTGCTAATTTGGTTAGCATTATGGTTTGAGGCAGCGTTCTCATTTAATCTAAAGAAATGCAACAACAGCAGCTGCAGAAGGGTGTGGTTTGATTGACCAGGTTGCCAAATGTGAGCACACCTTTATTGACATGTCAGACTTGCACATGGGATGTTTACATGATTGTACCCCATTCTCAACCTAGCTACCTAACATGAGACAGTGCAGGGAGAAGGAAAACAAAACGGAGCTGCCTGGCTGTTACATAACAGTCGTGCGGCTCAGCTATGTGCCTTTAAAAGCTGTGGGTTGTCAGGTGATGGGGGGGTGGCACAGTCATCTCAGTTCACCGAGACATGAGTGAGTGCATCTCGCATTAGAAACATGACAAGATGCTGTAGAGTTGGGAGAGCGAGAGCGAAAGAGAGATAGATGGGCAGACAGCCAGTTAAAGGAGGACAGAGGGAAGTGGAGGACATGAAAGAGGAAGGAAGAGAGGCAACAGAAGAGATTGCAGTGTCTCTTTAATTGTAACCAAGCGATTGCTCTCATTATCTCTCTCTCACTTTCTTGCATTCTCTCTTGTCTGTTTCACTCAGTGGCAGTCAGTGCGACTGGGTTGAGTTTTTCCAAGAAGCACAGTTTCTGTAGCCATAACAGAGAGGGAGAGAGGGGAAAAGGGCCAGAGAATTAAGTGCTGCGTCACACTGCGCGCACAAGAGAGAGAGAGGGAGTTAGTAAGAGAGAAGGATTGTGGGAACGTGTGTGCGCACAGCAGATATCTGATTGTTTGCTCGCAACTGTATGTGCATTTGTTTGAGGTCTGTTTGTGTGTTGTCAGTAAAAAAAAAAACAAAAAAAAAACATGAGACCCAAGGAGTGAATTTGCAACCAGATGAAAATAGTGAGGAGAGGGAGGAGTGATGGTGGAAGGAGAAAGGGAGGGAGAGAGAGAGAGAGAGACAGGGAGGGAGAGATTCTGGATTAGTTGCTACGTCACTTTTTCACGTCGAGAGGAAAACAGCAGCTAGGAGGACAGGAGTCCGAGTCTGTGTGCTTTTTTTCCCTTCTGCCTGAGAGTGAGCGGCCGTGAGTGAGCCTCAGACCCTCCATCGACTCGTCCGCCTCTCATCCTCCTCTTTTCTCCCTCTCCATCCTCATTCTCTCTCCCACCCTTTCTCTGTCTCTCTCGTACTTTGGAAATGTAGCTGCCAGTTCCAACATGGATACTGACAATGTGACATACTTTCTCGTAGTTCGAAGACAGATGTGTGCGTTTGTGTGTGTGAGATAGAAAGTCAGAGCTCGGGCGTGTGCGTGATGGTGCCATGAGGTGTGTTCATAGCGGGCGGGTGGGTGTCGGGAGAAGGGTTAAAGCCTTTTCTTCTAGAAGGTTCCTGAATTCGAGGACAGAGGTGATGGGCGCCACTCACGTCAGAGAGAGAGATAACAATATATGTAACAGCATTGTCTCTCGGCACCATCTGAACCTATGTCTAATTACTGTCAGTCTGTTATAGTTAATTAGGCTACAAAAATATGGGCTTGTAAAAACAGGTTAACTATAGGTTACCTCCAACTCCTTGCCATTTGTATGTGTGTCTAAGATTTTTGCTTGGGCTTGCCTCAGAAAAATCATTTCTCTTTGTGTCCGGCCTTGCCGAACTCATCCAAAACGCAGTTTTGGGGGCCGAACTGTTAGTATCTTTCACTAGGCATCGAATGTTAGCATGCTTTTCTGTCCCTTGTGTTGTGATGGGCTGAGCAGTGTGTGAGCAGCAGGTAGAGGAGGAGTGCCTATAGCTCACTTGTTTACAAGGGGCGCTAGGCAAAGGGCTAAGCGCATGAGGGCTAAATTTGTGATCTCTTGGCAGGGAGGCGAGCAAAATGAGCTGGTAATTGGGGCGGTTTCATCAGAGGTGTATCAAGGGTTTATGTTAGCGTGTCACTCAAACCCAGCAACTTCCCTCAACAGCTTTCTCATTCCTGCATAGTTACTGGAAGCAGAGGGCTGTGACGCAGTCATATCTGCTGCACTCACCCTTGAGTGCGTGGCTGTTTTTCACTATTATTCCCTCTCTTCGGTGTCTCAATCTCTCTCCCTCTCTCCTAAAATACAGGGCTTCCTTGAGAAGGAGGGACTGCTGAAAAGGGTCTAAATGCCATGGCAGGGGATCAGGAAGAGAAATTGTTTACCTTGCTCTCTTGGTGACTGTGCACTGGCTGGTGTCCAGTTCACATGCGCTAGACTTCCTAAAGCAGCCGCATCAGGCAGCTGAGTGGCAGAGCTGTCCTCCAATTGGGGCGAGGCAAGCCCTCCAACTACTTTCACAGATAGTATGCCATTGGACAAGCTTGGACAAACAGGTGGAGGGGTCACTGTGATTGGGCAGAAGGTAATGTTATTATTTGTAGGCCTTGTTTGATGTTAGATGGCATTTTGTGTATTCATTTCAAGGAAAATGTTTATGCAGCCTTTCAGAGGGTACATTTTTTTTTGTTTGTCTAGTCATAATTGGATTACATTATGTTATCGTACAAAGTTTCTGTAAGAAATCAATGGACTGAAAAAGGAGGTGTCTGGAGGACGTTTGTGCAATATAGTAGGACTTTTATGAATGTTGTAGTGCGAAATAGACAAATTCTTGGTTTAATGTGGTATTGTTTGTTGTTTTTTATGCCAGTCAGCTGGTTGCGTGTATCTGAGAGCAGAGGAGAGAAAGAGAGAGAACTGTGACGCAGTTGATATGTGCCTGTTGCTCTGGTGTTTATCAGCTCCCCTCTTCCTCTGTGGGCTGACCACTGTGTTTCCTGTTTAGATCAAGCATGTTAGAACCATGGCTCGCACCTTTACGCTGCCAGTTTTGAGGACCACGTGAGATATCATAATGCTTGTCTGTTCCACGTTGTTTAGAGCACAAACTTCTCACCTGTAATTGTTTATCTTTTTGGGGGGTTTTGAGGAAACGCAAAATATCCTCACTCTGCCCCCGCTCAACATTTTCTGCCACAGATTTCCTTTAGAATGTCTAGAAGCTTCTCGGCTGATGAAACAGTCCGTTTCAAACTGTAAAAACGCAGTGAACCTTATTACACCTATAAGCACTTATCCTGCAAAATTGAGACTTTTCCACTGGGAACCTGTGGCTTCAAGAGCAGACCGGTCCCCTGTATGAATGTGCGTGTGTGACCAGGAGTTTGCGAGGATGCCAGGGTCCTGCAGTGCAGCTGTTGCTACTGCAGTAGACGCCACAGCCTGGATTGCTGGCACACAGCATGGTGGCAGTGTGGCACCAGGAGGGGGGCTGTGGCGCAGTCGGCCTGGCCACCTCCAATGGGGGGTCATTCTTTATGGATGAGGCTAGCCACAGAACAGAGTTAACCTGTGGGAGGCTGACCTGGAGATGACGCAGAAAGGAACTGCTGCATTTGGTATTTGACTAGCTATCTCTCCGCTAGTGCCATTCATCCTGCGAGGTGTGTTCATGTGCTCATATTTGTTTGTTTATCTTTTAGCTGTTAAGAGCTTACAGACATGGGAACATTTATGGTAAACTGCGCTTAAGATGTTATTAACCATTTGATAAGTGTGAGCCTTCGTTTTTCAGTACCTATTTTTTTCTTGATTTGTAGACTTATTTGGGGTAATAGATGTTATCTTGTAACTACTGTATATTTAAGTTCCTTTCAGATTTCATCCTTAGGCTCTTCCTAATAAGCTGCTATTTCAACATCCCTGCTCCTGTTTTCCTTTCACAAATCAGCACTGGCCCTTTAAATCTTCTATAAACATTACACAATGCACAGAGGGCTGGTAAGCAACAAACAACCCCGAAGCGAGAAAGTGAGAGGGGGGACGAGCCTCCAGAAGCAACCAGATACCTCTAAACAGCAACTGTCACCAAGCTCTTCTCCTGCTCCGAGGAGAGGGCGAAAATCCCATGAATATTGTCCCATCAGACAGATAAGCATTACAATCTTCTTGTGGCTCTGTTCGTCCTTCTATTGTAGCAGACGTAGCAAACAAGGAGTGTGTATTCTTTGGACAAATCAGAGAAGGGAGGGAAATAATTTTGGACAACTCAACCACTTTCACATCTCTTTTAATCAGTCACAGCAGAATGGGTGTTCCAGAGTGGGCACAATTCTTAAAAAAAAAAAAAAAAAAAACATTTAAAAAATAAGGGGGGGGGGGGTTGTTAGGAGGAGACCAAAATGGTTAAATCCCTGCCAAAGGACTATGTGGGCCCAGACACACAGAACAGTGCCATTTGGCACTTTTTTTAAATGCTCTGCTAAATCTTTTTGGCTGCGTGACAGTGCACTGGGCAGTACCTGTCACCACACCCTGTTCAGCATGGCTGGGGTCAGGAGCATTCCCTGCCAGAATTCTCTCCTAGTTTACTCCATTTTAGAGCGAATGCAGTGGACGAGGCAGCATTAAAATGAGCATTATAAAAGGGTCAAAATGAATGCTTAAGTGCACTGTGCATTCAGGTGAGCTGAAAATAAGTTTTGCCGCAAGATCATTTTACCTGCTGGGTCACAACTATTGGGCTGTTCTTTGGCTTTATTTAATTTTGTTTCCTCCTTTTCTCTCATCTTCTATTACCTGAAATATAAGTTGTTTGGAATTGTAGAGGGGTGCTTAACAGGGTGCATTATGCTTGACACAGAGCATGCAGAAACCTGCCCAGTCTCATGTCATGCTTTCTTATAACCAAGGATCTAAAGGTACTTTTGTAGTTAAGATTAAGAATCAGACCTTGATTACTTGGTTGATGCTGATAAGTTTATAATTGTAACTTGTTTTGTGAATTGTATAAGTCAGTTAAATGTTGCTGTGTAATAAGACTGCTTAACGTAACTTCAGCTATTTCAAAACCCTCCAAAGCAAGACTTGGCTTTGAATTTTTCAGTGATTTGGTCTTGTCGCACGTTCAGGCACTTTTCAGAACCTAGAACATCCTCTTCTATAAGACAGAATGTTACAAAGCTTCAGTATAAATCAAGATTTTGAATTGGTCTCAAAAGAGATTTTCTATAGAAATCCTTTTTACTCAAGGACCTTGGTACTCTTTCAAGGACTGCAATAGTTGCAAGGACAGATATTTGTTTTTGCATACTGGAAAGACGTGACCATTCTAAACTGGTTTAGTCCAAAGTTTAGGCTAAATTTTTTATTAAAGAAAATGAGCAAAGTCTTTCTTTGCAAGATTGGAGAGCCATGGGTAGAGCTTGTGGTATTGCCTACACAACTCTTGTGGGTCTTTTCCACCTCTTTTCTTTGCTAAAACTTTTAATAATATTAATCATTTTAATAAGTGCAGCCCTAGTAAGATGTAATATACTGTCCTGCTTTATATAAACATGCCCAGAAAATCAATTGGAAAAAAGTATTGGTTTGATTGAAGAATGATTAATCTAGAGAATGTCTAATGCTCAAAGTTTTATTAAAGCATTTCCTTTTATCCAATTAATGTATAAAGTGTGCCTCTCAACTCTTGAGGGAGACCGTTATCAAAGAGTGAGGGAGGGGAGATAAGCAAGATTAAAGTGCCCCATCTCTTCTCTTGTTGAGTGTCTACTGTATGTACTCTGGAGTTGTTTGACTGATAATCCTGATAGTCCTCAGAGAAAAAGAAGTGACAGTGTTGGGTTTCTGTGCTAAATGGGTGGTGTGTGTTTTTCAATGTGTTTTGTAGCCTGCTCAATCGGGACTCAGTAAGGGTTTTGGATCACAGCTTCAGCTGAAAAGGAACCCAGGACAAGGCACAAAATGGGATTTATGCAGATTGCTGTAAAGCAGAGGCAATCAGGCTGGTCTAAAAAAGAACCATATTGAAGCAATAGGTTCGGCCCAGTTAGGCCTTCAATTTTGCCGTGTGTGTGTGTGTGTGTGTGTGCGTGCGCCATAAAGAGCCTTACTATATTTAGATAACAAGATAACAGCTCGTAGGACATAAAGAAATGTAACTTTGCTGTTTCCAATGAGCAGGGATTGTAGGAAGAGCAAAACTCTCTACACAAAGGCTTTTTTAGAAAATTTGAGCTCATTTTGAAATAACTTTATAATAAATATTAATAATCAGACACAGTGTAGCTTAATGGCAATGATATGGCTAGATATGGCCCAGAAGACTTAACTGGGCCAGCTCACTTAAATGAAAGCTGGACACAACAGATCAGTAATATCAATAACAAACTTAATTGTTTGTCAAACTTATGCTTTTGTACCTCCAACTTTCCCTCAGTCCAAACAATTCTCCTAGCCCCAGTCAAAGTAAACTTTCCTACAACATGATGCAACCACCATGTTGGACTCTAGGGATGGTGGTGCACAGGGCCTGGTTGCCTCCACATACATTGATGGTAATTGTGGACAATAGTTATATTGGTTCCGTCAGACCACAGGATTTAGCTTCTCGTAGTCTGTGGTTTGTTTGGAAAACTCCAAGCAAGTTTAATCTGTGCCTTGGAATGGTTAGTGTCTTGTCATGCTTGCATAAAGGCCTGATTGGTAGAGGGCTGCACTGATGGCTATACTTCAGTGAGTTTCTTCTAACTCCACAAAGGAACTCTCATTTATAATGACCATTGGGTTCTTGGTTACCTGTCTGAGAGAGTTTGTGTGTGGCCAGATCATGGCAGTTGTGTTTGTGGTTCCAAAAATCTTCCATTTGAGAATAATAGAAGCTACTTTTGCCCTAAGGCATTTTCACTGCTACAGAAACGCTCTTGTATTCATCCCCATATCTGTCTTGATGCAGTAATTTCAGTTAGAGCATGAGGGGGTGGGGGGATTGAATAGAAGATGAGCCTGAAACTTAAAAGGGTCTGAAAACTTGTGTACTTCTGTATTGTATAGCACTATATAGTCATTATATTTACTGTCCAAAATGACCAGTGAAAGTGAAATGTTTTGTGTATAAAGTTTATGGTAATGTACAGATAAATTTGGGGGAAAAACATTTCTTTGGGCTCAAAGGCAAGTTACATTTCAGTGCCCTGCCTTGTCTGCCAGTACAAGATGTAGCTTATCTAAAAACTATGGCATCAGGCACTGTGTTTATAACCATTTATTGTATTAACTCTACTAGTGAGTAGTTTTTAGAGGTATTAAGGGCTTTGGACAAGCAATTCTGACTCCCATTACTTGCCACATTCCACATCACACCCCTCTGAATGGCTTGCTTTTCACCATGAAATTTGTCAAATAAATTAGGTCAAAAATTAGAAAAATCAGTACCCTTTAACTATGTGTACTGGATTGCAATATGATCTATCTGATAAGCTGTTGCTGCCTTTGTCAGTTAACTATTCTTGCTAACAACTGTTGTCAACAATGTTCATATGAAAATTAAAATATTAAAATTTGCTCTGAGCATTTTTACAGATTTGACTGAGTCTGTTATTTAATAACCAAAAAACTGGGGCTGGCATTTAAAAACAATAAGCTTAATGTGTGACGTATGTTTTTGCTGTAACAGAATGTGAATAAATGTGTGCTACATTGTTTATTTTCATCAGTTCCCTAATCCTGTAATTTATATATATATATATATATATATATATATATATAAAATAAAATTTTTTTTTTTTTTTTTTTTTTTCCCCCCCCCAGCAAATTGATGAGCTGAAGCAGATGGAGAGACAGAGGATGTTGGTGACTCCTCTTGGAAGCTGGTTTCAGATGGTGGCTTAGAGTGCTTCTGTAAAGAATCTAGCACCATTTGAAATCAGTGTTCTAGGGGTGGGAGAAACGTCGTTCTCTCTACTGGAATTTCTGCCTTTTATTATATTTGTGGTTTCAGTTTAAATCTTTTTTCTTTTTTCTTAAACAGCAAGATTGTGTCCTGTCACCAAGGCTGACCGATTTCTTTTGGTGTTCAGAGTCTTTTGGGGTTTCTAGCACCATTTGAAATCGGTTACAATGAAGGACAGAAATCCGCGCTGGAAGGAGACATTACTCTCTGCTAACATCTTATACTTCGTCTCTAGTGCTCATATAATGAAAAAGATACAGTCAAACAATTTAAAAAAAAAAAAAAAAAACAAGGGTTGTGAAAGTTAAACACTTAATCTTGTAATAATCAAATATTAATTTTAACAATATCATGTTATCTTACATCCTTGTTTATAAATGTATACACATAAAGCATAATAAACTACATTCTGTGAAAATCAGATCTGCATTAGCTGCAGAGACGAGTCTCTTTGTTTATTGTTTTTTGCTTATTTCTCGTCATCAGACTAAGTCTAAAGAAACAGCAAGGTTTATAGCACCCAGCCTGAAAAAAAAAACAACCTCCAGCATATATACCCATGTCCTGTGGTTGCCGAGTTGGATTTTTAAGTTTCTCAAAGCTGTCAAAAAGATTTTTGTAATTGTGAAGGGTCTCATTTATTCCTGTGAAACACAAATAGACCTGTTGTTACATCACAGCGCATTGTAAAATAAGCCTACTACAAATACAGCCCTTGTGCAGATGCTCATAGATTAAACGTTGCCTAAAAACGAAGCCAAGGCGACTGAAGCAGATACAGGCAGATGGGACTAAAAGCTAATGATTCAGTCTGTTTACAGGCTTTGGACAGTACTGACTTTTAGTAGTAAAAAGTGAATACTCACATAATTGCTGCAGCTATAGGTCACTTCCAAGTATTTATGGACACGGTAGCATGGATCAGAAAAGACATCGTTAGAGGCCCTCAGCTTGCAAGATGTCTTTCCATTGCACCTGAATTCATCAAGAAAGAGGACTTATGATGGTTGTTGGTTACATAACTACGTTTTACAGACTTGCTAGAGACTACTCAAATATCCCCATCTGCCAAAACTACTTAAAAAAAAAAAAAAGAACAAATCCGTGTCATTAATCAAAAACTAATAAGAAGATCTGGTATGTGGAGGTTGTGCATGAAAGTCTACGACACAGTAAAGCTTACTGGATTGTGTATTTTAGTGAGATTGTTAGTATGATTATGTTCATGTACAGTAGTCTCAGTTTGACTCCTAACAATATGTATTTTAAATGTAATGTAATCCAACAAGTCCAGAAGTGAAATGTATCATTTATGCAACTTTGTTTTCCCCATAATTCATTTTTTTTCACCTAGTGTTGTTGTACAATTACAAACCCTGACAACACATCTTGTCATTCCAGTGACCAAGTATTGTGTATTATTGCTGAATCTGGTTACGTCTAGGTATCACCATGGCAAATCGGAATGATAGATTGGAACAAGAAAGAGCATAGACCATTGATTAGTTCATCTGAATTTTCACATAATCATTATGCATGAGTGAGGTGAAGGCTATTTAAAGATGAAAATGGACAAAATCACTAAGCTCAATGAGAAAAGGCTTCAGACCTTAAATTCCTTATTTAGGCATGACTGACTATAAAATGATGAAATATCCTCATAGGTCTATTGCTACATAAAGACTGCACATTGCATCCTCTTAATTCATTGTTGAATAAGGGGTCACGGTTAAAAACTACCATTCTGAACTAAGTAATAACTCATTTGGTTAGATTACATGGTTACATGTGCAACTTGACTTCCCCCCCATAGAAAGATTGCTCCCTGCACACAAAGGGTGAAAGACTGCCCTGTATCATTCTGACCAAAATTTGATTTGGTTGAATTACATGGTCACATGAGTACCTTGACTCATCAAGACATCCACAGAAATACTCAACATAAGTAAATATATGATCTATTATTAATTTATGTATTTATAATTTATTTCCACTTTGTCTGCTTATCATCAGTTTGCATACCTGGAGCGCAAGCTGAACGTCTGAGGGAAGAAACAGTCAGATGTTGTTGCTAATTTATGGGGACAGGTGGTACGATCCCTTCGCCCATAGTTGGCATGATGGATGAATATCGCTCCACTCGCTTTTGTACAAAATACAATGAACAAGCATTGAAGTGTACTCTGTAGGACAGTTGGTTGGTCTTAAAAAACATCACTGCTCACTTATACATACCGCAGCTTATCACACCTTCCTGATATTCACAGATTACGCTTCTTTCTGGATATAAATGGAGAGATAAACAATAACTTCATACTCTGATTACCGGTGTCATAAAGGGTTCTTTATACTGATGCCATAAAACTGGGGTGGGGAACTACAATCATAGTAGACCAGATTCAGCAGAGAACAACAAACTGCTGGACCCCTACCCAAGAACCATTTAGAAACAAATTGTTAAGGATGTATTACAAAATTACAGCACAGTACTATTTATTAAATTCATAGAATAGTGTTGGTAGCATTACGTCAAGATGAACATTTTGAGTTTAACCATTGACTTACGGTATGGAAGGCAGTTGTAAGCAACATCCAGGTATTTATAAGTTCCAACACAGGGATCAGAGAAGACTGAATTTACCACAGGAACAGCGCAGCTCTGCCGTCCATCACATCTAATACATACACATTACACACACAATACTGAGAAATGCAGACTAAAGATGATTGCAGTTTAATGCATGACCATGATGCATTTAATCCCACTGATATACAGTAATACACTGGCTGTCAGAAGAGAACCAGCTATCTCTGTTTCAGTTGAACAGAAGCTGCACTTTATATTGTGTTAAACGTCTGGGATGTACAGACCAAAAGAAATCTGAATTGCTGATGAATGTTGTAAACACTGTGCCCACTTACAGTCTACATTTTGAGACACAGACTTGTTAGACCTCGTTGGAGACAAGAAGTTATTTAAAATAGATATGATGCTGCATATTATAAATCAACCTCTACAGCTTAATCAGTGGTCAGTGGCCATTAGACACTGCTGGCTGAATATTTTTAGTTGATGGTACAGTAAACACACTAACATGCCACTACAGTGTCATTGTGACTGCTGTGCTGAATGATCCACCACCCAAATAATACTCAGTGGTGGTCCAAACATGATGCAGTGAAACAGATTACCATCTGTAATTTTATAATATAAAGTGTACCTATGTTGTAAGGAAAGTTGAATAAACTTATTTCTATACCTTTAAAAAAAGAGGTAAAATGAGAAAAAAGAAAGCATTTTAGCACAACATTGCAGCATCATCTAAAAGCATCTATTATTATAGTGCCTGGAATGAAAAACGTAAAAAATATGGTACAGTACACTGTATAAAAAGGTACTGTTCAGGCACATTTTTGGATCACGAAGGTAAGAACAATTTATGTGCATATACCCTCAAAGATACAACCTAATCCTAGAGGTCCAATTTTGTGCCATAAATAAATTTTAGTGACAAGGGCAGATTTGTACATTCTTTTAACGTAATGTTTTTCAGTTTTAAAGTAGAAATGTAAAATAGAAAGCCTGGAATTGGAACAGGGCGCACACCTTAAAATAATTAAAGTAGTAGAATATGGTATATTTGTATTCTCTAACTAAAGACATGAAGGTGTATCCTTGAGGGGACCACCACAGTGACAAAAGATACTATCCAGTGACAACCCAGTAACTTTTTCTCTTCCACATCTTCAGAAATTAAACCTCACCTGTTTGACATGATTCTGAGGGATCCTTCCTTGAAACAGTGAATGTTTGACAGCTGATTATGTGGACGATTATCAGAGCAAGTTGTTTTTTCCGTGCGTCCATAATTAGCACTGAAGATTTTAATGTACCCATAATCTGTTAGAGAAAAACAGCATAGGCTGAAGTTTTATTCTGTATTGTCATTTTAAATCAAGGTCAATGGTAGTAAAGCAGAGAAGGGAGTAAGACATTACCACAGAAGAGATGAGCGGTGTGTCCCTCACATGTCAAATATCTTCTAGCTGCTACAAGTAAAGCTGCATGAGCACCTGCAATAGATACCGTCATATTAAACAAAGTAAATATTTATGTAAAAACAGACTTTGTGATTGATGGAATGTCTTTCAAAACAACCTTCTTACCATATAGCATCAGCAGCAGCATACCTGCAAATCAGATTATATTTACACATGTATCACATTTTTAAAGCAAATATAAAAAGGTTTCTAAACACATTACTTAATTGCATACTTACAGGGAAACCGTCTCTGTGCTTGTGTCTGCATAGTGAATGAATATGGGATCAGGAGGAAGTGACCGATCATTTATAGTAAGTCCCTGCTTTTTATCTCACCATTAGTTCCGCTTCAGCCTTCTTAAAAATTAACCATGCAAGACAAACATCACAATTTATGACCTATTAAAAAAACTATACACCAAAATATGGTGTCACATGTCCTGAAATTTATTTCACTGTCAAGAAAAGATGTTTACTCTTCCCTAATGCATGTGGCTGATTTTCATTCAGACTCATTTCTGTGTTATTGGTGAGTGGCTCTCAAGAGTGCAATACAAAAATGTTGTGTGTCAACATAGACTAATATAGACACAAACATGACAAGCGAAATGAAACTACTGGAGGGGTGAGCAAATGCAATCCTACTAGGGACCTTGGCAATTTTTATTCATGGTAAACCCCGTTCATGGTCTTCAGACAGATCTTTTGCTCTGCCTTTCACCTTATGACTGTTGGGAAAGACATTTAGTGTAAGTTAGTGGTTAGTGTAATTAGCTCAAATGATGGATAGATGAATGTATTTTAGCTAAATGTATATTCTGAATTGAATGAGTTCTCAGGGATCTATATAAAATGATTTGGCCAGTAGGAGGTCAGAAAGCCAAATATAGTCAAATTTATAATGTTCCTAAGTAGTTTGTCATGAATATTTAGGATTTTGCGTTACTTTTTTGGCATGCACTGAGAGCATCAATTCAAATAAAGATTTCATTTTTCAGCAAAAATATTTTTGATGAGGAGACCAGGTTTCCTCTGAGTGAACCGATTTCATGCTGGTGTCCAGTGAATTGACATCAAGTGCATTGCAGGTGCTAAATTGCCCCCTAGGTGTGATTGTGTGAGCATGTTTTTGTGTCTATCCTGCAATGGACTGGCAACCTGTCCAGGGTGTTTTTTCACCTTTCACTGGGAGGAAAGGCTCCAGCACCCCCATCCCAGTCAGATTATCACTTATTTATCATTAATTGTTGATATATAATTGGTAAACTATACAGTAAGAGTAGGAAATAGAACATAGATTACAGGTAGTGACAGGTATGGTATACTCTACATCATTAAATGTCCATGTCAGCGACTGGAACAAAAAGCAGTTTAGAAGACACACAATCTGTGTGTCTGTAGTTTTTCTATATGCATTTCTGGATGTTATGGTATGCAGGATGTTAGGAGCAACCCCAGTTACAGACCAAGGAAAGATAAAAGCCAAAAGTGTTTTGATCATCAACTCAGGTCAGGTGAAATCTAAACACTACATATATTCACACATAATATACCACACCCAGACATCAACTTCTGATAGTGATATACTGTTTTACTGCAGTTTGGGACGTAGCCTAAATGAAAGTCCAGTAATCTAGTAAATAATTGACGTATTTAGTGTTCTGAGTAATATGGACCCAGGCTCTGGAAACCTAACTTTGAGAGCACGTTTTCTAGGATTAATCAGTAGCAACAGTTACCATGGTCACCCGGTTGCTACCGTCACAGGTAAACAAGAAGAAATGGCGGCACAGGATGCAGGTAGAAACTCCTAGTGATACGCCATCATTTCGCACAAAACTTTACAGTGCTTTAATGCAGCTCTAATCGCTTTTTCATCAGCTCGCTCGTACGTTAGGAAGGTGGTGTTTGGTAGCTGTGAGGAGCGGAAGATGTTTCCGGCGCACTGCGCGCCCAGTCGCTCTGGCAACACGTTCCCCGCGCCACGCGCCTCTCCGGAGCGAGGCCCTGGTTGCTATGACAACCACGTGGTAAGAAAATGGGGTACTGTTTGATGTAGCTTCCCTGCGCGTCAGGATTGGCTCATACTAGAAACAGGTTACAACTTGTAGCCAATAGCAGCGTGATATGGAAATCGGGCCCCTGCTCTTTTTTAGACTTCTGTGCTTGTTCTGTGCTTCTTCTCCTGCTCTTGGTTTTAACAAACTGCATCAAACTGCATTTTGGGTTTTACAACTTATTTAAACTTTACAGAATATTTGTTCATCTGTTTATTAAATTTTTTGAGAGTGTGTTCTGGAAGTGCAGATTGCATCCAATAGAAAATTATTATTATTATATTTGCTTGTATCAAATATAATGTAGTCTCATGTTCAGAGACACAATGACAAGCATTCATGTTTTAGGAAAGTCTAGGAGTTCCTGCATCTTCTCGATATCTATATATAATTCTTAGTTGCAGATAAACAAAGTAAAAGTGACATTTGTCCATAAACAGTTTGTCCCATTTGAATGAGGAGAAACTGAATCTACGTAGAAGATTATATCTTATATCAAATAATTTTTAAAATATTAAATGAGGACCATATAGTCATGAATATGTCCATTTTTAATCATAACTTCTTTATTTCTACATGCAGTAAACTAAACTAAAGGACTCTCAGCTGTTTATATTCCATTTATTTTGGACAATCCTAAAGTATCTGTTTGTGTGGTCTCATACCACTGGGCCATTTTGAGTCTGAGGAGGTGGAGTATGTGCAGGAAAAAATACAGCTGAAATTATAGCTTGTTTTCATCAGATCCTCCTGTTTTGCATTAATCTCTGGACTGTGACTCAGTCAATGATAACCAAGCTGTTTTACAGTAACTGGTGCTTCTAGAGATTTGTTTTCTTTATTACAGACCATAAAGAGATTACACAGATCAGTACAACCACAAGAACAATCACGCTGATCACAATGTGTCTTCTTCTTCTTCTTTTGGCTCCTCCTGCTTAGGGGTTGTCCATTTATTCCAATCCTCTGGATAATCCGCATTCAAACCGACCACCTGCATGTCCTCTCTCACAACATCTATAAACCTCCTCTTTGGCCTTCCTCTTTTCCTCTTTCCAAGCAGTTCCATCCTCAACATCCTCCTCCCAGTATAATCCTCATCTATCCTCTGAACATGTCCAAACTAACGCAGTCTTGTTTCTCCTTTTGTTTCCAAAATGCCTAACCTGAACTGTCCTGGTAACACCCAACAAAAATCTTTAACTTTTCCACCTCCAGCTTTGCCTCCTGTCTTTTTGTCAGTGCCACTGTCTCCAACTCGTATAGCATAACTGTTCTCACTACTGTTCTGTAAACCTTCCCTTTCATTCTCACTGGTACCTGTCTGTCACAGATCACTCTTGCCACTTAATCCAACCTATACTTTAAATGCATCCATCTGCAGACTCCACCACTGTCACACTGCCCTTATATAGTCATGTGAAACATTTAGGACACCCTATGAAAGCCTTTGTGTTTTTGTAACATTCTTGGACATATGGATATTTAATTTCAATTTTAACATTACTGGGAGATTCAAGTAAAACAACTAAACAATTTAAAGGTAAGAAAAGACTTTTCAAAAAATCTTCTGTAAAATGTAATTGCACAGAAATAAAAATTCACAGTTTTTTTAGAAGAAAATAGAAGAAAGTGGTCAGTCAGAAACTCCACATACTTTTCAGAGGTCATTTTCACACCTTCAGACCAGCTCTCTGACCAGCACTCTCCCCATGATTTCGACCCAAATGATGACTCTGCCACCTCCTTGCTGACATCGCAGCCTTGTTGGGACATGGTGGCCGTCCATCAACCATCCACCACTCCATCCATCTGGACCATCCAGGGTTGCACGGCACTCATCAGTGAACAAGACTGTTTAAAAATTAGCCTTCATGTAGTTTTGGGCCCATTGCACCCATTTCTTCTTGTAAGCTTTGGTTAGGGGTGGCTGAACAGAAGGTTTATGCATAACTGCATATCTGGAAGAGAAATGGGGGATAAGGAAACTTGGTGGTGGAACTGAGAAGTCCAGGAGTGCATACAGAAGAAGAGGGAGGCAAAGAAGAAGTGGGGCAGTCAGAGAGATGAAGAAAGTAGACAGGAGTACAAGGAGATAAAATGCAGGGCAAAGAAAGAAGTGGTGAAGGCTAAAGATAAGGTGTTTGGTAAATTGAATGAGGGGTTGGACAGTTGGGAGGGAGAAAAAGGACCTTTACAGATTGGCTAGACAGAGAGACAGAGCTGGGAAAGATGTGCAGCAGGTCAAGGCGATAAAGGATGGACATGGAAATGTACTCACAGGTGAACAGAGCGTGTTGAGCAGATGGAAGGAGTACTTTGAGGGGCTGATGAATGAAGAAAATGAGAGAGCGAGAAGATTAGATGTGAGGATAGTGAACCAGGAAGTGCAGCAAATAAGCAAGATGAAAGTACGAGCAGCGATGAAGAGGATGAAGAATGGAAAGGCCGTTGGTCCGGATGACATACTGTTGTAAGCATGGAGATGTTTAGGGGAGATAGCAGTGGAGTTTCTGACCAGACTGTTTAACACAATCTTGGAAAGTGAGAAGATGCCTCAGGAGTGCAAGAAAGGATACTAGTACCGATTTTCAAGAATAAGGGTGATGCACAGAGCTGTAGTAACTATATAGGGATAAAGTTGATCAGCCACAGCATGAAGTTATAGGAAAGTGGAAGCTAGTTAAGAAAAGAGGTGAAGATTAGTGAACAGCAGTATGGTTTCATGCCAAGAAAGAGCACCACAGATGCAATGTTTGCTCTGAGGGAGTTGATTGAGAAGTACAGAGAAGGTCAGAAGGAGTTGCATTGTGCCTTTGTGGACTTGGAGAGAGCATGTGATGGGGTGCCTAGAGAAGAGTTGTGATTTTGTATGAGGAAGTCTTAACTCCTACCTGAATTTCATCTTGCAGTCTTCCTTCTTTAGCTTTCACCATTTGATGCCTGACCCTGCTCTCACTTTCCTCCTCTTCTTACAAACCTACAGACCACTATACTATGCTGTTTAGTTACGCTTTCCCTTGTAACTACTACTTTTCCAATCTCCTTCAGACTGACCCTCCTGCCAATGACAATGTGTCAAGCAGGAGCAAAACAAATTACTCAAAGTCAAAAACAAAGTCACTCCCCCAGTCACAAACTTCTTAAATACGATCACACATTTCTTTCACCAAAGGTGGACCCTCCTGCCCTCCTGCCAATTTTGTGGGAAAAAAAAAGAATAAATGTGCAATGGCATTCATAAGCCCCACTTATACTCATAGAACAAGTTAGCAAATCAGCCAAACAGCCAGCCATGCTACCCTGAATTAATCTGTTTCTAATCACAATGTGTTGATGAAAGCACTAATTTTGCAATTAGTATTTTTATCAATGCTACATTACTGCTATATTACTGTGCCAATTTAAACCACAGAGCCCCAGTCTCACCCGTGATTAGCTTTAGTTTTAATTAGCATAGTTATAGCAGTGTTTCAGCGTTGTCCTATTGCAGAAGATCAATAAGCTTCACTCTGTAAAGAACACTCTCATGAATGGAGGGCACAGTTTCAGTTTTTTCAGTTTTCATGTTAAACCAATAAACAAACAAAGCAATAAATAATCTCAGCTAACTAAACCTGAAAAACAAAAGGAACAAAAACACCCAGGCAACACAAGCCTCTTTCAGCAACAAAAGAAAAAAATTATTCTAATGAAAAGATGATTTTAAAAAGTCCTGGATAATGTTGAACCATATGTTTTAAGCTGGGTTTTTTCCATAAATATCTAGTCATTTCTTGCTGATAACATCTAAATAGTATAAAACTTCATATGCATTGAGCATGCCTGCTTTCTTCCATTGATCCCAACAGGTGGGCACGATCCTTTACAACCTAGAGAAAAGGCCGGAAAGTAAGAGGGGCTACATTTTAGCAGCTCGTACTGCTCCGCGATTCTTACCCTCTGTCAAGGTACTGATGAAACGGCTACTTTTTATTATTGAATTTTTAATTTATTCTAGAAATGACAGGTTATTTTTTTCAGGACAATTGGCCAAAAGTACAGAATTTCAACTCTTCTTTCTGTGTTATCTAATTGTCATGTTCAGTTTATTTGCAGGAACAAGCATTAAATATGTCTATGCTAATTTGCAAAAAAAAAAACCTAAACCAAAAACCTTTTTATTTGAACTATAAGCATTTGTTTACTTACAAAAGTTCAAATGTTATTAACACAAATATAGAACAATGCAAATAAATAAAGTTTGAAGCAGTTTTATATTTCAAAATCTTGGTTAAAATCTCCATAGGGACACCATACAAGCCTGTAGTCTACTCATTTTTCATTTCTTGCTCATTTGCAAAAATGTTTTGTCTGGAAATCATGGAGAGGAGCAAAACATAGCTTTATGTAGGTCATCCTCAAAGACACTGGATCATCCATTTTCAAAAATATAAAGCTATGCAAGTATCAAATCACTAGATCATTTAAACTGAATATTATTCATGACAAATGTATCATTTTAAAAGCATTAAAAAGATAATTGAAATAAAAAGTACAGAAATGTGAGTAAAAAATCCAAGGTGTTATCTTTTATGTCACTATCTTTCCTTTACAGTAATTTATTACCAAAATGAAAAATGACATTTAACCTTCTTTCTCCAAAAATTCAAATGGGTTCTCAAATTTTCAATTACCACTGTAAAGTTACTGAAAGCACCACCCTTGAATGCAGCACCCAGTAATGAGCCCCAGTGAGTGTTTAGTATCATTTTTCCTACAGTGTACTGCCACCAGTCACAGTTTTGACCAAAAATATTATATTCTCATTGACGTTACAAAGTTATATTTTCATATACATTATCTCTGAAAGAAATCAGTTTATTTTATGGGTATATACTAGGAATCAACTCTGGCGCTGATACAAAGCTCCACTTTTATGATGCACCAAAGCTTATGATGCTTCCTGTCATTACTCTGCTAATGAGTGCTAACAAAACCCCACTGTGGATAACATTTAGCTTGTTAAATGTGAGTGAAAGGTTGAATATGTCATGATCCAGAATGATGAACACTCTAGATAAGATTCCCAGGTTTTAACCACATAGCCTCTTTCCTAGGCAGTCACTCCCTCCCCACAGAAATACCAGCCAGACTGGAGTGTATCAAGAGTGTGCCTTCCTGAAAGAACCCCTTTCAACACCACCACTCAAAGGTTTAGACCAAAGCCTGCTACAGCTGGGTTCAACCCTGGGTAAGTCTGCAGTGGACTGAATTAGAGTTCAATATTTTGGTTGGATAAAGTTGTTTAAGACACAAATAAACACTGATTAACTGTCAGCCCAGGAGCATATGCACATGATTCTCCACGCAATCAGAAAGTTTCCTGGCCTATGAAATTTGGCTCACCCGACTGGTCAAAAGTTTCCCTGCAGGAGAGGAGGGCACTTCGTACAGAGGTACAAACATAAACTTGAATTATATTATGAAGTATGCTGTTTTAGGTATTGGTAATATGAAATAATTTAGAAAATAATTTATATGAAATAATTTAGAAAAATGACATCACATTATATTAATATCTGTGCTAGTTGGATATCATACTGAGCAGTTGCATGTTCGGAAATACATGGCCGGAAACACATGGCCTTACACTTCTACGTAATGGCATTGACTATTTTAATCACTTTAACTGTTAATGGATACATAAAATCAAACACACATCTATGAAATCAACTTTGACAAAGTTGGGCATTAGGGAAAAGTATTTGGCTTTCAATGAGGCACTGTCAGAATGCTATTTTCATGGTTTAGACTGGGGCCTTTAGATCCAGTGAACAGAAGTTTTATTGCTATGATATACAATTAATTGTGTGTTTTCAAGTCTGTGGCAACAGTTTGGGGAAGCCCCTCTGCTGTTCTCCATAACAATGCCGCCCAAAGACAAGAGAAGTCCTTATAGAATTTATTTAGTCTGAAGTGGAAGGATGCCAACCTAACCAATCTAACCAATCTTTGGGATTATCCCTAACCCTAGGGATTAATTTTAACACAGACTGCAAGCCAGACCCTGTAACCCAACATCAGTGTCTGACCTCTGTAATGCCTTTGTAATTGCATGGAAGCAAATCCCTCCAGCCATTTTTTCAAAACCTAGTGGTAAGACTTATAATATGACTTTCAAGTATCCATTTAATTGTAGTAAGATTGTAATAAAATATATACTAGTTATAGAGATTCTGTCCTCAACAGCCATTGCACAGTAATTGCATAATTTTTATGGGAACAAGCAGGTGAAAGGGACAACTTGTTTGTTATAAAATTACATTAACCTATTGTATTACCAATTTATTTTTAATAGTTGACTACATTTGAATCTTAATCACTTCTAAACATATTATATAGCTTACAAAATAAAAGCTGTAGTTCTTCATAGTTGTTCTTTTTAAATATGGCACTGTTATTCTGATGGTCCATTCTGTTTATTCTAAGTTGTTTGCAGACCTCAGGAAAAAAAAAGGTACCTAAAGAGTTTTGATTCTATATTTTTTTTTTCAGATTTTCTATTTATATGCAGATAAATAATTATCTGTAGCTCTTAACTATATGGCCATAAGTGTGTGGAAACTTGACCATTAGACTTGTTGGACACTCACTCCATTTGTCAATCCTCACAGCCACTTGTCCTGAGTAGGGTCTGGAGCCTGTCTCCAAGAATAAACCCTCACAGACTATGGGAAGAACATGCAAACTCCACACAGAAACCCCAAACCCAGTACCTTCTTGTTGTTCTACCCACTGCAACATGCATTGCAACATGCACTGCAACCATTCTGTCACTCTTGTCAGACATACATTTCCAAATTTATGGAGTTGATCCCTTTTTGAGTCTAACTGCTTCTACTCTTTTAAGGCTTCCCAAAGACTTTGGAATGTGTATGTGGGAAATTGTGGAAAATGAGCATTCAGTCATGCCTGGCTTTCAATCAACATTCCAAACTGTGAACCACCACTTGCATTAGTGATATTTGGCCTTTGTGTAGTTGTTTGGACATGGAACCAATTTCCTGAAACTCTTGATGCATAGTTCTGATGTTTCTTCAGTTGTGAGTTCTAGTGAATGACGCTGCAGAGAATAGATGATTTTATGCATTAAGCACTCTGTGAGTCTGGATACCACAAAGCTCTTAAATGCTTCCATTTCACAGTAACAGCATTTATGGCTGATGGTGGTAGATCCAGCAGGGCAGAAACTTTTACAGGGTCAGTATGTCCCAGCCTACAGCTAAAAGTGAAAAAGTGAAGTGAAAGTGACTATTCTTGTCATTGCGAGGTCACAGCACAGCACACAGTGAACCAATACAAAATTGGACCTCTGCATTTAACCCATGCACACAAACACCATGCAGCAGGGGGCAGCTATGAAAGCGCCCAGGGAGTAGTGACAGGGACAGTACTGTGCTCAAGGGTACCTCAGAGCAACCTACTGGTAAGGGATTTGAACCTATAATCTTTCAATCTTGTGGCCAACTCCCAGGCCAATAGGCCACCACTACCCCAAATGTTTGCCTATGGGGACTGCCTGGTTTTGTGCTTGATTTTATACACATTTTAGCAATGGGTGAGGCTGAAACACACTGAAAACACTGAAACAGCTTAGTTACTTTCTTGCTTTTGGCCATACAGTATATTTGATTGTATGCAACAGCCTCAGATAAGAGTTTTGACTGGCACATTGATAACTGTGTGCTTGTGTTTAATTATAGCTTCCGTGTGACAAGGAGTTCCACAAACAAAGAAACAGGTTGGCATATCTCAGCCTGTTCTTCTCCTGATCACGTTGGATGAAAACGTCATGTGAGCTGCAGTTAGGATCTGACTGTATGATTAAACTCGTTACTATTATTCCTTTGCATTTGTTGTTCAGTTTGTTGTTCTCTATAGGATCAAGCTTCCAATCAACATGTTGCTTATGAACATGACCTTAAATACATACACAGGAAGAATCCTGAAGATATTTCTATCAAAGAGCATCAGAAATAAAATCATATTTAATTAAATAATTATTTCAGGTGTCAGTTAATCATATTTCATCCAGTGCCAGAAACCACACTATCAAGTCTTGACATGGCATAATAATAAGCAATACAAGATGGTTCTGGGTTTGAGTCGGGACAGCCTAGGTCCATTCTGAGTGGTCTCCCAGTCATCAACATAATCACTGTGAAAAATCTAGGATGTGGTTTCTTACTGTGGATTACATTGATGTTACTTTGTTATGATCTTTCTCACTCTCACTAATTAATTAATTCATAATTATCCTAATCCTAAACCATCCTAATTAGGGTCGCAGGTGGTGCTGGAGCCTTTCCTAGCTCTCACAGAGTGAAAGGCAGGGAAACACCATGGACAAGTTGGCAGTCCATTGCAGGGCAGTAACACAAACACTCACACCTACGGGCAATTTAGCGTCTCCTATCTGCCTGACACAAGAAAACCAGAGGAAACACATGCACACACAGGATGGAACCTGACCCCCATGTGGGAAATGAACCCAGGTCTTTCTCTCTGTGAGCCGACAGTGCTACCCACTGCACCGCCATGCCATCCTGTTATAAACTGAGGATAACTTAAAAAAAAAAAAAAGAAAACCTTACATACTTATATGTTACTATATCTCAGGAAGTTACCTGTTAAAATAAATTAAATAAACAGGGTTCAGATATATTAACTCCACCATGTGTGAAGATGCACTCACACCCCAATCCCACAGCTGAATCAACTTTAGGAGACGGCCCTGGTTTTTGCTGGACATTCCTCAGTGCCCAAAAGCCTTCTTTTCAACAACTTTAGCCTTCTGATTAAAGTTCTTTCTGATCCAGTAAATTGTTGATTTAGGTGCAGTCTGCTATTCTAACTCAGTATGACCGAGTGATCTCCAGGCTGGTCCTTAACTCTCTCACCTGTGTTAATTAGAGGATCACTGAAATTATGTCAGCAGGCCCTTTTGTGGCAGGGCTGAAATGCAGTGAAAGTGAAAAAAAAAAGTAAGTGACAACCCTTGTCATTACGAGGTCACGGCACAGCACACAGTGAACCACAATGAAATTAGACCTCTGCATTTAACCCATACACACACGTGCAGCAGTGGGCAGCTATTGAAAGCGCCTGGGGAGCAGTGAAATGTATTTGTATTGTATGTAAATGTATTTTTTTGGGATTAAGTTTTTTTATGGCATTTTTATGGCAAAGAGGGACTTTAATTAGACCATTAATTGCAATTCATCTATCATTCTTCATCACATTCTAGGGTATATGAAAATTGCCATAATAAGAGTCATATTTATTCATTCTCAGAGCTTTTGGACACAGCTGTCACTTGCAGTTCTTAAGTAGATATCTTTACAATGTCTTTGTTGGAGGCCCCAATACATGCAATTCCAAATATCAGCCACACTGCTATAAAACATGTCAACACTGGACCCTGCAGTAGAAATATTCTCTGGAGTAAAAGGTTATACCTGATGGACTTACCTGAGTTTGGTAAATGCCAGGAGAACCCTGCCAATTGTACTAATTGTAAAACAGTAGCGGATTAAAGATTAGGGTTTTTTAAGGATTTGGGCTTGACCATTACTTCCAAAGAAGCGTAATGTTAATAATAAAACACTTCACAATTATATGCATTTAACATTTTGGCACAAGTCTTTGGAAGGCCCTTTTCTGTTCTTGCTGAATGTGCCTATACTCTATTATATCTAGCAGGGCATCAGTATTGTTTTAATATTTAAATTATTATTTATCATATTTATCAATTGTTTAATTACAGTAGATAATTTGAATTCTGTTTGAGATGCCTTAAACACTCAATGTGGTTTAAGCATGTCACTGATTTATGTGGACATTCAACAGTGGTAATAAATACTGTTTAAGCTGTGGAGTGTTCTTTGGGCTGCTCCCGTTCAGAGGTTGGCACTGTGGATCATCCTTTTTCATTTCTTGTCATCTGCATCTTCCTCATTCAAACCAACCACCTCCATGTCCTCTTTCACCACATCCACAAACCTCGTCTTTGGCCTTCCCCTGTAACCCATATAGCAAAGTTGGCCTCACTACTGTCCTGTAAACCTTCCCTTTCACGCTCCCTGGTGCCTGTCTGTCACAGATCACTCCTGCCACTCTTCTCCTCCCATTCCAACCTGCCTGCACTCTTTTCTTCACTTCTCTCTTCCACACTCCCCATTATTCTGAACTGCTCCGGAAGAAACATGGAAAATCCAAATGTAAGGATCCGCAACTAACACCTTGGTAATTGATACCACGGCAGTTCTTATGTCCATGCCTTGAGGGGGACCATGAGGAGGACCTACACAATATAAGTCAGGTGTTTTTAGTGCTATGACATATACATATTAGAACTGTAGGTTTTAAGTTTAGTTCACCAGCTATCCAAATAGAATTTTTAAAACTGGCATTAAACATTATTAAGAAATTAAGTTAAGAATTACTGAGATTACCTTAAGTTGGTTCCCCCAGTTTCAGATCTTTTGATCTATAATAGACCTTAATGAAACCTAAATGCTGATTTAGTTTAAAATAGAATATTTGTGTATTGTTCCTTTCAGGAAAAACTGAAAATCTTTACAACTTAAAAATGAACAGTATAATAAAGATTATTTTAAAGAAAAAAAGAAAAAAAACAGGCAAGAAATTGTCATTCATCATGTATTTAAATGTTCTGTTACAAAAACACTGACACTACCTTTATAAAACAACCAAAATCGGAAGGGGGGGGGGGGGGGGGGGGGTGGGTTGCGAAGCTTGTGTCAATTATAAATCTCAATAAAAAAGGGAAATTTGTTTTAAACTACACCACTGCAATTGCAAATCATCTGACTGCAATACTCTCCATTCTATTTGTTTAATCCAGAGGCACAATGTGACCTATAAGCACCACAATAGCCAAAGACTGCTGTTCAGTTGTTGTACACTTGAGTCTATTCATCATCTTCTCACTTTTTCCGCCTCACTTTTGGCTTCTTCACTGGCCGTAGGTAGGGGTTATCGATCATATTTTCCTCATTAGTTTTCACAGTAGAAACAACACCACCAGGTGGCAGTACAGCATTCTCCTTATCTGCTCCTGGATCATCCTAAAATAAAATAATTAAAAAAACAAAAACAAATAAATAAATAAATAAATAGATAACCTGATACAATGTCAATCACATCAACTAAACATTTACATCTAGATTTAAATAGTGATTACATAAATATTAAAATGAATAAATTATTTATTGCTAATGCATAAAATAAAGAAAAATAGCAACACCAAGCAAAAGACAGCAAACAGGTGTTCTTACATGAATGGTGCTGGTATTATTGTTCTCAGTGTCTGTTTGATCATCCTGCTCTGATGAGTCTGTCTCCTCTAGTGTTTGCAGTTCCAGCTCAGATGGCAAGAGGGCACTCAGGTACGGGATTGAGCTCGACCTTGCTGCAATCACTGAGTAACAGGAGAAAGTAACATGAATACCCCAGAATATCCAAGTAGTGCAGCCTGTTCTACTGAACCTTCATTATAGGTGCAATACTAGAACAAGGTAAATGTACTCCGACTGTAGGTGAAACTGTGCCTGCTAATCTGACTGATGAGCAGAGGTGTATTTAAACAGTCTACATAAAACAGATGTATTCAATAGCCTATGTGATCACAAAGAATCTATATACTGCTGCAGCCTTACAGTATATATCCCCTGACAAAAATGCAACAATTAATATTCTCTTTGACTCTCTTCATTCAAACTTGCAGAAACCACATAACCCTTCAAACCTACAAACAATGCTTAAAGAGCAATGGATTTACATCAAGCCAAAGCTCTTACATGGAAAGGCAGTGACATCATCCTTAAAGAGGCTTTGTGTTTCCCCAGTTTTGGCCATGAAACGCGTCAGAGCTCGTTCAACATCTCTTCTCTGAGAAGCTGCTTTCTCTCGTACAACTTGGTAGTCTGACACAGGCTCACGAAATGTCTGCAAAGGAAGGAAATTGACCCTTATACCATACGGATGTGCATAAAATTAACTACTAATGTAATGATCTATTCTCATTTCATTTTCTTTTCATTTCACAAAAAGCATTTAAACAAAAAGAATTCTCAATCACAAAGCTTCAAAAGTCTTTGTTGGGAAGTGGCTGCTGCTATCAAAGGGACAACAAAGCATGGATAACAGAAATCAAAGAGGGCTACATATTTTTTACATTTTACATTTTTATTTTCTGTTTTATTTCATATAAATGAAAAGATTTATTTCTAATAGAAAGCAAAAAAAATTATAAATTTTAACTATATACTTTTGTATATTGACTCTGTAATCAGTAAATTCCCCGGGTGCTTTCAATAGCTGCCCACTGCTGCACGGTGTTTGAGTGTACATGGGTTAAATGCAGAGGTCCAATTTCGTTGTGGTTCATTGTCTGTTGTGCTTTGACCTCGCAATGACAAGGGTTGTCACTTTCACTTTTTTCACTTTCTTTCACTAAAGACTTTGTATTCTTGCTATTTGCTATGTGTTTAAAAGAGATGGTTCATGGATGAGTAATTTAATTGACTTTTTTTTTTTTTTACACATTTACCCAGTTACCCATTTACTTCAGCTGTAAATAACCTCTTATAGTTTAGTACCTAAGCTGTGAGGCTAATGCTATTAAAAACAGTAAAGTTGATCATCCCCAAATCTTTTCTGTAAATACATCATCAGAGCTCTTGCAAAATGCTCAAACTGCCTCCAGCTCTTCTCTAGGATGCACAGACATGTCAGTCTGGTTTAAGATACAACATGACTTACTGTAAGCTATAAAACAGAATTTCTACAGCAGTGACAATCAGCTTCAAGACTGCAGAGTAGTGATAATTTTCCTCTGTATTTTTGACATTTGTTGCCACAAATATTGATTCTGGATTCCAACTCCTGAAACTGACCCGGTCATTTTGACTCTTGTCCACCAACAGTTTTTGGGGCCTGAGGACAACATTGCCGATACTGGAGTTAAAGTGCATTGTGACACTGGGTGGAACTGCTACAACCAAAAGTAATAAGTGACTGTTCAGATGGATGTTTTTAAAAATTGTAATTGTTTTTTTTTTCTTTCCCCATAATGGCTACTGTTCCTGTTGCAGTTAATCATATCAATGTACAGCTGTGTTTGATACTTTTAAAACTATTTTTTTTTTGTTAATGTATTTGCTTCCCAAAACTGTATCCACATACTCAATTGTGTATTCTCGTTAAAGGACTTTTCATATTCCGCATGTATTAAGTCATTGTGTTGAAAGCCTCATACAAATATCTGAGTTTGAACATTTTATTTAAATTGACCTTAGTTACTGTGATAGTTACTTTTTGATAGTGTGATAGTCTTTGAACTTTGCAGTAAACATTTAGCCATTATCTCATGTTGTAAAAAAAAAACACTAAACTTGAGAACACTTGAATAGGTAAGGAACACCAAATATTGCTATGTAATTATCTAAAACCAACTTTAACACGATCAAGGTTTCTGATATTTTTCCAACAGATATCATAATGTATGTTTTTAATGTTTTTAAAATGTTCATTCTTATTTGTTTAGCATCTGAAAAAATTTTGCTGGGAGAAAAATGCTTTCACTTTTTACAATTAAATTAACATGTATACTTATCATGTACAATTCCGTGTATGTTGTGAAAGTTTACCGGGGTCTTGATGTATGTATGAGGGTCTGGGAAATCTGGGAAGTGACAGGGGATGTAAGCAGGGTGAGTACGCTTCTGTCCAGCCACAAGAGACTTTGGAATGACAGGGGCATTCGTTATAGGAGCTGTTAAATACAAAGATGTCAAACACAGATTTTATGGGATAAAAAAAAAAACAAACAACATACATATAATCATATACTGTCACCAAGCACAAAACTGGTGCTGCAGTAATTGCTTATGGCAGCAAAGGACCAAGAAGCTTACGTGCAGTTATAACCATCCTCTGGGATCTTTTGGCATAAACTGGCAGTGTGTCTACATTGAAACCTAAGATTATAAGAGAAAATAGTCATGTTTAATATGAAATCTGATATCATTTTTACATCTAAACACATACACAAATACATGTAAAGATCAATACAAGGACAAACTGATACAAAAATTTTACAATTCTAAATTGTGCCTTTTCGCCCTCTGTACTGTTTCCAAGAAAACTGAGCCAATGGTGAATTATAAAGTGTCCACCAGGCTAAAATCTTCCAGACAGGCTTTCTGTGTTGTAATTCTCACTGGAGCAGACAAGTCTTGCAAGATTTCAGAAAAACACATTTGTATGGCACTGGCAGCCAAAGAAACCCCTGCAATAAAAGCCTGGCAACAAACACATCTGTGCAAAAAAATAAATAAATACATAAACAAATAAATGCAGAATATATGAAAAAAGCAGTCTGCAAAACTAAAAAAAGAACATTTATTAGGCAGAGGAACTATTAAGATTCATTTGGAAAAATGAAAAACACTAAGTTTATTTGAGCCAAAAAGTGTTTAAGAAAGTATTTGAGGTGAATGATTTTTTTAAAGAAGACATCAGGAGGCAGATCATAAATCTAAATAAACATTTATATTTTTTTAGTTTAGCACTTCAGAAGGGAAAAACAACATTAAAAATAATCCATATTACTTAGTCAGTAGTGCTTACCCATTTCAACCAGTGTGACGACCACATCTGACAGTGTGGGGACGCTTCTAGCTGTATGTTCACAGTTTGCCTTTGCACATCGCCCTACTTCATTTATATCTGTCAATGGGTTCAAAGGGTAAATCTCATTAGGCAGTTAAAACAGACAGACTAACAATATAACAATGTTAGACATATCACAATACAACATTTAATGGCAGGCTAGCTGTATTGTGGGACCATTTAAACATATAAATACACACACATATACATACATACATATATACATACATACATACATACATACATAATATATATATATATATATATATATACATACACACACACACACACACACACACACACAGTACTGTGCAAAAGTTTTAGGCAGGTGTGAAAAAATGGTGCAAACAAAGAATGCTTTCAAAATATAAATAATGATTGTTTATTTTTATCAATTTACAAAATGTGAAGTGAGCGAACAAAAGGAAGATCTAAATCAAATCAATATTTGGTGTTACTGCCTTTTGCCTTCAAGTCAGCATCAATTCTTATGGCCCCCACAGAGGCCTGATCTCAACATCATCGAGTGTGTCTGGGATTACATGAAGAGACAGAAGGATGTGAGGAAGCCTACATCCACAGAAGATCTGTGGTTAGTTCTCCAAAATGTTTGGAACAACCTACCAGCTGAGTTCCTTCAAAAACTGTGTGCAAGTGTACCTAGAAGAACTGATGCTGTTTTGAAGGCAAAGGGTGGTCACAAAAAATATAGATTTGATTTCTCTTTTGTTAATTCACTGCATTTTGTTGATTGATGAAAATAAATGATTAACACTTACATTTTTGAAAGCATTCTTTGTTTACAGCATTTTTTCCACACCCGCCTAAAACCTTTGCACAGGACTGTTTATATATATATATATATATATATACACACACACACACACGTATATACGTAATCTGTATATACTGCTCTCCGTTTGCAACGACGGTCACACTATTCCAGTTAGTTTACAGTTGCTATCTTCTTTACTTACAGCTCTGCATCATTTCTGTTAAGGTCTCCACAGCAGCTTTCTCCGCACTGTCGAAGCCACATTCTGTCAGCAAAGAACTAACTACAACCTGAAGGGTGCGCCGCCGTGCCAGGTAATAGTTCTCCGCAGGGCTAGTATTAGTCTTGTTCCCTCCAGATCGCTAAATAAAAAAAAATATTGACTAATTAATAAATGAACAAAAGTCGCACATTACTTAGATAATGTAATCCACGTAGCTAAGCTGTTATGAGGTAAAACTAGTAAGTAACACATGTACTGCAAACTTAAATCTCCACAAACGCTGCTCTGAACAGCTAGTTCTATTAGCTACTGAGTAATACATAAGAAAGGACCTCGCTTGTGAGCATGTTGAATTTTCTTCTCTGTCGATCTTAAATGACTCGTTGACGAAGCAGATATCCGACAGCAACGCTCAGAACATCCCACCGGTGCTTAAAACACATTTAGTTTTTAGCTAGCTAGTCTGTCGAGGACGGCCCGCCAGATAGCTCAGCCACCGTTTGCAAGCAGTTTTTTCCGCCAAAATTAGATTAGTTTTGCGAATAAAGCAATAACAGCAATATCTACTGTGGTGTTTCCTCTATTACTTAAGACTTATAATAATTTATAAACAAATGCTCTCATATGTTCAGCAGAGATACTCTTTATTTTCCTTTTCTTTCCGTATGATCAACTTCCGGCTCTATAAGGGCCTTGTGGCAAGTTTCAATACACTTCAAAATAAAAGCTCAACTCGCTTACCGTGTCTTAACCATCGCTTGGGTCGGGATTTAGTATTGGCTGAAAGACTAATTATACAGCTATTTACTTTTAATCCTTGGTTGAGGAAACAAAAAGTCTAACACGGTTATCATATTTAACCTCAACCCTTTTTTTGAGTCATGATTATACTCAGCCAGCAGTTAGAATTGATATATAGTGAAGAAAGTTTTTGTCAGTTGCTTTTGTAAATTGTTCATTGTTGTGTTTAATTTTAATTTTTTTTATTTTGCTTCTGCTAATCCTTCACAAGGTCCATACATTGTTACATTTCAAGCACTGGAGCTTTCTTTTCCTAGATTCCCACATACTTTACTCTCTTTCCTGCTGGAACCATGTGATCTAACAAAGTTAAATGGCAAATATGAACTAACTAACTAAATAAATAATGTCCTTTTCTCTTGTATTTGACATGAAATATGTATCTATTAAATATTATTGTGTCAATTATTATGGATATATGATAGCATAGACATGTTAACCTCATAAAAACATTTAAAAAAACAAACTTAACAAAAAACAAAACAAAACAAAACATCTGTACATTTATATTCTGGCCAGGGAATAAGTTGAATTTGATGGCTAATGTGACTTAAACCCCCCAGAAAGACAGAAAAACAGAAAGCCAGGTTTCAGCAAACTAGAATTTATTTATTTGCAATCAGAGAAAGCACATTCTGTAAAGACATAATATATCTTATATAAATAACTCTCAGCCAGTATAAAATCATTACATCATCATACACATAACACTGTTTAACATGGAGCTCCAATAAATTTGCAACTTTCGCTGCTCAGCAGCATTTGATCCCAACAGACCCTTGCAGTTTTCCCCTCTGTCAGGCTTGTATAGCATCTCAGTGCAAAGGCAGAACACTCAATGTGACTCTTTTTTGTTTCCCACAGCTAAGTATTTGCAATGGAATGTGTGTTATTTATGAGGCGTGTGCTCTGAAGCTCATACGCCGCTGCCTGAGCATGGGCAGTTCCTTAGCCTTGGCCTCTGTCTCGGCATCCATATCGTCCAGCTCAGGGATGGACGTCTGTGCCTCTTTGGTCTGTTCTGTCACTGTTGCCTTCTCTTCCATCAGTTTCTCTAGGAAAGGCTCTTCCTTCTCTGGGAAGAGTGAACAGGCGACTTCCACCATCCCACTGATGATCCCCAGAAATGCGAAGGTGCCACCCACCAGGTACACTTTTATGGAGCCCTTTGAGGGACCTGCACTCAGCATCTCCTTCGCAAATGGGATGATCTCCTGCATAGTCTCCATTTTGTGTTAAACGCTGAGTTTGCGTCTGTGAAAAAGGAAGGAAAGTTGTAGGTCCTTGTACTCTCCACTGAATTAATGTTAGCTCAGAGTCATATTCAGAGTAAGCATCTCTTGAAGTTATTTAACAGGTAGTTCAAAAGCAAATAATCCAGCTCAGGCGTTCAGAAGAACAAATAAATCTGGTTGAAAATTGTACTCACTCGCAAAATGTAAGCTGATAAGTCCTTATTTGATGATCTTCAGATATCACTGAGCAAACCATTCAGATGTGCTCCCTATTTAAGGACAGTGCTATCAGTAGCCACACCCACCCAGTATGAACATTTACGGCCAAAGCACTTGGTCTTGCCAATATGCTTGTGCAAGGTTGGCTATTGTGTGTGCCAAGTCAGTAGAGAGACCTCTGCTCAAGAGATTTCATCTCCTGGCCAAAACACTTATTCTTCTCCACTGTATGTGAGTGATGTGTGCATGTCATAAAATCAGATGTTCCTTTCAAAAGAACATGTTATAGGGTCAAATTTATTGGGTATATATGTGCTGGTTCTTTCCAACTACAGTTAAAAGTGTTTAGGTTAATAACGAACTATTAATAATATAAAACATTTAGCACCACATGATATGAAGATGACTGGAACGTGTGTTTTTTAGGGCCAGAATATGGGACATTCTGATCTGACTAAGCCAGTAACATGACACAAAATCTGTTGATTGTACATTTCACTTATGTAAGACAAGACTGGAGGGAGACAGCAAGACACAAATTAGAAATTGCAACATTATGCCCAGAACATCCTCACAGAAGATATCCATCATAGTGATGATGTCTATGGGCTCATTAAAATGTAAACATGGCAGTATTTTAAGATGATGCAGTTTTTTTTAATGATTTGTGTAAAATAAAACATCCACTTACTTACGATATTCAAAAATGGAGGTGGGGGGACTGCATAAACAGGGCAGCAATTTATGGGTGATTAACCTACTAGTAAATACCCTGTACACTTTAACCCCATAGTCATTGTTTTGTTCCAGATCCAATGTGTTAGCATGCCTGTCCCATTGTGTCGCTGTCCAATTACTTACAGACCTCATTCTGAATGTCCATCTATATTTTCCACAATGTGGCAAACAATGGTTTCCTCCATTAATTCTTGCAGTAATTTCCTGTAAAAATCCCTTTCCTGTTAAAAACAGGAAATCCTTATTAAAATTATGTTGTAATATTTATTTTTTGATACCATCCTGAATAATTTAGTATATAAAATGTGTGCAGTTTTGTGAAATATATATTTAGATTTGTCAATATTTAGTTACAAAGCTCAGGCAATCAAAATAAATATGAGTACTCCAATAAAAGCGTCAGACGGGAGATTAGTAGAGATTAGACCATGACCATGGTCAGACAAGACACATCATTCAGCGAACCATACTCCAGTTGGTCTTGTGCCAGCTGTTTCTGTAATAAAGCTGTTAAAATTGGCCAATAAACATATTCAACTGTATACTGAGATCAATTCAAGTCCAAGTGCAAGTTTGAGCTAATCATACAGGTATATTTTTATTAGTTATGCAGGGTACGTGCAATAGTGTGGCTGTTGTCTTCACCTTCTGCACATGGCCTTGGTCCTAACAACATTTTTAAAGGATTCATTCAGAACCTTATGCATTAAAACACAGTTTTGTAGTGAAATAATGAAAAATTGAGTTGAGGTGCTATCAGTTCATACAAAGGTAGATTGTATCAGGTCTTTCTAGTGGTTTTGAACAAATTCTTAAATTTCCCCATGGATCAGTAAAGTATCTATCGATCTCTCCGTCTGTCTGTCCGTTCTTCCATCTGTCATCTATCTATCTAATGGTCAAACAGTGGTGTTTCTGGCCACTCTGCTGCCCTAAGAGAAAGTTAATTTTGTTGAGAGTTCAGTCTGATCGACAAAATTTACGGGACAAACCTGTACACGCTTATTTGCATATCAGTACTATACAGTACTCAGATTTCTCATTAATTCCATTATACTTTTTATATTCCTTTATATACCTGGATAATGCCTGCTTTGAAACATGTGAACATATGAGCTGTGGATGACTGTTTGCATGAGAGGTGAAAGAGGAGTGTGCCATTGAGCAATGGGTTTTGACCTGTTCTAGGCGCCCCTTTGACTGCGTGGACATAAGCACATCAGAGACTTCTGACCCATATTACTCTGATCTGTGCCATGGCCTTTACTCTGAATGTGCAGACAACATTGAGAAACAGACTGTGCACAACCAGCTTGTGGCAGCATAATGAGACAGCACTATGCAGAAAAGCAGCTGCACTGCAACATGTTTATTCATCCTGTTAATATTAGTGTTTCAGGAAAACGTTCTTGAATAAATCTTTATGAAGTCTACACCAGGGAGATTTTTAGTTTAGACACTTCAAATGACTTTGCAATCATTCTTATCTTTTTTTTTTCTTTCTTTTTTTTTTTTACCATTGAGATTTCAGGAACGAAAATATCACTTACACACATATTTAATATGCACATCAGTTGCCAGTTAAATTCCAGATTGGTCAAAAAGACATTTGGCCAGAATTAATGTTCTGTTACATCCAGACAGTACTAAACTCAACACAGTGTGGTAATCTGTTTAAGCTTTATATATTCTATTTTTCTTCTCTTGTTTTTAAAAGTCAGTGATGTTTTAGTTTCAGAGCAAAAGTCAGCTGCTGAGATGAGATCTGTGCTTACACTGTGTTTATCTTTGCTAACGCGTGTTAACGTTGTGTTTAGACTCAGCAGCCATGAGTCATGAACGTTTTGAGTCATGAACGTCATGAGTTTTGAAGAGTTAAATGAATAATCACACTATGGAAAATTGTTCATCTGATTCAAATGCTTTAAACTGAATTAGTTAAATAAGCCATACTTCATTTGTTTTTTATTGTCGGTATATATGAAAATATATGGTAAATTTGAACATCTGAAAATATTTGATGGCAGAATGAAGCACAGGAAGTTACTGCCAGTTCTGTATCCAAATGCTCCCGCAGATCCCATATATATAAAATAAATATTTCAACATATTTTTCTAAATTGTTCTTGCTTTCTGATGGCATACAAGCGCAACCAAACTATTCATGAAAATTATGTAAAAAGCTAAATATGCACCATGTATCTCTTCAATCATTTTGCTGCACAGCAAATATGGAGAGTATGTGACTGAAAAGGTTAAATCTAGGAATAAAATATACAGAAAAATAAACATGAATGAACTTGGACCCTAAACTTTTATCAACCCTTTTTCCATGGATACAAATTTGAGCTTTTGTGAAGAGTGGCTGAATGAACAAAAACACTACTGACTGCTTAACAAAAACCAGGAAATTCCGTTGGCATTTTTTTCTCCTAAGCTCTTAACAGAATTTTCTTAAGATGACTGTGATTGACCAGAGCAACAAAGTTTTCTTTGATGAAGCCAATTGAAGAATATGGCTTTTTTATTAGTGAAGATTATACAGTAGTTATTGCACATGGATAGAAGCAGACTACACATCTCTGCAAGAAAGAGGACACTTATTCATAACTGACATAACTGATAATCTCTCACAAATTTAAGCATTCACAATCATTAACAAATGTATTTACAACAAACCCACACTTTAGGAGTGTAAGGTGCATTGGCAAATCAAAACATTGATGAAGGAAAGACATTCTTATTTATTGTGGTGAGTAAGAGGTGCTGGTTATTTTTATGTACATTTTTTGAAACAAAATACATCTGTCCACTTGTGCATAATCTTTATGTATTACAAAAATAAACCTATAAATAAAATAAACAGAAAACTTCCGAGCTATAATTATACATCATTGCTAAACCATTAAGATGATATTCCAGCCATTCTTCCTAAGTGGGTTCAGCTATTACTGAGTACATTACATACACATGCTTTAGTCACTTAGGATAAAATAAAGCCACATGTACACTACCACAGCCTATGGAAAGTGAATCCCAATGAGGAAATAAATATAAAAAATCATCACATCACCAATACTCTCAAGGTAATATGAAGCACACAAGCTGTAATAATGTTCATACACATAATACGGGGAGCTGGAGAAACATCAACCATTAGAAACAGGCTGTTAAAATACAAACATTCAACAGATGCCTAAGCACCATGTTAACTTTATGTGGATACTGGGTGCTGACAAAATGTGTGTGTGTGTGTATGTGTGTATGCACAGATGTGGAGGCACTCCTCTGAATGGTGGAAAGTCAACAGGCAACAAGTCAACTGTCATGTAAAAGCTCATAGCCAGAGCTCAGAACAGTCAGTGCCCATACCAAGCAGCCAATGGCTGACAAAAAGGTCACAGACCTGCAGAAAGACACACAAACACATATGTTAGGTCACATAGGTTAGCATCATTACACCCTGAAATGTAGCCTAAATGGGGGAGGATATGGCATAAATGTAATACAATACAGCCTATTGTGAGGGTGTATTTTTCTGCAAGAAACCAAAAGCATTAACTAAAGATATCCTAATTAAAAGGCTATAAGGACATTTTAGAATGAATTTAAAAAATGGAAAGATATCCAACCAGTCCTTCTTTCTAAGCTATTCTTTAGAATCTCTAGAATCACTGGTCTACATTTGTCTTTGTTATAAAGCACACTGGTGTTAATAGTTATAGATGTACTGATGGTATCTTATGGTCATATGATAGTATATGATTATGTTGCCCAGGCTAAGGAACCAACCCAATATGTTTTTGCATTCCTATGAAAAGGTAATTTCTCTGTTACCTTGTATTTCATATATTTTCCAACTATTTGGAAATGCTGATTGTCCTTAGGTAAACATAAAATGATGAAATGACCAGTAACAATAGCCCAAATTACTATGAATACAATTTCAGCACACTGAAGTTTGATGTTTTTATATGGCAACAACAATATGCATGCATGAGGTCAAGAACTGTAAGTATTGTAAGTCATTTCAGTTGACTCACCGATCAAATTCATCCCATAGTAATGCAGTGGCCAATCACATGACAGAGCAGACACCGGTCTGAAATTTCTCACCATTGCGATTAGTGCCTCTCTTGCCACACCTGCACAATGAGAAGAATGTTTTTTTGTTTATTATTATGTAAAAAGTTATAAAGAATTGAATGTAATACAGTCTATAATGAGGAGTAAGAATTGTCCAGTAAAACAATATTTGCAAATTCTCATGTCTTCTATCTTATATATAGGCATATATCTTGACACCATTATTTTTTGACATGAGGCAGAATACTGCATTTAATCACTGTAGAATAAATGTGTGTGTTAAATTTGTATATGACTATCAATTATTTGTCATTAATATAATATGTAGATACCTCTATCAAAAAAATTACATACATGCCCATATTTCAGATTTAAGCAGATATTAGATTTTGGATTGATTAATAAAAGGTTGTACCCATTAAGATTAGCTGGTTCAGAATGGTACACAAGCTTGCCCTTTTCAGCCACCGTGAGTGTTCCAGCATGAGTGGTCTCCCTGTGGCTGACTTTGGGTGGCTGGTATAAACCCTTTATCTCTATAGGGCTGGATGGAACACTCATGTGGATTGTCAGGTGGCTGTTAGGTTCCAAAGGCTCAGGGACCAGGTTCTTGCGCACTGCTTCAGGGCTTGATGTGGTGATGACTTTGATATCTGGCGGCGGAGTTGCAGGCTGGCTCTGTTTGCCTGAGGCCTCATAGTGGGCAAGCTGGAGCTTCTTCATGTGGTTGATGGCAATTGTTGCATTGAAGGCTTGCTGGAATATACAGATAACGTGTCAGAAATAGAGGGTTATATGGCAAAGAAAAAAAAAAAAAAATAAAAATAAAAAAAAAAAATATATATATATATATAAATATATATATATATATATATATATATATATATACAGGCAAATTTGACCAGCTGGTGTAAATGTGTCCTCTTTATCCATGAATGCAGCATGTACTATGTGTTAAATCACACAGTGATGGAGTTTGTCATGCTAAAATGTTTTTCTCAACTGTATCAGAAGTATTCTAATATATCTGTCCACAGATAACCTTTCACAAGCTCAGACTTGTCTGAAACTAATATAAGATTAGACTGAAAAAATCACACAGAGGGGAGATTTGAGTAAGTGCTTGAAACTACGAAATGACCACTGCTGAAACTCCATTGTGTAATCGGGGTAGAGATCAAGTAAATCACCCCTGTGAGAGCATAGAGGAAGATGCGCCTTTTAAAAGAGAATTTTATCTTAAAATCCTTAATAGAGACTGGGTGCCTTTGGAGACCCTAATTTACCTTCCACTTCGACTTGGCAAAGTTCTTCTGGATCTGCATACTGACAGAGTGGTAAATATCCTGACTCCGGGCAGTCTTTCCAATGATCCTGAAGACAAATCCAGAAACAAATCTCTTAATCTATAACAGGCGATGACCACAATGTTGAAGTCTTTGAAACCTCAAAGAGATTTGCACACAATTATAAAGCTCATATTATTGTACTTAAGTCTGACTGAGAACACTTTTCTTATACATTTACCAGGTTGGTGATTAGGTTTTGTTTTGACACTGATTATAGTGTTGGCTAAAGTTTAAGGACTACATGAAATTATTACCAGGGATGTCTCAGGGCTTGATCTGTCGTATAGCGCAATTTAGGATTCTTCTGCATCATGTTACGAATGAAGTCCTTTGCTAAAAAACAAGAAAGACCTGTGATGTTAAATATTAGTGTGGTCTGACAAGTTATAGGATATAGTTACTTTAGTTGTCATTGTATGTCATTATATATAGACTGTAACTGATAGTTGACTCATTGTCAAAAACATACAGGCACAGAGAGTGTGCATGTGGTGGACATAAACACTTACCAGACTCTGAGATGTCATCCCAGAAGGGTGAATCAAACTCATACTGGGCTTTCATGATTTTAGAGAAAAGACGGGTCTCAGTCTCTTCATAGAAAGGGGGATATCCACAGAGGCTGAAACACCATAAAATTCGGTTATTTATTTATAGCTTACAATGCTAAATGTATTCCTTACTTTTGTTGTATATTTCATTGTCTGCAATTGTATCAATTAAGTTTGTCCACAACGGGGCATCTTTTCAACATACTATATTTCAAAGTGACTACAGCATTATGATAAACAAGCTAACTCAGGATCCACTAAAACATGGCTACAGTTGGAAACTGAGTACTTACCCAGTCTTATAATCTCTACTCCTTACACCTCCCTGTTACTTAATGCAGTGTTGTGCTACTGCCTAGGTGGGAACTTGATTTGGCTTATTGTCTGATGTAAAGCCAGTGGTCTTATTGCTTACAGGGGAAGTGGCTAAAGTAAACCAAAAATAAAAGACAGCTTTCTTACAGGATGTAAGTGATGACTCCAATAGACCAGCAGTCTACTGCTTTACTGTAGGGCTTCTGGGCCAACACTTCAGGAGCTGTAACCAAAAAATAAGAAGCTATTGAGTTCCCAGGTTATTAGACATAACTACCTTCTTTACTTAATTGACTTAACTTTACTTAATGGACAATTATATAAGATACACCTGCCTTATATCATTCTAGAAAATTCATAACCTCTGAAAGTGAAAGTGACTATTTAGTTAAAACAAACACACAACACAATATAATGCTTCCTCTGTGTTTTACTCATCCACCTAAGCGGGGCAGTCCACATCCGGCGTGGGACACTGATGGGGCACAGAACCTTGTTCAAGGGTACTGCAAGGTAAACTATTGGTCCAGGACTCAAACCCATTACTTTCTAGTCATGGAGACAGATTCCTGACCAATAGGCCACCATTGCCCTAGTACTGTCTATCCTGGAAAATGCACAAGTCTACCACCGACCAGTTTTTAATTGCATGGACTGTTCTTTGCTGCACCTATGTGCTGAGTGTTCTTATTAAAATGACCAAGATGAGTGCAGTTAGAAAGTAGTGATAAATTGTTAAGTGTGCAGTGCATCCGCTAAGTGCTTTTCTCTATACTGCAGTTTCAAAGACCTCCTTACCCACATAGCCTGGAGTACCACAGGCAGTGGACATGATACCATTGTCCTCCATCTTGGAAAGCCCAAAGTCGCTGATCATTATTTTTGAGTTTTCATCTTGACTGTAGTACAGTAAGTTCTCAGGCTATAAAAAAAGAGACCCCAGTCACATAATCTGAAAACTGAAACCTGAAGGTTTTGATGCAACATTTGGATGGGGGATGGAGGTAGGCTTGGTCGAGTCAGGGAAACTCAGAATTACACACCTTAAGATCACGGTGAACTATACCATTCTTATGCAAGTAGTTCACTGCCTCTAGCACTTGTCTGATCACCAGACTGGCATCCTTCTCAGAGTACATTCCCCGGTCCAGAATCCGGTCAAACAGCTCACCACCTGAGACCCTACAAAGGCAAAAAAGTAACATGAGCCGCAGTTAGTTAAAACTATCCTCAACATGCAGCAACAAAAGTATAAGTAAAACGGCACTTACAGCTGCATCACAAGGTAGTAATGGGTCCGACTTTCATAGAAATCCTCCAACCCCACAACATTCTCATGTTTGATCCTTAAACAGAATAATAAAGATATAAGTGATTCCTCTCATAGCAGTTGTTTGTTTGTTTATTTATTGATTTATATATATAGTCGATCTAGAAATTGTACCTCCTCAACACAGCAATCTCATTCTCTAGGTTGATATCCCTTTTGTTCTTCTTCTTCACACACTTCATGGCGAAAAGCTTGCCTGTTTTTCTCTCTTTCACCATGAAGACCTCAGAGAATGCTCCTCTATAGAGGTAGTGGGAAGAGAAGGATGGAGATGAGGTTGAATAAGATTTAACAAACACACACACACACACACACACACGCACATACATATACACACACACAATATTATAACACTTGTTTGTGTACCAAATTTGAGTATCTAATTGTACCATAATGTAACTTACTGCTTCACAGCAGGTGTGTCAAATCCTGCTCCTGTGAGCCTAGAACTTACCTTTCCAGTGAGTTCAGGTCCAACAGACACAGTTCTAATGTTCAGATACCCTTCAGAAAAGCCTTCATTGCCTGCTGTGTTAGACTAGGTTTGGAGTTTTAATGTAGTAGGGAAGTAGATCACCTGAATCTGGATTAAGCACCCATGCTTTACAATACTGGGCAAATAGACCATTAGAAGTCATATGTAATGACTTGAGAAAATCTTGTTACATTAATGTTAATAACAGTAGCAAGTTAGATCCAGCGATTATTTTTTTTGGTACCCTGGTGTTATTTTATTTCCATTTTGTAAGACAGTAGCCACTTATTGCAGTTATTTCATTTTCTTTAGATTAAATAGTAACAGTTTTTTATAATGTAGGCTGCATGACATCTACATATACCTTTAATAACAATTAACATTAGCAATACATTAACATTTATGAAGGTTTATTCTGACAAGTGGCTCATGTCATAAAAGTAACTTGAGTCAGTTTCACTGGAGAGAGTGTGAGGGAAATGTTAAAATATAAGAGTAGGTTGATGTCAGCCATAAAAGGCTTTTAAACAGTTTTCAGAGTTGGCCAATAAGGCTGTCTGTTTAATTTATTTTTCCTTCTTTTACCTAAGAGTGAGGTCTCCTCCTGAGAATGAGGCCTTTTCTAAAGAAGGTGAAGATGTGACCTTTTAAACCCTTGTTCTTCCTGCAGAGCCTAACGGGCCGTTCATGCAGCTCTGCATCCAATCTGTTTATAACACCTAGAGCCACTTGTACATGCACCTCTATTGAAGCATGAGAAGAAAAACAATGACGCACAAGAAGAAAAACAAATGCCACTTTTACAAATGAGAAAAAATCTGTGACTCTGTCCATGAGCAGCCTTATAGAACTTTAGTGCATTCTGGGTTTCATAAAATAGAATAGTGCAGTATTTTTCTACCTAATGTATCCACTGCACCACTTAAAATAATATGATATGACTCCTTGTGCTTAGAAAACAAAGATCCTACACTTGTATTATATGTGTAATAGAATTAAATGGAAAATACTGCTGAAAAGTCTTATCCTTTGACTTAAATCATGAGGGTTTTTTTTTTAAACAGCAGGTTTTTGTGTTTTTGTAACACCATTAATATTATTGTTCATGGAAAGATGTGACAGAAAAATATAAATTATTTAATTATTTAAAACAAAAATTCTGATGTCTGTTAATATTTTACTGTGTAAAATAATAATTTAACACTAGATTCACTTTGAATTCTAGCATAAGAGGCTAATTAATTACTTAGCTCAAAAGTAGTGTAGGGTCATCTTTTTGTGATCTGAGACACTTCCTTGCTTAAGAGGTCATGACAACAGCTTAATATCTGTTCTCTGGCTTTCTAAAGCTGCAACTTGGAATAGCTGTCCTAGGACAGGGATTAGGCCTCAAAATCCCTTACATAACGGAAACAGTAGAGGCTCAGGTATCCAGGTGTGGAGCCTGGAGCCTGCATAAATAGCCCATCAGTGGGGTCAATGAACGCTCCATGGCCTCAGAACAAGGGATCAAACCATCTCAACATAGTGGACTAATTGGCAATAACTGCTGATGCTGCTTTATTTTGAACTATAGGATCATAAACCTGCTTAGAGGTATTTAGTGATCTTACTAAGTACACTCTTGCTGCACATACATGTCAATAATTTACTTCCTTCAACATATATATGTGTTGCATTCACTTTCCAAGATGCCATTTGTGCAGAGAATCAAATAAATTGGAATATGTGTTGTTATGATGAGACCTATTTTTATAGAATTGTGAGTCTTGAATTAGTAAGGATTACATTCTCTCTTCCATCAAATCTCAGCTCTTTATGCAGGGTTTGTAGCAAGACTGCCTGCTCTCTTTGCCCTATTACACATAATGTCACCCACCTCCACATGTACACATTTACCAAATAAAAAGGATCATATAATAGTTTTTAATCGCCCCAGCCTCCCCAGAGTCTAACATACTCTCAGTCACTGAAAAGATACCTCTACATTTCTCTCTGTGAATATAAAAGCTGTGAAATACACTTTGAGCTAACCTTGGTTGGTAGTAAGGAGCTGGAATGTCCTTGTGTTTTTATACATCTTATTAAGAGAGTCTTTGTTAAAGGAAAGAGTCTAGTGCCAAGACAGCTAAATAGAGAGCCCGCTGTGGGCATATATAAAATGCTATGATTCAGCTAACAGTCATACAAATGTCTCACTGATGTAAGTGAACACTCATTGAGAAATCTCAGGCAAAAACGTTTAACAATAAAAAAAAACAAAACATTAATCACTTAAACCCTAACAGTCCATATGTGAGCCCATCATAAACGGAAATTGCTTTTTACTTGGCAAATAGTTGAGATTAAGTAATGAATTATAAATCCGAGAGGGTCCATATTCTTAATTTTCCACTCATGACATATGTGTGTTTATACACAAAACAAGACTATATTCCAGTCTCAGTTTTTTTCTTAGAAAGAATATAAAGGTTTTTTTATAGTTCTGTAGTTGCTCTATGAAGTGCTTCTTTCAAATAGCAGTCCAGTATGAACATTCTTTATTAACTGTAGTTTATGCAATTGCTGTAGGCAACTGAATAGGTGTATGTATGTAAATATCTGAAAAAATGAATTCAAAATAGGCTTAATGTCACCACTGAGCAAAACATGGAATCTATAACATAAATTTTACATCATTTGAAAGCCATCTGATTTTTTTAACTGAGCTGAAGTTTTAGGAAAGGCAGACCAACAGAAATGATAACAAAGAATTTGTAATAGATTTTCCTTATATTAGCTATCCTTGAAATTGAGGACAGTTTCTCCCTTCTCCTGCAAGGTCTATGAAACATACTGATGAAATGGCCTGTGTTCCAGTAAACGGACCCTTTAAAATAATAAGTGAATAATAAGCTTTGGATTCATTTGGTAATTAATGCCAATTTTAGACGCTGTGTTTTGCAGTATCATCCCTACCTCCCTGTAGGTTTGTGCTAAGGGGTTTGATTCAGGTTGTTTTTGCCACAGGAAGCCAATGGGTCACCTCCCCCAGGCAAAGCATTTCCCAGTGCTCCATGCTTCCGTTTGTATAGCAAAGAGCAAGGCACAAGGCCATGACTATAACTGGTGGAAATACATGATGCTGTGCATATTAAGGTTATTTGAAGGGCACACTATCCACAGAGTGGATGTTCAGTCATGAATGTTGAAATTTTTTGCAGAAGAAAGTGATGTGTTACAAATAAATCCAAATCATCCATTTGAGTTTAACTGAATTTACTTAACTGTAATGAATGCCCTTATTTACATGGATACATAATTTCTGCATTAATATATAACATCACATCATCCTCATTTTAACTTTCATTAAGCTATATATATATATATATATATATATATATATATATATATATATATATATCTTAATAATATAGAGTTCTGGAAAAATTGTGCCTGCTCCATTGAGACCCTCTAGATTACAGCAAAGCTCTCTTCATCCAATTAGGCATTCTGGAAGTTAAACTTATTCTTGTCTGCCAGAGTGATTAACACACTCAGGCTGCCCTAGTATCTGACACAGCATTAGCCTTACCTAACTAGGGCCCCACCAGCCAAGAAAGAAGTATTTTAATTTACAGGACTGTGCAAAAGTTTTAGGCAGGTGTGAAAAAATGCTGTAAACAAAGAATGCTTTCAGAAATATAAATAATGATTGTTTATTTTTATCAATTCACAAAATGGAAAGTGAGAGAACGAAAGAAAAATCTAAATCAAATCAATATTTGGTGTTACTTATCTTTTGCCTTCAAACCAGCATCAGTTCTTATAGGTACACTTGCACAAATTTTACCAAACAGGTGCTAATGATCATCAGTGTCACACGCAGGTTGAAACACAGTCATGTTTGGAACAACCTACCAACTGAGTTCCTTCAAAAACTGTGTGCAATTGTACCTAGAACAATTGATGCTGTTTTGAAGGCAAAGGGTGGTCACACCAGATATTGATTTGATTTAGATTTCTCTTTTGTTCATTCATAGCATTTTGTTGATTGATGTAAATAAATGATTAACACTTCCATTTTTGAAAGCTTTCTTTGTTTACATCATTTTTTCACACCTGCCTAAAAATTTGTACAGTACTGTATTTGGTTAAGATTTAGTATGTTTCTCCACAGCCTAAGAGCACAATGTATAAAGAAAAGCAACTTAAAAATGAAAACTTTATAGTAAAAGTAAAAATGTATCTTCTGTGTGATGTTCTTAAGTAATTACAATGGAATCACCTTCTACAGAGACATTGTAAATCGAAGCTGGCATTTAAATTAAGCAAATAAATAAAATAGAGAAATACTGTTTGATTTGATAGCAAAGATGTAAAAAGGAGCAAGCGCTGCATGTGTATTTTCACAGTGAGCACCTTTCACAGCCTCCCATGTCTCTCGGTTTTTCTCTAAAGATAGAGAGGGCCTAGAAAGTGTTAAAAACACCTTCTGTTTCAACACAGTGCTACAGAGAAAGAAAGAATAATTGATGAGCAAATATGCAGTCCTCTAAATCAACTTCTCCCATGTTCAGAAAAATATCTTTAATTGCCCTGAGCAGTAACGGATCATAAACAACAGTATTTCTGTCTGATTTCATAAAGCTCCTGCAAACATAAACATTAAATACCTTGTTGCTACCCTGAATCTTCAGTCTAGTCAACTGTCTACGATCTCAATTGGCTATGACGTCAGCCCCTGTTCCTGCTGGGCCTTATGCATCCTGAGCCACAAACAACCCAAGACATAATTAAGACATAGCCATTGGATTAGAGCGTATGGCCCACTTAGCCAATGAGAGCCTTGCCTTTGGAAAACATGATGCTTAATGAAAATATAAACCTTTGTATATAAACATTCTAGTATCTTTCAAATGCAAAAGTGTGTATGATCTTGAGGGTTTGCTTTTCCAGCATTATTTAATAAATGTAAATTAACTGTTGACTCTTCTCTATATGATGAGTAAATTTGTTTAACACTTTTTCAGAACTAAAAAGTCATACCAAAAAGTTATCCCGGAATTGTTAACATCCACTGCTAGCAGTGTGATGTTCTGAAGTAGATTCATTGAAGAGTGCATTAAGCTACTAGTGAATGAAACACTAATCTCTCAATGTCTTCCAGATAAGGAAGTAGCCTTACATACCCTTGCCTAAGCAAGCATGCCAAAGTAGGCCTCATTCAAATCCTATCATGTTTTTCAGGACAGGACACATACAGGTTAAAACCTTTTAATTGAAGTCCATTGGTTCTATGATCAGCCAGACCCATGTTTTTTGCATCTATTATATATATTTGTTTCATTCATCATGAAATTGTACCATACTGTGAAGTGCAGATAACAGAGATTAAGAATGTTTTAGAATTTACTCAGAGGTCTGAACCTCAAGTATACTGCACTTTAATATATAGCAGTGATTTTTCAAACCATTCATCAGGGAGCCGGGACCAAACAAAAACATGGATCATCTCAGAGAAGGATGTTAAAAGATCATGACAAATGTACTTACGATCCCAGCACCTCTATGAAGTCAAATACTTCTTGGATATTGTCGGTGCTTTTCTTCCATTCATAATCTGCCTCCTTGCGACCCATTTCAGCGTTTGCTTCTACAGGGATTTCTTAAAAAATAAAAAACAAAAAACAAGAAAACAGACATAAGGATGAAAATATTAACAAATAGTTAGCAGACTAGTACAATTCAGTGTTATAAACACTTCAAATATGGGTAACCTTTATCAGGATGTAAAACAACTCCAAATCTTCCAGGTGCCATGAGGCTTGCACAAAAATATGACAATTCAATTTCAAAATCTCAAATCCAGGGAAAGGATTCCCCTAAAGTTCTTCAAAGCAAGGTTGTCCAAATGTGAAGCAATTTCGCAGACTGAGGTGTAAAAGAAGTGGTGAAGGTCGGACCTCATCATCAGTTTGCTGATCTGTCAGCTCTAGGGCGCTCCTGCCTGTCTGAGGCTTTGTCTGGTCAACCGTGTCTGCTAATACCTGACTTAGGCAGGGGCTGCCCCAATGGCCAATGACAAAAGTGGTCATCCCACTGTAGTCCTGCATTACTTAACACTGACTCCAGGTCTGCCAACATTTTCTTACCATTCTAATTTGTTGGCTTGTCAAACATCAAGTCAGTGAAGGTCTGTGAGGCCCCAGAATGGGCTCTTCTGTGTTAGAAATGTGGACAAATGTGTAAAATGTAGGGGCTCTAGTTAGACTAATTTTAGAAATCACATGGACAGAACTTCAAGTCACAGAACCATGGGTGAGAATATCACCTCTTTATAGATATTTTGAAAGAACAGGCCATTTATGAAATGGCATGGAGGGGAAAAAAGTAATGTTTGAGCGAAAACCCAGACAAAAGAAACAGAACATTCTTAACATTCTTAACATTACTGTAAATATCTTAAATTTACTTAAAACTCCTTCTTTCAGTGCTATAAATGACAAATGTAGAAGAGTAATGTAAAGCTTAGAAGTGCAGAGAAATAAAATAAGTTTGTGGAAATTTTCACAAGTGAATCCATTAAGATTTGAATAGGATTATAAGATAAGAGCCCTGGTTTGTACATAGGTCTTGACCTCTTTCCCCTTATATAACAGTTTGAAGAATCATGACCTATTCACTTAACCCTAAAGGAATTAACCCCCAAAGATCAGGAAGTCAGTTAAATTGGCAGAAGATTACAGGCAACTACTAATTTAATAATGGTCAGTGAATCCCATATATGATGCCAGGGGTTTTGGATGCCATACAGATAAGTAGCACATACTTCAGTTTGAAGAGGAATTGTCTTAATAAAAGTGAATAGCCTGAAGACAAAAAGAACATCCTATTAAACAACTTGGCTGTGTGCCAAGTGATGGGTAACAGCATGTTAAGCCATTTGTCAGTATCTTTTTTCATTCCCTTTGTGACATGATGTGCAAATGAAACAGGTGATTTAACACTTTATCATATCTCATCTGAAAATGCCTGGCTGAACAGATGAAAACCTTCATATAAGGTTTTGTTCCTAAGCATCCAACATAAAACAGTAAGCACTATTCACATATTTCACAAAACATTCCCATTAGATAGGAGTATCTTTTAGCATATCAGTTGCCAGGCTTCCCTCATGATATAATAAATCACTCCACAGTATAACTCTCAGACAAGAGCAGGATACACATCTGTACTTCCGTTCCTAAAGCTTGCTGACCCTCAGAGCAGACCTCTCTCCACTCACACCACTGCTTTCTTACATTAGCAGCATAAATTTAAACTGCACACATCAGCAGGGATCAAAATTTGCATACAGGTGCAGACCATCGGGTCAGCCAAGGTAGGGGGAGGGGGGTTAGCCCTGCTAAATATGCAATGGCTAGAAATAGTAAAAAGTAATTAATGTATAGCTTAAATAGAACTAAATTGAATGAATGAGCATAATTTAATTAAATGAATGTTTCATTAAGCTACTCAGTAGATCAGTATTTTAATTTTAATCCCTAAAACAAAGATTTTTTTTTTTGTGAGTGATTTAACCCAAGCCCTAAATTTAATCAAATAGAATAAAATAAAATAAAAAAATATAAATGCTCCTGCCTGACCTTACCTTCGGGTCTGTAACACTTCCAGCACGCCCCCCGTCTAAACCAGTGGACAGTAAGGCAGGGGCAACAGTGGTAGAGGAAAGTGTGGGGAAGATCGAGGGGTCGAGAAGAGCGCAAAGACACGGACATGAGCAGTGAGTCCTAAAGCAAACGGTGCGTTTGCTTTTGAGACCACTTTCTATCAGCCAGCCAGCCCCACTGATCTGCAACCTGCCCAGAGCTCAGTAAAGCAGCGCACAGCGGTGCGACCAGCACTGCAGACACGCACCGCATCGCCTGCCCCTCCGACTTACCTAGAGCCAAGTGCGCTCCTGCCGCTCCGCTCCGACTCTCCTGCACAAAGCTCGCTGCTGTCTGGACGGATCAGCTTTGCCCTCGAGCACAGAAATAACCGCGGCTGCATGCAGATTACACATCGCAACCATGCGAGAGGAGGGGCATGCCTTTCTCAGATGGGCTCCCACTAGACACTCACGTTGCTGCTTCTGAAGTGCTCTTTCCTCCAAAGCTCAAATCAGAGAAATTAACCTGCAGGGAAATTAGGCTTCTGTATTCCTTAAAAAGGTGATTTTGCACTGCTTAGAGACAGTCACCTCATGGGAAAAGGTGCACTGGGGAGAAGATGAAGCCATATTTCTTTGCAGTGGTGATGAATGGAACCAGGGGTCTACAACACATGTGGCCTCTTTATTTACATGGCTTCACATGAGTTTATAGATGTTATGTTGAATGAACAATAGTGATAAATCGGAAAAAAAAAACATTTATTATCTGAACCACTTATCCTAACCAGGGTTGTGGGTGGTGCAGAAATGTATAATGCATATAGGGATAAGGAAATCCTGAACAGATCGCAAGTCCATTGCATGCACATTCATCACATCGAGGAAACCAGAGCACCTGGAGGAAAGCCATGTAAGATGGGGAGAGCATGCAGACTCCACACAGAAAAGATCCAGGTTGCCCCGGCTAGGAATCAAAACCCGGAGCTTCTCGCTATGGGGTGACAGCACTACCTACTGTACCACTGTGTTAATATTAATAGATATTACGTATTAATAGATAAAAATTACATGTTTCAGCCATGAAAAGAACATATGTTTAAATACATCTGGTTGTAGAACCCCCTCAGAACAATGTGACTCACTAAATGTTTTTAGAATACAGTTTTTCACATCAATGACTCCTTGTGAACCATAACTATTGTATCAAATGGAGAATTTGAACAAATTCAGTGGAATTAAATCAGGAATGTATCCACTTCATGAAAAATAATCCTAACAGCCAGTTAAAGATGTTTACTTTATGATGGATTTCTCTTTTGGTTAAAGGTATCAAGTCTTTTAGATAATTTCCTCTGGTGGACTTCCACTTGACATGCTCTCATCGCACCCATTGCAAATGGAATGCCCTTTCAAGCAAACACTGAATGCTGTCCACAAAGTACTTACTTAATTACACCATTTCAATGAAAGGAAATTAAACTGGCCAAGCCGTTACCAACAACCAATTCTGACTGATTGATTGCTGCTGTAAAGACTTGCATGCAGATCATTTGGCACATTGCTCACATAATAACATGCTGCAATGAGTTATTAGTTATCAAAACTTCTAACTAACATTAGTCCTTATTAACTTCATCTTTTGTGAGACTTGTGTTGTGAAGTAAAAAAAAAAATCCATGGCAAATAGACTTACCTGGATAATAATGTCTTCTGTTAAACAATGTTCCACATGTGTCAACAATGTAGGACCCCATCTCAACTGACATCCCTTTAGTGAAAAGTTCATTTCAATAGGGTCTCAGTAGGATTTTTGTTGTTATCAGCGTACATCCTGGAAAAGCAGAGTCTCTCTTGAGGTGATTCTAGGAGTGAATGGAATGGAACCTTGACAACTTGTTAATTACACACCCCTGTGTTTGATGTTGCCATGGAAAGGATACCAGAAATGTAGCTGCTGAGATCTCTTGACAGTTCTCTTTTAGCTGTGGTGCCATGTGTAAGAGGGATTAGAGATGATTCTTAATATTCCATGTTGGCTCAAAAGCAAACCGTTTACTCTGTGTAGATCTCCATGGGAGGATGCGTCATATTATCCATTGCATACTTTGCTCAAGACGTTATGCTTCTTTTTTTGTGAAGTCAAAATGTAAAATAAATCATTTTAACTCATGGCTATGTTTAACAATAATAATTTAAATAGAATTTCCACATGCACAGTGTGAAGAGAAGAGGTTTTGGGACTAAACATACTAAAAACGAGGTTAGCTGACTACCTGAAAATACTGAATTAGAAGGTTTTTTCCATTAATGGATTTAATGGTGGTGGCATGGCATATTCCAGAATGACAAAAACAGGATTCATTGTACTGAAAATGTGAAACAGGTTTTCAGGATGCATGAGACATATTTTTGCACATATGGATTGCCCACCTCAAATTCCATACTTTCCATTAAGAATAGTTGGGAGTCTAGAAAAGATGCAGCAGTCTCACTCTTCTATCATCAGTACAAAATCTTGTCAAAAAATGAATTAATAATGGAAATACATGTTGTGACATGACATGCCAGTTTCAGAGGATTATTGTTTGTTTGATAAGCTACACAATGACCTAAGTATGAATCCTTCAAGCAGAACAAAGCAATGAAGCAGTGGTGCAGATCATTACAGATGATCAGGGTGATTATTAAACTAGTGATGCTGAAAGCTGAGTGATTGGACCTAAGCAGCTTGTTTCCTTAAGCATTTTGCAGCCAGTTGCAGTAAAACATTTGGTTCCATTTCTTTTACTAACCAATGTGATAAGATAGACAGTTTAACATTTTTGCGCAAATAAGGTGATTCCCAAAGAACAATAGTAAGAAAATTGGGATGGCTCAAGACTTTTACACAGTATTATATTTAAACCAAAGATTTTAGTTTCTCTTATTGTTTTTTTTTTTTTTTTTTTGCTACACCATAATTTCCTTCAGATGACTAAAACAGGAGGTCTGCACATCCAATAAAATCATCTTTCATCATTTCAGCATTAGAATAAGACTGGGCCAAAAAGTAAGTGAAAATAAGTGAAGTGAAAGTGACAACATGTCATTGTGAGTACACAGCACAATACACAGTGAAGCACAATGAAATGCAGCCTCTGCAATTAATCCATACACACCATGCAGTAGGGGGCAGCTGCTGAAAGGGCATGGAAAGCAGTGATGGGACAGTATCTTGCTCAAGGGTACCTCAGGTCAACCTACTGGTGTGGAATTCATAGCACACTGCCTTCCGATCCGGGGGTCCTGGTGGTAGGCCACCGCTACCCTGGTGGTACCTATTGGAGAGTTATATAAAAAGAAAATTGCTAACCAAATGTTTTGGAGTAATATTTCAAAGACTAATGAGTCAAAAGAGTTTGGAATGTAGACCCTGTTACATACTGTGTGAAACGAACATGGCACTTAACAATAAGAACAAACATTCAAGTATGGTGGTGGTAGTTTGATGGCGTGGGTATATTTTGCTCTTAGAGGTGCTGGGCAGCTTATCATAGCTGACAAAACCACAAATTACTCAAAAGACTCAGATCTAACAGAGCTCTGTGTAGTGAAATCGTTGCATTACTTGCATTACTCAAGATGTTACTAGACTGTCCAATATCCTGCCAACATCTAATCTTCTTTTAGGTTTAAGTAAGGTCTGTGCAGTTTAAACGATCTTGCTAGCTGTATTCACCCTTGTCCTTCACTTTAATAGTAGGAGTCACTGCCCAAAGGCACAGTTTAATCATTTTATTAGAAATCAAGGATTCTGTTTTGTTTTTATAAATTCAATACTTTCCATAGGTGTTGACAGATATGAATAGCTTCTACTTTTGAGACATCACTGACGCTTTATAATAAAGCATTTTATCTCCATTTATTTATATGTATTTAAGTATATATTAAATATTCTTTGCTTCTGTAGTTCAATGTACAATGTACACACAAGTGTCTACACTACTCTGTTCATGTGTCTGTTGGTGATGTGTATTTCCCAAGCTCAATTTGCAAAAATAAATGTCCAGTAAAATTATGCTCCCACCATCATACTTCACTCTGGATATGGTGTCCATGGAAGCAGAATGTTTTTCTCTTTTTTTCTCCAAACATGAGCTGCATAGTTGGCATAAATTATTTTGTATTGCTTCTTCTGAAGAGTTTTGGTTGTGGCATCATTCTCAGTCCTGCAGTGGATACAATATCTGCATTTTTCCTGTAACTACTCTACACACACTCAAACTTGCAGTCTTTTATATTTTTTTTTTTACATTTATAACATTTAGCAGATGCTCTTATCCAGAATGATTACAGGGACAGTCCCCCTGGAGCAACTCAGGGTTAAGGGTCTTGCTCAGGGACCCAGTGATGGTAGTGCCAGAGGTGGGATTCGAACCTGAGACCTCTTGAGCCATTGGTCCATAGGCAAGTACTCTACCACTAGACTACCAACGCCCGTGAATTAACAAAATAAAACCTTTTTTTAGAAGCGATGAGATTATGAATTATTGTATACATTTTCAGGATTGTAGCTTCTTGGAATCCGATTATTACTACTTAACCACAACCAAATCCAATTAAACCATTAATCTGATGATGTCACCAGTCTTATGTACTTTATTTATCTTCTCATTTCCATACTCAGAAACAATGCAGTGATGAAGTATATGTCATTGAGGGTAAGGATTAATTCTTCCTCTGATGCATTAAAGTCTTATATAACAAACACAGGCAAAGAGAAGACAGGATTAAAGGAATTCAGACACAAAAAGAGAGAGACAAAAGGAGAAAAAGAGATTAAATGAAATGCATGCTAAGTAAAAAGAGCTGTAACAATAAAACCCCTTGCCTTATATTGAATAGGTTCCTCATGTGTCCCAGAACAGCTTTGACCAAGGCCCAATATTATGGCAATGTAGCTGATGAATTTGTTAACTGGTGTGACAAGTCTTTACTCCAGATAAATGTTGCTAAGGCCCAAGTAATCTCTATTGAATTTTCAAGATGCCCACTTCCCTTTGTACCTGCACTGAATGTGAACAAGTGAAAGCTGTGCAATGGCAGAAGTACATCGACTTAATTTGGATGCAAATACATATGTTATAGGTTTACTAAAGTTTGTTCTTTTTAAGGATGTCACAATTTATTAATGTGAACACTAATGAAGTTAAAATGGTCTTTATATATATATATATATATACACACACACACACACACACACACACACACACACACACACATATATATACATATATATCTTTAGATGTCTTTGTGTTAGTCATATTTTATTTAATTATCTCAATATAGTCGTGACAAATTAAAGGGTGGCATCCTTAACAGTCCTTAATTTAAAACTTGTATGACGGGAAAGATTACTGCTTTTGACCGCCAACATCCCTTATATTTTAAGTTATAGATTGGTGGATGCTCCATCAGTCACATTGACAGATACAGATTGCCTTTCGTCCCGAATGCATTTTTTATAAACTGTAACCCAAGTTGTCATCACATCTATCTTTATTTCTCTAATGATTTGTGATAACAGTGAGGGGAGAGCTTGATCTTGTACTGGTTTGTAAATTATAGATCGTGTGTATTTGTATTTGACTACTATCTACTATATTCAGCTCTGGCCTATTGAGGCATGAGCATCACAAGACTGTTGAAGGTGTTCTGTGATACCAGCAAAATGACACCAAAATGCTAACAGCAAATCCTTTAACTCCTCTAAGTTGTGAGGTACGGCCTCTGTAGTTAAGACTAGTTTGCCCAGCTCATCCCATTTGCTCAAACTTTAGAAGCAAAGTCAGCTCTTTAACTCTGTCATGTTCTTCAACTATTTGTGCATTTTACCAGGTCATTTTTTCCATCGCTCTATAATCCACACATTCCTATTGTAAATGCTTTTGGCAGAAAACAGGGTCAGCAAGGAACTGGCCTTCAGCTTTGAGCCCCATAGTCAGCAAGCTTTGATGCATTGTCTTCTGACTCACCGGTGAGCCTTGGACACATTAAAGAAACCATGACTCCATAGCAAGTTCACCAGTTGTCCCTGCACGGATCACCTCTTAAAGGTACCAACCATTTCATACTGGGAAACCCCACAAGTCCTGTTTTGGGGATGGTTTGGCTTTAGTGTGAACCAACATAATATTTTTCAAAATTAATCAATTTATCAGGTGGTGAGTCTGCATATATTTTAGGCACAGGCTGCACTTTCTGCAGTTCTCACAATGTTTAACATTATTCTCTAACGTTACTAAAACTATGTTCAAATGTATCAGTGTGCTGAACTGTGGGATATGTGGGATATATCAGTCACAATATTATTACCATTAATAGGTGAAGGAATTAATATTGAATATTTCATTTCGGTTCCAGGGCAGTGGATATGGCTACCCACTGCTACAAGTTTTGTGTATGGGTTAAATGCAGAGAATGCATTTTGTTGTTGTTCAATGAAAGAAAAGAAAAAAAAAATGTTTCGCAGCCTGCTGTATTTTAGAGTCAACGAGAATCACATTGTTTCTCCCAAATCATTATGTTCTGTATCACACAGTGTTCATCTTATTACAATTGCTAGCAGTGCTATGTCCTCGCTGACTAATCCTACCCCAAGGGTAATCATGTTGCCACTGTACTAATATGATATAGATGAATATGGCTTTGGAGATTAGAACAGCAGCATATGGTGGAGACATGTGGATTCAAGTTTCAGCTACCAAACACCATGCCTACAAATGGGAAGAGGTGCAAAATAACAGTGAAATAACACAATAAATAAGGATGCCAGAGGTGATGGTCAAATTGCTCACTTGGCCAGGGGCAAATCATGACTATTAAATACAGACCCTAAATTCAGGACATGATATAAAAGTACTGTATTATTATAAAAAATAATTTTTAAAAAATTATTTTAAAAAAGTGGAATAAACATAATCTAATTCTTATTTTGCTATTGCCCCTGTGGGATTCTAAAGGCATGTCAAAGACATGTCAGAGTTAATGATCCCCGTTCACTGGGGGCAGTAGTGGCCTAGTAGTGAGGACTGTGGGTTAAAGTCTCAGACTGGTAGATCACCCTGAGATACCCTTGAGCTGGGTACTAAGCCTAACACTCCTTTCCCTTTACAGGTTTGCAGGCCACTGCACTGTACTAAGTATGCACATGCGCAGCAGAGTGGCGGTGGTCTAGTGGTAGGCTTATGGAGAATGCATATTCAATTCATATGGCTCAAGACATCCCAGGTTCAAATCTCACCTTTGGCACTTCCACCACTGGGTCCCTAAGCAAGACCCTTAACCCTGAATTGCGCTCCAGGGGGACTGTCCCTGTAACTAGGACATGGAAGTTGCTCTGGATAAGAGCGTCTGCTAAATGCTGTAAATGTAAGTAAGACTGCTAGTTTTTCTCCAATATTGCCAATACAGTATATTTTGGATCCATCAAAGCCTTGACCAAATTTTAGAATACTTATGGTTCTACAGTCATTCTCATACAATAATACATGCCAGTCTTTAAAAAAACTTTTTTGCAGTATTGCAGGGTGCATTATCCTGCTGAGAAAGGCCTTTGGGAAACCATTAGGGAATACCATTACCATTACACATGCACCCAGCCATCCACATGATGTAAAACAACAGACCCACCTTCTTACACTCCTTACACACTGTGGTCTAGTTCCGATTATCACCTACTAAGTGTAGGTGCTTTTAACAGTAGACAGGGGTTAGTAGGGACACTATGACTGTTCCACCCTAATGGAGCCCCATGCACATCAAGCTGTGAACACATTGCATTACATATGACCTGTTGTTTTGGAGAAACTCTAACTCTAAATCAGTTGTCTTGCCATTGTTGCCAGTTTTGACCCTTGTCCTTTGGCTATTTAATTTTTCTTGCTTCCAGTGAATCAACTTCAAGAACTGACCACTTGTTGCCTTTTCATTGGGGGTTCAGCGGTGTGTGCACAATTATTAGGCAAGTTAGTATTTTGAGGATTCATTTTAATATGGAACAAATAAGGTGCTAACAGTCAATCCTAAATGTTAATAAACCTGTTTTACAAAGGAAATGTGAGTTTGAACATTCTCAGGAGAATACGTTTCTGCACAATTACGAGGCAACTATCAGTTTGTCTGTCTGTCTTGTCTGCACTTGTTGCCCCGTGTTGTGTCTTATGTTGTCTTGTGTCTTGTGTCTTGTCTTGTGTCTTGTCTTGTGTGTAGCACCAGGGTCCTGGAGGAACGTTATTTCATTTCACTGTGTACTGTGTATATGGCTGAAATTACAATAAAATCCTACTTGACTTGACTTGACTTGAGTTTGCAGAATTATTATTCAGCTTAATGAAAAACAAATATTTTCCCATCTCACTTGTTTATCTTCACATGTTAAATTGAGAATAATAAACAAACAGCTAAAAATATACAAACAAACATTTCTGACATAAAAAAAAAAAATTGGTGACAAAGATTGTCACCCTTCTTTTCAGTCTTTAACAGTCAAAAGCTTTCCATTCGAGGAGTCAGTCAGTTTCTTGATCTGTTGATGATCAACCTTTTGTGCAGCAGCAACCACAGCCTCCCAGACACTGTTCAGAGAGATGGACTGTTTTCCTTCCCCTTAAATCTCCTGTTTAAGTTCTCAAGTTCTCAATAGGCTTTAGGTCAGGTGAGGAAGGGGCCATGTCATTATTTCATATTTAAGGTCTTTTCAAGCAGTGGAGTACTTCCATATGTGTGATGGAGCATTGTCCTGCATAAAAATCATGGTCTTCTTGAAAGATGCAAACTTTTTCCTGAACCCCTCCTTGAAGAAAGTGTCTTCTAAAAACAGGCAATAAGTTTGGGAATTGATTTTGAGTTATCTTCAACCTGAAAAAGTTCAGCTAGCTCATCTGAAATAATACCAGCGCATACAAGTATTTCACCTCCACCTTCCTGGCATCTGCATTGACATGGAGCTCTGTACCAGTTACTGATCCAGCCACGGGCCCATCCATCTGGTCTGTCAAGAGTCACTCTCCTCTCATCAGTCCATAAAACATCAGAAAAATCTGTTTTGAGATATTTCTTGGCCAGTCTTGAAATTTTAACTCATGTGTCTTGTTCAGTGGTGGTCTGGTTTCAGCTTCCCTTACACCTTGTACTTCTGGGCACTCCAGGTAGGTTCAGTTCTGGAAAATGACAGCCCTGGAGGATAATGGGCTCCTGGTAGCGTCACGTTTGATGCAAATATTTGGCAGTTAATTTGTGCCTTTTTTTTCTCAACATATTTCTTGCGACCCTGTTGAATTTTTGCAACAAACCATTTGATGGTTCTGCAATTACCAATTTTTGATTTTTCAGGGTCATAGGGTCAAAGCCATTGATATAGGGCTTTGATCTCCTTAAGACACTCCCTGCCTCAATGCACATATACACATCACCTGGTGTATTTAAACACAATTGAAATTCACGTTTATACAGCTTGGAGCTGGAATATATGCATAAAAATGATGATATGGTGAAAATGCCTAATAATGTAATGCAGTGTAGTGATGGGGACAGTACCTTGCTCAAGGGGACCTCAGGGTAACCTACTGGTTGGGGATTCAAACCAAAAACCTTCTGGTTCTGGGGCCTAATCCTCAACCACTAGGCCACCACTGCCCCTCACATCGCAATCTATTGCCTTTGGGATGAATTGGAGTACTATTGGTCTTCCTGAACTAATCATTCAGCATCAGCATCTGACCGCACTAATGCTCTTGCAGCATCTCCAGCATCAAATCTAAACTGTAATTTTCCTACAGCAGAGGATGTTACTACAAAAACAAGGATTCCATTGAGGAACAGAAGAAGGCATCTACAAACTGAAACCAGTAGTAGCAATCATGATGAAGCTTGAGTGTATGGGGGCTTTGAAATATTGAAAGTCACCTTGCATGCAAACACCCTGATACATCTCTTGTACCGCTTTGATTATATGATAAGAACCTAGATTGCAGACAAATTAAAAAGCTTAATTCTTTGTACTCATTTTAATGTGGTCCTGATTAATTATCTTTTATCTAGTTCAGTTCAGTAATCAACAAAAGTGTTGGTCATTTGACTTACATAAACACTGCTTGATCAACTTACGTTAATGGCATGTGGTGAGGAGGTGATTCAGTTACCTAAGCTCTTATATAACCAGCCCTCCGAACCTGTGACAGTCTCCCTCATGGCAGAACACACCTGCTGGGTGTTTTAACACTGGGCTGATCTTACAGCAAACCTGATAGAGTATACAGTAGTGAAGGTTCCAGACCAAGTCAAAGATTTTTCTTCATTAAATTTTTTATTAGTAAGTACACTTTATATCAAGCAAACTGAGTCAATTTGAGTAAAAAGAAAAACCTTATATTTATATGAATTTCAAAATTCTTTAGTGATGCCTTGTTGCTTTAAATGACAGCATGCAAGTTTGTGCTGAAGCTTCATAAAGAAATAAGACTATAAATTAAACTGATCTTTTTGTCTATACGCCTCTTCGACAATGCCAAAGGTTTGCTTAAATTTAAAATGAGTTAGAAATAGTTCACATTAATGGGTATTTCTTCATTTCTCTCATTATCACTTGTCTTTGCAAGTTATTAATTTTCTGGATTTTTTTTTCCAGGTTTAAATGAAGGTTCTAGGTTTCTGAGAACCCAGAGTTTCAAAAGGTCTCAGGCTACTGGCCAAGCACCTGTTTTGCAGGTCATCTCTATAATACTTGGTACATAGTATTTATTATTTATTTAGTATTCATTATTTATTTTTAAAGAAGATGTATAATGTCAGCATTACCTGCACAAGATACATACGCTTACCTCATCTCCTTATTATATAAGCGTTGCACGCTCTCTAGTGGTAAAGAGTGCAGCTTTAAAATGTACCCAGCAGACGTGGGTTTAATTGTAAACGCTTCCTTCTCCTTAACCTTCTTCTTCCTCCTGCTCTTCTTCTTCTTCCTATTCTTCCTCTTCTTTCTTTCTTTCTTTCTTTCTTTCTTACCCTTTTTAAAATGATTGTATATTATGGAGGTGAAACACCAAAAATTGCACTTTGCAGCTGCACTATATGTTACTCTATGTTATGTTTTATGAATACATTTTGAAGATTTTACTTTACTTTTTTTATAATTGTATTGTATTATCATATTTCATATAACAAAAACTTACTTATTACTCCTTACACTTTCTTTACTTTACCTTTCTTTTCTATAATGCTTGTGAAAAATGTGGTTCACAAGCATTAAAGCAAAAAAAAAAGATTCTAGTGTAAATGAGAATAAACATGTTTTCATAATCCATCCAACCATCCATTTTCTGCCGCTTGTCCCAAACGGGGTCGCGGGGGATTGCTGGAGTCCAACCCAGCGCACACAGGGCGAAGGACGGGGGACGCACCCTGGACAGGTCGCCAGCCCATCGCAGGGAGGAGCGTGACGGGGACGGCACCTTGCTCAAGGGCACCTCAGGGCAACCTATTGGGAAGGGGTGAAACCCCGATCCTCCGATCACGTGGCCAATGCCCTAACCACTAGGCCACCGCTGCCCCTGTTTTCATAACATATGGTTATTTTCATTTTGAAATATCATATATTCTTATGTATTCTTGATGGTATTTTTCAAGAATTGCACTTAAACAATACTGTCTCTAAATAGTATTTTATAAATATCGATTTATCAGGGTAGGGTAGGACTGTTGCTTCACAGTTAGATGGTCCTGGGTTTGATTCCCAAGTGGGACTGTCCAGGGCCTTTCTATGTGGAGTTTGCCTGTTCTCCTCCGTATCCACGTGGGTTTCCTCTGGGAGCTCTGGTTTCCTTCCCTCATCCAAAGACATGCATGTGAGGTGAACTGGAGATGCTAATTTGAGTGTGGATGTGAGTGTGTTTGTTTGTCTGCCCTGTGACGGACTGGCAGCCTGTCCAGGGTGTTTCCCCACCTTTTGCCCTGTGAGCAATGGGATAGGCCCACCACAACCCTAATTAGGAGAAGCAGATATGTTAATTTATTTAAGAAAGATATATTGCACTTTGGCAAAGTAATATTCATTACATTTGTTCATTATTTGTTCATTATATTGTTCAATATTCATTAGATTTGTAATTCTTGCCAGTCAGTCAACATCCCTCCATGTAAATTTGAGACATGCAACCACATTCATCAATGCTGGAAAATGCTTCCTATAATGCTTCTGGGGCAGTGGTGACCTAATGGTTAGGGACTAGGCCTTAAGATCGGAAGGTTGTAAATTTGAATATTGGTAAATTGGCCTGAGGTAGCCTTCAGTTCAGTACCATCCCCAGCTTAGTAAAACACAGAGAAAGCATTTTGTGCTGTGCTGTGTGTTCACAATGCCATCTTGTCACTTTCACTTTTAAAAATAGGCTAATCTTTGTTTGAGAACTATCATTAGTCACATCAACAAAGAACATATTTTGAATGCAGATACTGTTTGCTTTTGCTCAGAAATATTCCAGCCTACATATTTTTACTTAAGAACAGTTTCTCTGTGGTTCTCATGGCAACAAGGGTAAGTACTTCAAGGTGACACACACACACACAAATATATATATATATATATATATATATATATATATATATATATAT
>CM029385.1:7484032-7787482 GCA_017165825.1 Hepsetus odoe | reverse complement strand
ACAGATATATATATATTTGATTGTGATTTCATGTACAAAATGGACACAGTCAATAAATTTATATTTGATTGAGTGATGTCAAGAAAAGATGAAGAAAAATACCTTAAAATATATACTCATATTAACAAAAGAGAAAAAAGAAAAGTATGTTTATAGTAAGTAAATCAACAAAGAAATGTTTATTATATATATATTATAAATATACATTACATTATATCATTATATCATATATTCAAATAAGCAACCAATGGAGTATAATAATAATAATAATAATAATAACAATAATAATAATAATAATACATACATACATACATACATACATACAAACACACATACTACAGTATTTATAATAAATACATAAGAAATTGCACAAAATAAATTATCTGGCTGAGCAACTTTTACATTTACAGCATTTATCCAGAGCGACTTACATGTCCTAATTACAGGGACAGTCAATTGGAGCAATTCAGGGTTAAGGGTCTTGCTCAGGGACCCAGTGGTGGTAGTGCTAGAGGTGGGATTCGAATCGGGGACCTCTTGATCCAGAGGTTCGTAGGCAAGTACCCTACCACTAGACCACCGCCACACTTTACACTAAACTACTGGATCATGTACGAATAATCAAAATATATAAATATAATGTTTCTTTGCTTTGCTTCAAATGCCGTTCTTAAAGAATGACCTCAATCAGAAATGATATAATTACTAAAAGTAAATAAAACAGTCAAGTCTATTTGTTTATTAGACTAGATAATTAATCCAACAGTTTATTCAAATGTCAGTTATTCCTCCTAAACCCTCTTCAAGAGAAAAGTTTAACTTTCAAATTTCTTACAAATTTCAGGCAAATCAGTAAGCCTCATTTTGGTTTTATTAGCTTAGGAGAAGGAAATGAGATTAAGAAGAGACTGTTTGTCCTCTGGGTACATATTGGGGACATCTGTTAGATGCTTTGCTCTGTCTGAATCAGCATGGCACATCTGCAGCTATTGTGAGCCTCCTCTGGTTTAAGGAAGAAAGAGCATCTTTCCAAAAGCTTGAATGCATGGTTTGTGTGTGAGTGTTTGTTTGCATGGTCGTCTGGATGTGCACACTGATTGAACGGAGGATGTTCAGGCTCCGGGCAGTCTTTCCCATGATCCTGATGAGAGAAAAATTCAGTAATACTGAAACTTTTGGTCTAAATCTCATACATGCCTCACTATACAGTGCCTGAGTTAAAAAAATAAATGCTATTATACAGTCAAAAAATTAGGACACACTATGAAAGCCTGTTTTTTTTGTAACATTCTTTGAGATATGGATATTTAATCTTAATTTTAACAGTACTGGGAAATTCAAGTAATATAACTAAACAACTACAACTGAAGAAAAGACTTTTCGAAATCTTTCAAAATGTAATTCTACAAAATGCAACTTCTGGTGAGAAGGAATAAATTAGGTCACTCCCACCTTTTATCCCAATTAAAATGGCTCAAATCACACATAGTGCATCAGGTGCACATGATTAGAGCATCCTTACTCAGCATTTTGAAGGAGGTTCACACTATTTAAACATTAGACAGTTACTTTGGTGGCTCCTGACTGTTGAGGTGAGAGTGAACACCATGGTGAGATCAAAAGAGCTTTCTGAGACTGTCAGAAAGAAGATTGTAGCAGCTGAAAAGGGATTTAAAAAGATCTCAAAGAATTTGAAATCAGCCATTCCACTGTCTGGAAAAAAAAGTCTACAAGTTCAAGCAGGTTCACCCCAAGAGCAGAGTGCAAGATGCTAAAAGACGTCTCCAAACAAACTCTAAAATGTCATCACTGGTCCAACAGCAGGCTCTTGCTGCTGTTGATGTGTAAGTGCATGCCTCTGCAATCAGAAAGAGACTGCACAACTTTAACTTGCATGAAAGGTGTGCCAGGAGGAAACCTTTGCTCTCTAAGAGAAACATCAAGGCCAGACGGAAGTTTGCCAGAGAGAACAAAAACCAGGACATCTGGAATAATGTTCTTTGGACAGGTGAGTCTAAACTTGAATTATTTTGACACCACAACAGAGGACATGTCTGGCATAAACCAAACACAGCATTCCAGGAAAATAACCTCAAACCAACAGTGAAGCAGGGAGGTGAAAGTGTCATGGTTTTGAGATACTTTGCTGCAGCAGGGCCTGGCCAACTCACCATCATAGAATCCACCATGAATTCTACCATATATTAGAGGGTGCTTGAGGAACATGTGAGACCATCTGTAAGAACATTAAAGCTGAAGCGGAACTGAACACTGCAACATGACAATAACCCAAAACATACCACCAAGGACTTGCTGAAAACTAAGAAATGGAGAGTCCTGGCCCAGTCAAAGCCAAATCGAGTCAAAGCCCAGATCTTAATCTCATTAAGATACTGTGGGGTGACTTGAAACGGGCTGTACATGCAAGAAACCCCTCAAACATCTCACAGCTTAAAGAATTCTGCATTGAGGAGTGAAGCAACAAGATTTCTACAAAAAACGTCTCACTGTGGTTATTTCAGCCAAAGGGGGTAACACTAGCAATTAGGTGGTAGGGTGTTCTAACTTTTTCCTCAGTTAGAATACAGATTTTTATTGATATCTTTTGTTTAATGAATAAATCAAGGTTAATTTGTGTTGTTTATGTTGTTAACCTGCAATTTAATCACTTTCTTTTCCAGAGATAAATAAAAGCGATTAGACATCAATATGTGAACAATTCTTAAAAAAGAATGGAATATTTAATGAGAGTCTCCTAATTCTTTCACATGACTGTACTTGTTGGATATTAGAACAGGAGTTTTGATATACTAAAATAAATGCATGTACAGTACTGTGCAAAAGTTTTAGGCAGGTGTGAAAAAATGCTGTAAACAAAGATAGCTTTCAGAATATATATTGCTTTCAGAAATATAAATAATGATTGTTTATTTTTATCAATTCACAAAATGCAAAGTGAGCGAACAAAAGAAAAATCTAAATCAAATCAATATTTGGTTTTACTACCTTTTGCCTTCAAACCAGCATCAATTCTTATAGGTACACTTGCACAAAGTCAGGGATTTTGTAGGATTATAATCAGGTGTATGATCCACCAGTTTTACCAAACAGGGGCTAATGATCATCAATGTCACACGAAGGTTGAAACACAGTCATGTTTGGAACAACCTACCAGCCGAGTTCCTTCAAAAACTATGTGCAAGTGTACCTAGAAGAATTAATGCTGGTTTGAAGGCAAAAGGTAGTAAAACCAAATATTGATTTGATTTAGATTTTTCTTTTGTTCGCTCACTTTGCATTTTGTGAATTGATAAAAATAAACAATCATTATTTATATTTCTGAAAGCAATATATATTCTGAAAGCTATCTTTGTTTACAGCATTTTTTCACACCTGCCTAAAACTTTTGCACAGTACTGTAGGTGTATTTGCTGTCTCTATTATTTGTTTATTTATACCATTACACTGCTTTTGATCTCCAAAAATAATGTACAAAAAATTTCAATATAATGTAAAACAACCTGAATAAACACAAGTTTTCAAATGATCTTGTGATTAACAGAAGGACAAAACTCACAATCACTTAATTATTAATTAATTTAACAATTAATGAAACACTTCTACTGTATTATACTTTAATTCTAATCTGTCTTTTGGCACTGCTGGGGAGAAATTTTGGCTCATTCTCCTGTACAAAATTGCTATAATTTTGTCACATTGGAGGGTTTTCAACCATTTTCAGGTCCTTTTTTTTTTTTCCATTTTTTCTGCTTTTGAGTCATTTTGTGGCTATGAAGTGGGCGTGCTTGAACTAATTTCACTAAGCTATCCAGTTCTTAAACTCTTTGGCCACTCATTGTCAGATTTATTACTACTCCAAGTTTTCTCCATTTGGACATAACGGCTCACACTGTGATTTGCTGAAGTGTGAGACACAGCTATTTAACACTTTCTAAATTACTAACTAAAATATTTCAATAACTTTCTTAGGTCTCCCGGAATTTTTTTTGATTCAGACATAGAGTGCTGTTTTTTGAGACATTTTAGGGATCTTGACATTATAGGATAGGTTGTAAGTGATGCCTATGTTGAACAGAGCTGGCAACAAACTATCTTTGGTGTTGCTAGTCTAATTTAACCTTTTATGAATTAAGTTTGGTTCATTGGTAGATTGCCCTGTGATGGACTGGCAACCTGTCTATGGTGTTCCTTCACTCTCTGATAGCTGGGATTGTCTCCAGCAATGTCCACAGCCCTAATGAAAATGAGAAATGTTTTGGTAGATTGAGCATCAGCAGGGCCAAATACTTCTTTGCAACACTGATACAGGTGTTGGTAATTTTTTGTATGATTACACAATTTAAAAACTTTGCATTGGGTTTACTCAGGTTGTCTTTGATGGAGATCAGAAACTGTTTAGTGTTTTAAATTATAAAAGGGAATTTGAAATGGTGCAAATGCTTTTTTACAGAAGTGTATATAAATGGGCACAGTTTACTTGGCTCCTCAGATATTTCTGGTTCTACTTGGTCCCTTTATTTGTGTTTCAGTAGCCTATATGAATGTATATGGATAAAGAATTAAAGAGAGGTAATATAATAACAGAATTCTTACCAGGGATGTTTTAGCGCTTGCTCTGCTGAGTAGCGTAGCTCAGGGTCCTTCTGCATCATGTTACGTACAAAATCTTTTGCTAAAAATAAAACAGACACATGTTTGAACTAAATATAATTTTTCGTTTGAGTTAGCTGAGCTGAGTTAGAGCCCCACACTTTATGGTAACATCTAAGGTTTTGTGAGAAGGCAAAGGACACTTACCTGACTCAGAGATGTTGTCCCAGAAGGGAGAGTCAAACTCATACTCCGCTTTCATGATCTTAGAGAAGAGAAGACTGTCACTCTCCTCATAGAAAGGGGGATATCCACAAAGACTGCAGCGACAAATCACACATCCCGTTTAGCACACTTCAAAACACAACGCAGGCTGCAAAACGCCCTCAAAACATACAGTGGGAATGAGTGAGTGTATGGAATACAACACATGATTTTCTCACATAAAAGGCCTGAAACAATGTACACATATTAATGCCTAATTAATCCCTTTCTAAACAAAATGCATTCTATTTTTTGATTGCAGAGGAAAAGTCCATTCACTAAACATATATCAAGCATATATGAAATTGTCATTGGAGTAAGCAAAAAAAAAAAAGAAAAAAACTGGATACTCTTGGATATGTACAAGAGTTGAGCAAACACATTCTTTACTTGTAATGTAAGCTAACGTAAAGTGTTTTTTTATTTATTTGCATATCGTTTCAAAGCCTTTCTCCTGGCTCATTCATCCTGAAAGTTACACACAGTAGAAAGTGCAGCTACTGACAACTGATATAAAATGGAGATACGTGGTTTCTAAAATCTTTGAGAAAGAGCAATAAAATAGAAGGCTGTTGAAAGTCCTGATTTATGATCAGAATTATTAATGCAATAATTATAATACTTGTAACTTAATAATAAATTAATATTTATTATTAATAAATAATAAATAAAAAATGTTTCTTTTTGTGCAATAAATGACTGAAAATTAGGTACATTTTCGAAGTGAGAAAGATTATGCAAAAAGTGTTTCACGAATAATGATGACAGTAAACTCAAAGGATGAAATAAAAACTTGAAGAGAGAATTTCACTAATAATACACATAGGAATTAAATAGCTCATTGTGAGATGCTAAGCTAGAGTGTGTAGGGGAGAAACAGATGTGCTTGAATGGGTGCATGAGCCACTATACGTGGATTCAGCCACTAGGGGGCGACTTCTTCGGTCCACACTATAAACGCTTAACAACAAGGCTAAAAGCTGCCTGTGGAGTGACTCATGCATGAAAGTCCGCATTCAAATCCTATAAGACCGTTTATTTTTTAATGTATGCTTCTTGTTATGTTCCAGCTTGTAGCGTGTACACTATGTTATACGAGTGTTGAAGGCAGTGCAGGAGACCGCGTTGCGCATCTCTCGCACGTGACCACACTGTGACCGAGCAGCCATATTTTTGACCGGAAGAATCAAAATATATCACGGGAAAAGTGATTTTAAAAAATGAGTGTACTCTTATGTTAGTTAACAGGTGTGGTCCTGATGAGTCACTAAAGTGTATAAGCAAAAATTTCACTAATGCTGACTTTAAGTCTGACATTAATATCTTTTGTTGTGTGAAAGTCATCACAACTAATGCTCACAGGAACACAGTTCAAGGCCGCCTGGTTTAAATACTCAGTGTTAGCTAAAGAAAACCTTGCTTATCTAATTTATCAATGATATCACACTCACATCATGTATATATTTTAAGGCTTCTTTTTAAAAATCCATATGCTCTTATTATGAAATTACAAAAAGAATACTGTCATTGGTGTAACAGTAACCTGTAAAGTTGATTTGGCAATTATGTATAATTTCAACTGGATATTAGTAACTTTAACCTGCATATGATTTTTCTATCTATCTATCTATCTATCTATCTATCTATCTATCTATCTATCTATGTGTTTATCTGTCTGTCTGTCTGTCTGTCTATTAAAGAATGAACTACACTGTGCAAAAAGGCCTCAAAATACACCCCTCATTCCTATGTCACTAAATAACTTTCTAACTACATTTGTTTATAAAATATAAAATTAACACTTTATGTGTAGCTAAAAAGCCATTTTTAGCACTACTTGGGTGAAGAAGCCTGGTTTTATGTCTTGTCTGTTGTGATATACGGGGAGTAGTGATAGCAATGGAGTTGGACTGAAATTATGTGATAATAGTTACTCCTGTTTAATAAGACCATTTTTGAACACTTTCTGATTCAGTCATGGTTCTGATTTAGTTATATTCTGCAGGGAAGTTGCACACATTTCTCTGTAACATAAGCTAAAGGGATCTTTACATCAGTAGAATATGTAAACAGTGTTTACAGTCCGGCCATGCGGGATTAAACTCAGAAAGGTGTAAAACCAGATTCAGTAACTTATTCTTTAAATGAAGAGACATCAATGTGATTTCTCAATCTCAGCTTGCTTTTCTTTCAATTAATAACTGTCTTTTTAGCTCCAGCTCTGGAAGTCTCTCTCTTCTCCCTTATTCATTTCTCAAAGGTATCCACAGTGTCTGGTCCTGATTTTAACCTCTTGCCATTACTGGCAAGAGTTAAAAAATCAGGATCCATTTGAAATTCAGCCTACAGCAATGCTTACTCTAAAACAAAATGACAGCGGTGAGTGGGCAGTTGCGTGCACCGACATTAAGACCAGTAGATGGCTAACTGGCATTCATACACCGATGTTGACACCAGAAGTGAGTGTAAACACTTCTAAGTGGAAACATGCCCGATTTGTGTTTGCTGCCATTATACATTCATAAGAAACGTGAATTACTTTTCACTGATGTGTCTGCATTGTATTTTGATTCATTTTTGTTATAGTAACTAGTTCAGATGGACATTATGGAAAATATATAAAATATATAAAATAAAGAAAATATTTGTCAGCATATGTAGATCAAAATAATCAGGAATTACCTATTTTTAAATTAGAATCTTTATCAGTTATTATTACCCCGTAAGGAAAATAGTTTCAATAACATAGGCTTTATGAAATGTAAGAAAATTGTTACGTCAAGTGAAAATTGATTTTAAGTAAAACCGAGAGTGATTTCTTGAGAGTTTTTGAAAACGCTTAATTATACAAAATAAGCATGAATTAAAATTGGTTTAAAAATACCATTATAGTGTTATAGTTATATATTTTTTTTACTCTCCAGCATCTGTGTGTTCATTTATATTAGTTTACCAGCCAGTCTTACCCTGACCCATATGGTGCTGAAGTATTGCCACATTGATCAAAATGAGGTGTCTACTTATCTACTTATGTGTTTGTATACTCCTCATATCTTGTCTAACCTGAAAACAAACTATTATTATACTAGTAAAAGAAAAGAACTGCTGTTAGTTCAACGATAACATAATATGTGCAAACATTAGAATAATCATCTGATAAACAGCTGCCACTTCTATGAGATATATTCTGGGGTTTTTTTTGTTTTTTTTGTATAAATTACTGCTTGGTAGTGATATATGCGATAGGTGAATGTTCATTATTTGCTAATAATAACCGCTAATGTCATAAGATAACATGTTTCCTCAGGCTAATCCGATAATGATGTGGAAAGCCCAGTGAGCGTGGTGCGTGACAGTGGATCACATTTGCCCCATATGCCTGCCCCCATCTCAGTGAAATAGGTCACGTGATGGAAAAGATAACAGATGGATAAGGTTGCTTAAGTCAGCAGTAGTGCGAGTCCTCACAGAATATAAGTGATGACTCCAATAGACCAGCAGTCCACTGCTTTAGTGTAGGGCTTTCGGGTCAGCACCTCTGGAGCTGTAGACAAAGAAACATTTTTTTTTTTAAGTGGCCCCAGTCAAGTTGTGTTCCATAGAATGTCAATAAATTGCAGGAGTACAGAAAATTAAATGTTATGAAGCCCACATTCCTGACCCAGAACTCCTTACCCACGTATCCTGGAGTTCCACAAGTTGTAGACATGACACCATTGTCCTCAATCTTAGAAAGACCAAAGTCACTTATCATTATCTTGGAATTGTCATCTTGGCTGTAATACAGCAGATTCTCAGGCTGTGAGGAAGTAAAAGAAGGGGATTGTTAGGCATTTGATTCGGGTGTGTGTGTGTATGTGTGTGGACTTTGATTTGTCTGTGTGTGTGCTGTTTATTAGGTATATATCTACCTTAAGATCACGGTGAACTATCCCGTTCTTGTGCAGGTAATCGACTCCGCCAAGCACTTGTCTGATCACCAGGCTAGCATCTTTCTCTGAGTACATGCCCCGGTCCAGAAGGCGATCGAGCAGTTCACCACCTGAAACACTGTAAGGTAAGAAGGCAAATGCCATAAAATGGAAAAGAAGGTTAGATATAGGATATAGAGTCAACGAAAACATTTTTTAACCAATATTTTTTCAAAGTCAGTCCAGCAGAAGGTACCTACAGTTGCATCACAAGGTAGTAATCAGTCTCACTTTCATAGAAATCTTCCAAAGCCACAATGTTTTCATGTTTGATCCTTAAAATTCAAAACAGAAGAGCAAATGTATTATAAAAATGATCAGTTCTATTAAAGCTCTGAAACAGCTGCATTATAATTAGTGGTGACATTTGGATGGGTATCAGAATGGTTTCAATCTAGGCAATCTAGTGTCCAACATTAAAAGACAATTTTATAAGGGATAAAAGGGCATTTTACCTCCTCAGAACAGCAATTTCATTCTCCAAGCTGGTATTTCTGTTCTTCTTTACCACACATTTCATGGCAAACTTTTTTCCTGTGCTTTTCTCCTTCACCATGAAGACCTCAGAAGATGCACCACTAATGAGAGAGTTAGTTAAAGTGGGATATGTAACTCGATGCACAAAACAGTAAGTTTACTTCATACACAGTGTGTTTGGGTCATGGATCAGACAATACACACATTTCCATTCATCCATTCAAAGGAGACATACAAACTCCAAACAGAAAGGACCCTGGCCAGCCTTCCTGAGAATCAAACCTAGTGGTTATGAGACCACTGTACCACCATGCCACTCACAGTACACAATCCAGAAATCACTTCATTCAAACATGTCAATCAGTAATAGAAATCATTCATGTCAGGTTTGTTTACAATGTTTAGTCACAGGTTCTTTGTCTCATAGCTCACGTTAGTACCAATAAAGAGGTTAAAAGCTATGAACACTGATGCCCAGTAGCTTATGACACAGCTCTCTTCAGCACATGAGCCAGTCTCAATGCGATGATGCATCTTCCCGTCTGCCAGACTGATTAACTTTCTCAGACTGACTGCCCAAGCATGTGTCATAGTCTAAACCCTGTCTAACCCTAAGGCTCATGCCATTCAGAGAGAAAACAAACTTTTTCAGTCACAAAAAGTATTCAAGGTTAATAAACGATATATAAAGACATCCTTGAAATATTATCTAAAAAACTCTTACAAGCCTTGAAGAAAGCTGCCTTCCAAATGACCGTGTATACAGTACTGTGCAAAGGTTTTAGGCAGGTGTGGAAAAAAGGCTTTAAACAAAGAATGCTTTCAGAAATATAAATAATGATTGTTTATTTTTTATCAATTTACAAAATGCTAAGTGAGCGAACAAAAGAAAAATCCAAATCAAATCAATAGTTGGTGTTACTGCCTTTTGCCTTCAAACCAGCATCAATTCTTATGGCCCCCACAGAGGCCTGATCTCAACATCATCGAGTGTGTTTGGGATCACATGAAGAGACAGAAGGATGTGAGGAAGCCTACATCCACAGAAAATCTGTGGTTAGTTCTCCAAGATGTTTGGAACAACCTACCAGCTGAGTTCCTTATAAACTGTGTGCAAGTGTACCTAGAAGAATTGATGCTGTTTTGAAGGCAAAGGGTGGTCTCACCAAATATTGATTTGATTTAGATTTCTCTTTTGTTCATTCACTGCATTTTGTTGATTGATGAAAATAAATGATTAACACTTCCATTTTTGAAAGCATTTTTTGTTTACAGCATTTTTTCCACACCTGCCTAAAACGTTTGTACAGTACTGTATATGGAGTATAAAGGATCATAATGGAAGGTCAAACAAGCAGATGCTGTTTTATTCGGGTAAATATATACGTAAATATAATACATATGAATTTTTCATTTTTGCCTCCCATATTGGTGCATAATTTCCAGATTTGCAATTACAATATTTCATTTTTTTATATTTGATAATACCCCTCAATAGGTACAGAAAAAACCTTGATAAAAAACATATTTAAAAAATGAGGTACATGAACATTTTGGAACCTGTATACATCAAGATTAGGTCCACAATATTCGCAAACAAGATTCCAGAGCGTACTTTTGTTTCACATACCAGAGAACAATCCATGTTAAGTCTGCTGCTAGACAGGTAAGCAACTAGCCCAGCCTATCCAGGCTTTTAGTACAGTAAAGTAGGCCTCACTGAAATCCCATCATCTACGTCAATCTTACTGTGTCTTCTGTAGAGGTCAAATATAGGCCAACTATGATCAGCTATGATGATGATGGGAAGAAAATTGTTTACAATGTAGGGCCTCTAAAGTAGGCTAATCTCTGGTCTAAATACATAGTGTCTCACTAACCCATAGACCCATATTTTCCCATAAGTGTGTGTGTATATATATATATATATATATAGACACACACACACACACACACACACACACACACACACACACACACACACACACACACACTATACACACACTTCTATACACACACATAGAAGCACAAACACACATGCATATAAACACACACACACAGTTGAGAGTCTGAGTTGTTGAAATGCTGCAAAAAAGAGGTAGTATTTGTCAACTTCAAACCAACCAGACTACTTGTGAATATAGCAGAAAAGTAAAGTTGCAACAGTAGATCACAGAAGGTCTTTCCCTTTCTGCCATGTACCACATTCACACAGCACTGTTTTTTTGTAAATCACTGCAAATTGACCAGTTTGATGAGGTACACAATTTGAAATACATTATTTGAGCATTTTATTTTACTGTCCACACATTCAAGCACTTTCTTACCAGCTGTTTTATCACAAATATATAATGAAAATAGTTTGTTCAAATAAAAAAAAATACTTTACATGGTAACAGCCAAATTAAATAAGTTTTCAACATCATATACTATTAACTGTTAATTTAACCTAAAGAAAAATCTTTCCAGCTGAACTGTTTTTCACAAAATTATATTTTAAAAAAAGTACTTACGATCCCAAGACATCTATGAAGTCAAAAACCTCTCGTATGTTATTGGTGTTCTTCTTCCAGCGACACGCTCCCTCCTTTTGACCCATTTCATCACTAGTTTCCACAGGGGCTTCAGGACCAAAGGAAAAAATATATATTCTAGCTTACTATTCTTACTACTTACTTACTACTTTTCAAAAATAAAAAGAATTTCTAGCCAAACAAAATAGCCAAACAAAAGCTATCAAATACCTTTGTTGGGAAGCAACAAATTTCCAAATATTCCAGGAGCCATGAGGTTGAAGCTTGGTACACACAAACAGTCATTAATGAGTCAACAGCACTGAGAAGCTGTTTCCACTGCGGTCCCCCTGAGCTTATGTGCACGTGCGTACCTGCTCTACGTTGTGAAGCTTATAAGTGATAAAGGTCAGACAAGTCCTTAGCCGCTTGCTTTCTGTCTCTTCTAGGGCACTCGTGACTGACTGTCTTTATATATGTGTGCTAATACCTCTACTAGTCACAAGCAACCAATAAGCAGTAACAACTTTGCTCATTTGTCCTTTAAGAGTATTCTACATTACATTATCAACATTTTATTGCTAAAAGCTTCTCCCAAGTTTTTAACCGGTGAGTTTACAGATAGTAAACACCAAGTTTTGAGTGCTGAAGAAGTAAAGTCTTTTTGGTACTTCATGGTGTAATTTTTTTAATTACTTATCTATTAATTAGGAACATCAATAGAAGCTGTAAAAAATATACATTCACAAAAACACAATCATTAATTGTTTTACTAATTAAAATAAATGTGTATTAGTGTATTATTTTCTAAAAAATAATTGGGTAATGTTTAACCCAGTAATACATGAACGTTCTTTTATGATTCTTGTTATATGTTTCTAGTATTATTATAAAATATGTTTTTTTTTTGTGTTGACACTGTTGTGCATTCAAAGGGACATTTTCAGAACTTTTCTGTAATTGATTAGTCAGAATTGGTAAATTTTGAAAGATTAAATAATTCATTTATAAATAACAGGATGACATTAAAAGACTAAAAATTGTGCAGGAATTCTTCCTAACCATCGCCCATGTCTTATGCCTATTTGTTTCAGTTTATTTTATTTACTTTGGACATTTAAATACAGCACATGTTAAGGGGAGATTGTTCTAATTCACAGGTTTAATAACATAGAGCTGGACAATGTACTCTCCAATATACCCTCCAATTCAAAGCATGTTGTGCCCTGGACAGATTAGCTTGTCAGTAGACATGGAGCAAGGTTGGAGATTACACATCCTTGTAGCAACAAAGGAGGGGTTAGCATATCACACTTGGCTGTAGATTTAAAAAGGGACAAATTTTCAGACATGCTTTTCTATTGTCTGCCTTTGCAGAAACTCACTGTGGCCTGGACAGATTAACTCATGCTAAATTCAGGAGATGACACAATCTCCAGGTATTCCACATCATTTTGCATTTATTTGCATTCATTACTGCATGCTCTACAGCTGCACTTTGTAACTATAGATCACCAGACATGACTTTAAAGGTGGTTCCGCTAGAGGCTCAGAATCTCAAGTGGTAGTAAAAGTATTTTTGCTTGTATTATCTCATTTGAAATTTCTATATTCAGTTTGCAGCATAATTTTTTTATTGAACCACACATTGTATAGTATTGCATAGAATAGTAGAGAATTAATAATTTAAGTGTTAACCATAAAGTAAATAAGAAGATCCTGGGTTCGATTCTCAGGCAGCGTGGTGTGGGTCCTTTCTGTGTGGAGTATGCATAATCTCCCCATGTCATGTCCTCCGGGTGCTCTAGTTTCCTCCCACCATCAATAGACATGCACATCAAGTGGATTGGAGATGCTAAATTGCCCGTAGGTGCGAGTGTGTGCATGAGTGTGTTTGCCTATGTTTCTGTGATGGACTTGCCACCTGTTGAGGGACCTTCCCTGCCTTTCGCCCTGTGAGAGCAAGGATTGGCTCCAGCACCCCCACAACCCTACTTAAGACAAGCAGCTATGAAAATGAAAAAGAGAGAGTGAGGATTGAAAGGTGAACAGACAGTGGTACTTGAAAGTTTGTAGACCCTTTAGAATTGTCTATTTTTCTGCAAAAATATGACCTCCAGCATAATAAAATTTTCACCAAGTCCTAAAAGTAGTATTATTATTATTATCCAATATAATATTATCCAATTAAATATATGGTACATAAATACTTGATCATTTATTGCCAAAATTGTCAATATTGCATCCTGTAATCCTGTAATAAGATTAATAGTTAAGTAGTTAAGTAAGATTCATTTGTTTCTAATCAGTGCCAAGACACTCAGGTGTAATCAGGGCCTCTGTTTTACTTAAAGAACAGCAATCCATCAATATCTGAACTTTACAAAAGATGTTTATGAAATTTTATCTTGGTACAAAGAAAGCAGATTTCTGAGGACCTCAGAAAAAGATTGTGTTGATGATCATCAGGCTGGAAAAGGTAGGCAAACCATCTCTAAAGAGTTATAAATCAAAGATCTGCTGTCAGACAGATTGTGATCAAACCGAGGAAGTTCTAGACCAATGTGATTGACCAACAAATATCAAGAGCAAGTATATAAAGGCCTCTCCCACAATGTCTAATGTTAACTGTAATTAGGAGAAATGAACAACCACAATATTCAAATCTTCAAGACCACCTTCCAATCTGTGAAATATGGTATTTGCCTATGGATCAAGAGACTGCAGGTTTGAATCATACCTCTAGTACTACCACCATTGGGTTCCTGAGCAAGACCCTTAACCCTGAACTGCTTCAGGGGGGCTGTCCCTGTAGTTAGGACATGGAATTCGCTCTGGACAAACCGTTTGCTAAATGCTGCAGATGTAAATGTAAATATGGTGGTAATAGTGCCCTTGTTGGGTCTTTTTTAAATGTATCTGAACTACGATGACTTGCCACCATTGATTAAGGATTTCAGAAGTTTGCTCTAGATTAATTCTATGTTAAATTCTCATTTTTCTCAGCTCATAGTGCACATAATTTTTTATTTGTATATCCATTTTTATGTCACCTGCACACTGCTGCCTGTAAAGTCTGCCTGTAAAGAAATCTCCTTTTCTTTGGGGTTTTAAATAAGTCGTTTTTCTCTTGAATCATCTGGCGGGTGAAATTTCTCCCTCTCTTTGGCAGGACTTCACTCGACTCTAATTTGCATGTCCTCTCAGCCAGTTGATTACTCACTGCCAAGTCTAATAGCTTTAAATGACTGCAGTACCCCCACAGTATGCAGTTTACAAGGATGCTGCTGTTAATAAGCCCTGTTCACTAATAATCAACTATTTGGTGTCTACCAGCACACTCAGTGCATAATAATGTATGTTAGGAAATCTGAGGTCCTGAAGATAAATACTTAAGTGTTTTTCTATTGAGATTAAACAAGCTGTGTTTGCTCAAATTGAAGACTGTGAGGAGACATGAATTGACAATAAGTGTGCAGGGGCAAGACTTGGGCAGGGACCAAAGGACAAATAAACAAAAAAACACAGGCTCATGGCAAATGTGTACACAAAGACACATGAACATGGAAAGCACTGGAACCAGAGAAGCTTGACACCAATCCAGTAATTCAAAAAGGTACCTGGATACTTTTTAACATATTGTGTATTAGAGGAGCACAAATGTATTTGTTCATGTTTTTTATGCAAGGATTGCAATACGAGACATGTATGATAGTGAGTAGGCCTAATCATGAGTGTATTTACTCAACCTCCCACCTTCATCCATTACACCTGAACCAACTAATCAGCTGTTTAACTTGCTAAATTAAAGTGGGTGCATAAGAGGTTGCTAAATTAAAGTGGGTGCAAGGGCAGGTCAAGGGCCAATCCTGGAAAAAACCTGTACATCGACAGTGCCAAAAAGGCATTGTTTTGCCCTGCTGTCTTGAGGCCATACGTTTAGACACTAAGATGAACAGAATTTTCTTTTGCAGATATGATTATGCTTCTTTATCTGGCAGTTTGATGAATGAGTCTGGGTTCTGAAGATGCCAGAAGAATGTTACCTGCCTGACCGCGTTGTCCCAACAGCAAAGTTGTGGAGCAGGGATATATGGTTATTTTTTTAGTGAATGGAATTTTCAGTGCTTCAACACAAAGGCATTTTAAACAACTCTATGCTTCCAAATTTGTTGACTCTTCCCCCGGCTGTTAATTTTCTTTTTTGCAAATTAATGATTAATCACAGATTTGAGAATACAATATTATACATCCAATAGGACGCTACTGCTGCAATACCCCTGATTCTGCTTCTTTAAATAAAACGATTTAGACAAATCTATTAGCAGGTAGAACAACAAACTGGACAATACAATTCAGTATTAGATTAATTAAGTATTCGTTATCATGAACTCTCATCTTAATTGTAGTTAGTCTGGAACTGATCAGCTGCAGAAAAGTGATTTAAATCATGACAGTGCTGCAGATTATGTTATATTTCACACAATTTTTGTTTTGAAACATTAACATTAATTCTTAAGAAACATTAATTCTTTAATAGAAGTTTTTTTTTTTTTTTTTTTGCTTCCGTTAAACTGGCATTTTGGAGGAAAGTCATTTTGTTCTTTCAGAGATGATACAATGCCTTGCAAATGTATTCACCCCCTTGGCATTTTTCATATTTTGTTGCCTCACAATTTGGAATTAAAATGGATTGTTTGAGAGTTTGCACCATTTCATTTACAGAACATGCCTACAACTCTGAAGATTTTTTTTAATTGTGAAGCACAAAACAAATAGGACAAAAAAACAGAAAACTTCAGCATGCATAACTGTTCACCATCCACCCCCCCAAAGTCAGTACTATGGATAGCCACCTTTTGAGGCAGTTGCTGCAATGATGCTTTGGATAAGTCTCTAAGAGCTTGCCACATCTTGCCACTGGAATTTTGGGAGCATGATGCTGCCACCGCCATGTTTCACTGTGCCAAAAGTGTTCTTGGGGTGATGGGATGTGCTGGGTTTGTTCCAGACATAGCATTTTCCTTGGTGGCTGAAAAGTTCAATTTTAGTCTCATCTGACCAGAGCACCTTCCTCCATACATTTGGGGAGTCGCCCACATGCCTTTTGGCAAACTCGAAATGTGCCTTCTTATTTTTAGTGTTAAGTAATGGCTTTTTTCTGGCCACTCTTCCAGCCCAGCTTTATGGAGTGTATGACTTATTGTGGTCCTATGGACAGATATTCCAGTCTCTTCTGTGGAACTCTGCATCATTCTCCAGGGTTACCTTTGGTCTCTGTGTTGCCTCTCTGATTAATGCCCTCTTTGCCCAGTCTGTGAGTTTTGGTGGGTGGCCCTCTCTTGGCAGGTATGTTGTGGTACCATATTCTTCCCATTTGAAGATGGTGGATTTGATGGTGCTCCGGGGGATCATCAAAGATTTGGATATTTTTTCATAACCCAACCCTGACTTGTACTTCTCAACAACTTTGTCCCTGACTTGTTTGGAGAGCTCCTTGGTTTTCATGATGTGATGCCTCTTGCTTAGTGGTGTTGCAGCCTCTGGGGCCTTTCAGAAAAGGTCTGTTTATACTGACAGATCATGTGACACCTAGATTGCACACAGCTGGACTTCATTACACTAATTATGTGACTTTTGAAGGTAATTGGTTGCACCAGGACTTTTTAGGGGCTACATATCAATTTTCAGTTTATATTTATTTATTTATTTATTTTTCTCATTTCACTTCACCAACTTAGACTATTGAAAGACTTAGACTATAAAATAAATAAATAATAAGATTAAGAAACATAAATTACAGGTTGGAATGTAACAAATAGGTAAAAAGCCAAGGGGGTGAATACTTTTGCAAGGCACTGTATGCACAAAAGCTCAATGTGACTCCAATGCAATTCTTCTGTCAACAAATTAAAAGTGTAACACTGTGCAACTATAAAACTCCAGTCTAAAATTTCCATTTGCAGACAAGCATTCTCATTGTGTGTGACGAGGATGAAATACTTTTGCAAGGCACTGTAAATCTGAATGGTTTAAAGCTCACAAGTCTTACTTTTTTTTTTTTTTACTTAAAAGAGCAAGCATGTTGAATATTTCTTGATGTGTGCGCTTAAAAATCTTAAAAAGTAACTTAAATCAAGCACAAATGTATAAAAGAGGTTCCCATAGTTAAAACATAGCTAAAGAGTAGCCGTAAGTTGTTTTTTTTTTTTTTTTTCTTCAAAGTCACAGTTGTCTTATCTTATGACAAGGATGTGTGTAAGTTAGTTTAATTTTTGGCTGCATCAAAACCCATGCTACATGAAGATGTACTACATGGGCAAAAGTACTGGAGTTAAATACAGTTTAAGTCACACCTATTTATCCGAGGTGTATAAAATGAAGCACTGATCAATGTGGTCAGACTAACAATACTTATAAACCAATGGGTCATTTTGAAGAGCTCAGTCTGGCCTGATACTGCCATAAAAAGCCACCTTTTGCAGTGAGTTAGTTTGTGAAAGGCCTTTCCTGCCCAGGTTTAGGAACAGCATAAACAAACATGAATACAAAGACAGATACAAAGTGCAGACCACATAAAGTGAAAGTTGGGTGATTGGGTGATGAGGCCCATAGTGCATAAACATTGCTATAGGTCTGCTAATTCAAAGCTCAAAAAATTCAAAATTTTCTCTAACAATAACCTAAACACAAAAACTGTATGCTGGGAGGAAAGCATGTGGAAAGCATTTTCATGGCCAAGCAACTGCATTTTCTCCCATTACCATGCACAGTACTACGCATTGGATGGAATGGTGTAAAGCAAACGCTCACTGGACTCTGGAGCAGTGCAAACATGTTTAGTGGAATGATAAATCACTTTTCTTTACCTGGCAATTTGATGAAGGAGTCTTGGTTCTGTAGAGGCCAGAAAACCTACCTGCATCGTCCTAACTGCACAGTTAAGAGGAGCACGGGTACTGGCATATTGTTGTTTTGTAGTGGATGAGCAAAGACCCTTCCAGTGAGAGAAAATCTCAGTGCTTCAACACACAAAGACATTTCAAACATTTCTCTGTGTTCAGATTTGTTGGAACAGCATAACTCCACTTGTCCCTACATGCCTGCATTCTAATCCACTTGTCCCTACATGCCTGCATTCTAATTTCCATAGCCAATGTCCATAAATATCTTATTAATACTGTGCAAATGTGATTACCTTTGGCGGGAGATTAGCCAGCTTGACAATAATCCTCAAATCAATCAAGATAAGACACTCATTTTTACAAGATACTTAAACTGCAAGATATAAAAACTGATGACAGAAATACAACAATTCTACTAGACCAGGGGTGGCCAGCTTCAGCCCTGGAGAGCCAGTGTCCCACTCAATTTGGTAGTTACCACCTCAAAGACACTAACTAAACCTGCTAATTATCAGTTGAATCTTCTAGGAGGCAGCAGATATATGACTTAAATAATTAACAATGAAAAGGTGTCAAAGTAATCAAACTAATATTTCAAAATTATATTTGATTACATTAATACTGAACTCTAGAAGAGCAGAACTAATGGGTGAAGGTAAGCTACAATTTCTAAATTTTTAGAGCATAAAAAGCATATCCAGATGCATGTAGTCCCACTATCTACTCTTTTTAAACAGATACATCAACAGATACATTAAAAGTATCAGATATTGCTCATCCTAATCATTAAATATTTGATCATATTGATCATTGCATATTTGATTGAATTGGATCTGGCATCGTCCTCGTCCTGTGTGCGCTGGGTTGGACGCCAGCACTCCCCCGCGACACCGTTTGGGACAAGCGGCAAATAATGGATGGATAATGGATGGATCTGGCACCTTTTTAAATTGAATCTGCTTAAACCACAGAAAATGTGCTAATACAGACCGAACCCATGTGCTTTTCTGCCTTCATATATGTGACTATTATTTTTTATTAACAAACAGTTCCCTCTTCCCAAGTAAGATGTCAAATACCTTGTCTTTTTCCTGACTTTCGCTGAATTATCTTGGACTATAATAAAGGGGAAAAATTGGCTGACTTTGTGTTGAGCAGTCAAAACCATCCACAATATTTAAACCCATCACTTGCAGTATGTTTTAAAGCTTTGAAAAATAAATGGAAGTAAAATTAATCAATTTATACAGATTTTACCTCCTGAAAGCTCACATGAACTTAACTTTGAAGCATCAAATGCTTTGGATGAACACTACTCATGAAGTTCTGCCGGGAAACAAAAAGCAGCACAATTAAACGACTATTTCACAAAAAACAAAACCTACATTTAATTAAAAATGAACATCAACTTTGTGGCTAAATTTAAAGATTAAACAATAGCATTTTTAATAATTATTTCGATTTCAGCTAATCGAGCTATTAGGTTCTTTGGTATACTCTAGTTCAGGTATGTCTACATCTCCATTTAACTCTCTCATGACATATAAGCTGTAGTTTGTAATATTGCAAATGAATTTAAATTCCTAAATGGAATTTTGTTTTAGTCTGCAGCCTATAAATACAAAATAGGCTAACTGCACATTCACATTGAGACTGTTGAAAGCGTCAACACTTCTGATGCATTTGCATCAGCTATTGCATTTGCTATTCTTGTAAATTAGTGGCAAGCAGTGGCACGGTGTGTTTTGGGTGCAAGGGCATCACAATAAAGTAGAAGATCCATTTTAAAATGGCGTGACACAACATTTTTCCCTCCAGAAGTTCATTGGTTATAAACAACGAGTTGGCAAGTTTCTTGTGGTCCCTCGACTCAAACATTGGCACATCTGTTTGCTTTGTAGCCCCTTTACAATTTAACGTGTTGACACTCTCAACACTGTCAGCGTGAACATACAGTATAGCAGAACAATGCATTTTTTTCAGATAACTGTCCTACCAACCATATATCAGACATCTCATGTTTTGGAGAAAAAATACCAGATTCAGAAGACATTATTTGAAACTCATCTAAAACTAGATAAATTAATGCACTTTTCAGTCTGATCATGCTGAAAGCCTCTGGCCTGCCCTAAAACAGCTGTTATGAAAAGGGTGTTGTAAATCTGTGGCTTCTGATAGATTCAATAAAAATAAACAGATATAACTTCCCTGATATTCCATGAATTGGCCCAAATAAGGATCAAATGACTTGATTTTTCATGTCTGGAAAATACTTTTTAAAATTGCTTTAGCTTTGTGAACTCTGCATGAGAAAATATTGTTGTTTAAACACAAATACCTTGTGTGGTTCATATTCTTATCTCAATGATAAAAGTACCAGCACAGTAACTTTATAGCCATGTAGCTCCGTAGCCCAGCTTATCATCCTGCATGTGCAAGCATTACATATCAGAGGATAGCGATTATAAGCTCATAACAATGTTAACATATGAGCAGGCCTAAAGCACTTTTGCTGAATATTGATATGTTTAACCACTGTTGTACTACTGTGTCAAATATCTATTAAGCCGCTGTTAAAATCTTGCAGCTTACAGGCCTGCTCTAATCTCGAGTGGGTGAGTCAGTCATACAACATCCATTGTATCAAAGGCTACAGTGTGAGTCAGTCAGGCTCACCATGGCTCACTAATGAGCTGATTCTGGCCAGAATCCTATTTAGTAAGCCCACCTTAGTGAAGAATGCTAAACATTTTCCAGCCTGTACAGTAGGAGGATAAGCTGTACTACATACCATAATTACTCGTGTATAAGTCGCACTCCTGTATAAGTCGCACCCCTGATTTGGCATTGAAATTTGGTCCAAACTTTATTTTTGAATGATATTTTCACATTAGATTTTGGATTACATGGAGGCAAAAATGCTAATATGTGTACATATGCGTATCACATACCTCAGAAATACTGGGATTTACGGTAAAATATGTTGAGTTGCTATGAACGCGGTCACCGGTTTAGGTATTCAAAATGGTGGCATGTGAATTTCCTGGATTGAAATTTGTGAAATGAAAGGGATTTTTTTTGGATTATGTTGAATGAGATTTTCAGATTTTTACAGGTAAATGTAGTACTATGTATTTTACTTGATAAGAAAGCAGCAAAAATGTGTTTTCAGTAATAATTTGGAGGATAATTGCCTGGAAATGTGAACATTCACTGGTCTCTATGCGGAAGTGTAAATCAGTGACGAAATTCCCCGTGTATAGGTCGCACCCCATTTTTTATAGTGGATTTTGGTACAAATTTGTGTGATTTATACATGATTCCCTGTAAAACTTCTCTCACAGCATCCTGCAACTCTACTCTTTGCTCAGGTTTTATCAGCACACAGTGTGATCAGCGATCCTATCATTATTGATTAATCCAGCAGAAAAAATAAATCTAAAAATTATTTTACTACATTTATTATTGTGAGAATTTTGTGTACCATTACAGTAGGAAAAGGAAAAATACAGAATAGATACAATGTTCCATGCTTTTTAAACTTTTTGTTTATTATCAATCTGAATGTGCTAAATGGTAAGTTTTTCTACAGTTTTTGATGGAAATCCAATAAACCAGCAACATTGGTTATGGTTGACAAGACACACTGATGTAGGTGAGGAGCAAGGGTGTTGGGGCTGAGGATCAGCGAGGACGACCTGGTTTGTTGAGTCACCTTCGGAAAAATCTGTGCCTTGCAGCTCAGAGCTATAATAGTGTTATAGCTGTTATAGTATACTGTCTAAAATTAGACAGGTATTAATATTATAGGTGACTGATATATTTTATGTTTTTTTATTTGTTCTTAATTATTGCTTCACAAGGAGTGCCTTAACTTGTCTAAATTTAAAAGGCAGAAAACTTTAATTGTAATTCACTCACGTCTAGTCTGCTCATATGATTAATAGATAATGATTTATAATACTCAATTGTCAGCTCATTAGCCCTATCTGTACTCTGCCATCTTGAAGCTTTTTACCGCATTACTGTTAGCCTCAAAGCTTGAACGTGAAACTAAAGTACCTATATTCAAACAAGACATAGCTCTTTTTTTGCCATTCTGAAATATTAAGATGCCTTAAAAACACTGCCATAATTGTCTTCAGTCACCAAAATACATCTGACACCATGCCATGTATCAAGACTTTCTTTTTAAAATCAAGACATTTTTTTAGATGTGTCTTGATTTTTAATAGTCTTGACTTCTGAAAATATGCCTCAAGGCAAAATGGTTTCCTGAAGGTGAAGGTCAGCTAGAAAGTCATGAAAAGATGTCCTTGATAGAGCATATACATCAGATTAATTACTTCACAGAGATTCAGCCTACTCAGGAACCCCAGCGTGGCATGCCACAGTAGACATTTTTTAGCATGCAGAAATGTACTTGCCAAAGTTTATGAACAACAATCTTTATGAAGACTGTTTTGTGTTTAGCTGAGGGAAACTCATTTGTAGCACAGATGGAAAAGGTTGAATATACTTGTCCCTGCATGCCCTCGTTGTAATGTCCAAGCCAATGCCCATAAATATCGTATTAATACTGTGCGAATGTGATTACCTTTGGCGGGAGATTAGTCAGCTTGACCATAATCCTCAAATCAATCATGATAAGCCATGTACACTAGTTTTTCTAAGATGATATGCCATAAAAATTGCAATAGATAGTTATTCATGATAGTAACTCAGCAATTCCACTAGACTTGATCCTCTCCCATTCCTCACAGAATAATAATAATAAAAAAAGCTATTGATAAGCCAAAAGTCCTGAGCATCTGTTTTGCTTTTTTACTGTTCCCATTTGCAGGGCTCCCAGATGGTGCTTTGTTTTGTTTTTCCTCTATTACAATATACGCATTTATGCATTTACTGCAAATGGTGCTGCTATCTGCTTTCATATTCTGAGAGTGAGGCAGGGAGGGGAAGGCTACAGGCTAATTAACATTCACTGGGAGTTGAAAAAGGTCATCATGAGATTAAAAGGATGAGCTACAATATATTAAGTCTTCCATCTGAGTGAACTGGTTTTCATAGGTTAGGAAATTGTCTAAAAATTTGGTAAAAGATCTTTATTTGATAGAATAGGGGTACCACATAAAGGGAGTTATTTGAATAAAATAATTTATACATATGACTTTTCACATGCTACTTAAGTATAAAATGCTTCTTTAGAGGAACATTAAACATTAGCAAAATACTCATCTCTGTTTTGCTGATCCCAACTTACAGACCCATCGTCGGACATGTGAAAAAAGTGAAAGTGACAACCCTTGTCATTGCAAGGTCACAGCACTGCACACCATGAACCACAACGAAATTGGACCTCTGCTTTTAACCCATGCACACAAACACCGTGCAGCAGTGGGCAGCTATTGAAAGCGCCCGGGGAGTAGTGACGGGGACGGTACCTTGCTCATGGGTACCTCAGGGCAACCTACCACAATCTTCCGATGCGGGGCCAACTCCCTAACCACTAGGCCACTGCTGTCCCATACTGAAGCAGGTGAAAATCTGGCCCCCACGAGCCATCTCTACACTTCAGGACTGCTTTGACTACACCGGCTGGGACATGTTTAGGGAGGCTGTGACCTATGGTGGCTCTACCAATCTGGAGGAGAGCACAGCATCAGTGACTGTCTACATCAGCAAGTACATTGATGATGTTACTGTCTGTTCCAAGGTGCCTGTTGTTCCAAAGTCCTGCCTCAATGACTGTTGTCCCGTCACACTCACAACCGCTCAACGGATGATGTAATCTCCCCCACCCTCCATCTGGCCCTTTCTCATCTGGATAGAAAGGACAGTTATGTCAGAATGCTTTTCATTGACTTCAGTTCAGCATTCAACACCATCATCACTCAGCATCTGAGTGAGAAGCTGAGACTCCTGGGCCTGAACACCCCCCTCTGTAACTGGATCCAGGACTTCCTAACTGGGAGACCCCAATCAGTCAGGACTGGAAACATAACCTCCAGCACCAACACGCTGAGCACGGGGGCCCCTCAGGATTGTGTGCTCAGCCTACTGCTCTTCACACTGATGACTGTGCAGCCAAGAACAGCTCCAAACCACGTCATCAGATATGCTGATGACACAACCATGGTGGGTCTGATCAGCTGTGGTGACGAGGCGGAATACAGAGAGGAGTTAAAACAGCTGACGGACTGGTGCAGAACCAACAACCTGTTTCTGAACATCGACAAGACTAAAAGATGGTTGTTGATTTCAGGAGACCACGTCGTGACCACTCTTCTCTGAAAATCAACAGCTCACCTGTGGAGATGGTCCAGAGCACCAAGTTTCTTGTCGTTCGCATATCCAACAATCTCAAGTGGACCCTCAGCACTAGCTCCATCACAAAGAAAGCCCAGCAACATCTCTATTTCCTCCACAAACTGAGGAGAACCCATCTTCCTCCATTCCCATTCCTCCTGGCCATCAGTCTCTTGAAATGTAAATGACTCTTCAGTAACCTGCTCCTTTTATAATTTTTATGTTTATGCACTGTTCACCAATTATACAGTCACTTTACTGCTGCCATTATTATTTTTTTGCACTCTGCACTTTTTTTCATAACAATGCTGCTCATTAGACTGCTACTCTGTACAGTCTAGTCACAATACTGCTGCTCTGTTTATACTGTTTAACATAACTGCTGCTCTGCATGATTATCTGTTCCACACATTCATGATCACATTGCCTGTCTGTCGGATGAATGTCCCATCTGTTGTTGTTTCTTGTAACCTGTCTGTACGGTTAGTCTTGTCAGCACTTGTCTTGTGTTTTATGTCGTGTTTGATGTCATCTTGGTCTCAGTGAAATGAAACAACGTTCCTCCATGTACTGTGTATATGGTTGAAATGACAATAAAAACCTACATGACTTGACAATTGCTTCTGCTAGAAATGCATGGCAGTGGATATTCAATAGAAATATTAAAATCACTGTTGTATTACTGTTTCAAACATCTAATAAGCCCCTTTTAATATCATGAGGCTCACAGAGCTGAGGGCTGCTCTAATCTCAAATGGGTGAGTCAGTCATTCAACATCCACTGTATCCAAGACTAAAGTGCGAGTCAGTCAGGCTTGACATGGCTCACAAGAGAGCCGATTCTGGCCAAAATCCGATTTATTGAGCCTGCCTTCAAAATGTTCCATCGCAACTTTTGCTACAACTTGAACGAGAAACATTTTCACTTTCATTTTCCAACCTGTGGATTATGAAATTTGCACACAAACACCTTTGATTATTTTAGTCATTACTAATGGATACATGTTTAATGATATTGGCATGTGTGTCCTCTGGATGCAAGCTCTTTTTGTACATTTCTAATGCACAGCACCACCATCAACAAATCAATCCAGCAGAGGGAAGAAGAGAACAAAAATTTAAAAAAAAAAGGTTAATATACTGCATTTATTATTATTGGAATACTGTGTACCATCACAGCAGAAATAAAATAAATTTATACAGAAAAAAGATAAACAATCAGGCAAAAAGGAAAAAAAAACAAAAAAAAAAAAAACACACATTTTCTGATGTTCATTCTATAGTACTTTCAACAAGGTCTCGCTGTCATCTGCAAAATATGAATGCAACACAAATCCCATTAAACCAAAAAGCTTGATTGGTCTTACAGAACTACTTTCATTGCTGATATGGCATACCAGTATAGGTTATTATCAAACCCTGAGTTAAGACCACCTCCCTCATCAACAAACACCTTCTAAAGAAATATGCAGATATAGTACTAATAATAATAATAATAATGATAATAAGAAAGCAAACAAATTTGAAACTGCACAAGTCAATCCAATATACATTTAAAATACGTGGCTGTTGCTAATAAAACATCGATTATTATTTTTTTTCTGAAGCATTGGCATTTTGAGATTATGGCATGGTAGCAATAAGCAGCAGCAGCAAAAAGACTGACATATCTTTAACAAATGAAACATTCTAAATATTGTTTACAGTGACACAATGAATGTTTACCATTCAGAATATCTGTGCTTGGCAGACAACTTGCAGTAAAATACTGAACAGGATTAGCAATAGCAATGTCCCCAGTCCAGCTTTCAGATACAGTGTCTGGTATACACAATGTGCGTGGGAGTGTAGCTTCTACAGGGAGATTCCACTGATCTCTCCCTAGGCTGTGACAGGGCAGTGAAGGCTGGGGTGGTGTTACAACGAACTCCAGATTTCTCTGGAACAATCTGTGGTGTCTTCATAGGTATCCTCATCCTTAAATGATTTAAACCCTGTGACTGTCCCACTAACATTTCAATAATCATCCAGCGCCTGAACCAGAGTGTGTCCAAGTGCACAAAGTTGAGTCCAACTTCATAGGCTTTTAAGTCTTTGGTTAGAAATGTAGAAGTTTCAGCAAAAGGCGGAATGTAAAGCCTTGTGGTTGCATGTGGTTATATTCTCATGCCCAGTGTACCTGGGCATTTACAGTAGAATGTCTTTTGGTCTCCAGCAGTGAGGAGCCCAGTTGTTCCTCATTGATCTCCTTAATTCTCTTTTCCTCTAGGAAGGCCACAAGAGAATTCCTCATATCCACAACCTCAAGCATTTGCTGTAAGATTTGCTCCTCTTCTGCCTGCTGCTCTGCAGTCTTTTCAGAGTCTACACACACACACACACACACACACACACACACACACACACACACACACTCAGGTGGCATTTCCAGCCCATATGTGCATATGGCTTGGGTAGGAAAGAAGATTAAAAAGCTGAAATAAACTGTTTAGTAATAAATTATTTAATAAAATGGATAGAAAATCGTTCATAACAACATTACAAACATACGCTGCTTTCATTCAAACTTACACAGGCCATGTTGTACCAAAAAGCTCAGATTTCAGTGTTGTTTTCCATGGAATACATTGTTTTGCAAAATCTTTAACTATCGTTGCTAGCTCTAGTTAGGAAATTCAAGTTTAAGCCTGAAATAGTGCACATTTCACCTTTTCCTTTGCCAAAAATGTAATTTGCAATGAAAAATGTTAAAAGGAGAGGAAAAAAAAAAAAAAAACTGCAAACAGAAGCATTTTCTCTTCTGGCCTTTTTTGTGCCTGATATCTAAAACACCTATTAATGCCATCAAGGACACCTCATTAGAAGCATTTTGGCACAAATTTGTGCTCAATGAAATTGCCATTTTGCAATAATTTTGGCACAAATATGCATTAATGATAAAATGGCAATTTCATTGAGCACAAACATTAAAACTGTATGATTCCTGTTGAAAGAATGAATTAAGCTGAGAAAGTGCTTCATAAATACCGTCTATCTCCATATATCGCCGCAGCTCCAACTCTAGTATGCTCTGTTTATCCTCCAGTTCCAGTTGCCGAGACCTGTGAGCACCAACAGAAAAATTAAACAGATATTACTCAAGCATTTTATACAACGTTGCATCCTAGTGACAGTCAGCACAGGAGAATTTTGACTGTGGGGGCTACAGTGGGGGAGTGTTATGGAATGTAAATATATGCTAAATACCCTGCATGCTATGAAGGGCTTAAATACAGCCTACCCGCGATCAGGTTTGTCTTAAAAAGCATTAGCACACATACAGAAAGTCAGAATAACGGTTACCAGAGCAACAAGACAGGGGAGGTGTGTGTGTGTTTGTGTGTTTTTTTATTGGAAAAATGATTTCACACACACCAACATGCAAACCAGTATTTTAAACCATGACCTTTTCCAGTTTATAGGCCCGATGTAAATTAAGGGCCAAGTAAACATTAACACCTGATAAGGTAAATAGTTACTATGTTCAAATTGTCTACTTTTAATCTGAGGATTAACAGAGCTGTAACATAATCGTAGACAAGCTTGAGACTTACGCAACCATGAGATCAGACTCTTCTGAAACCAGAGCATTCTTCTGTTGAACTAGCTCAATCCAATCATCTATCATAGTAACTGATCCTTCAGAGCCTTAGAGAGAAGCATAAATGAGTAAATTTAGACCAATAATTCTTACAAATAGTAACTCAAATACATTGTTCATTAAATATGCTCCTATACTTTTTTTATTGCATAATCGAGATAAGTACCCCTTGACAGGTTTAAATGTTGACTGATGAAGTATGCAACTATCAGAAAATAGTATGGATAAAGTGAATAAAAGTTGATAAAAAATAAAAAAATAAAATATAAATTTATATATCTATCTATCTCTCTCATATAGCCTGCCCTGGGTCACCCTCCTGACACTGGTGTTCTGTTTTTGAAGACAGAAATATGGTCCACTTGCTGTTTTCTACTTTACAAAAGCCTATCCTAGTTATACAATAAAAACTGGAATTCAAAGCATCCAACCATCCAGCTTGGACTTTGAAGTGGGAGTGAGTGGTCATACCTGGCTGTCCTCTGAGTGATCTCTCCAGCACCACTCCCTTTTCCTCCAGGTCCTTAAAGGTCACTTCGATCTCTTCCAGCCTCCTCTGTATAGACTGTAAATCAGACACCAAGAACAGAGTTTTACATATCTAAATTCTCACTGAATAACAAATCACTGATTTAAATTCAGTTAATTGCAGAGTCTGTTATTTCTGACCTGAGCTTTGCGGAAGCGCTGCAGTTCACTCATCTTGGCTCTACGCTCCAGAGTTCTCATCTTCATCAGTTCTTGCCGCTCTGGCTCAGACAGTTTCACTGATACAACCTGGATACAGGAAACAGTTAAATCAGCTTTAAACATTAGTTACAGAAGTTGAGCTGGTGTCTATAGGAACACTGTTCACCTTGAAGGAAAATGAAAGTTTAAAAATGTAAGCATAGTAAGTATATGTGGGTGTATTCATTCCTCAAGGTCAAATTTCTAGCCAGCATCATCTCAGTAGAACATTCATATGACTGCTTTTCCTTTTTCAGCATCTGACCTGCCCTTCCAGAGAATGATCCACCATCATTGGAGCGTCATCATTCTCTTCAACATCGTCCTCCTCATCAACAGCATCAACCTCATCCTCAGAGTCTGGTTGAACTTGCAATGAAAATAAAATCAAATCATATAAACATTAATGGAAGTCTTAGACTCCAGCCCTGGAGGGTTCCAGCCTGGCAAAGTTTCAGTTTTCCTTGATAACTCCTTTTTCAAGTTTAAGCTTATTTTCATGTCCATCTGATGTGTAACACATTTTTGCCAACTTACTTTTTTTTACTTGCTCTGCACAAGTTTTCCTTAATCCAAACTTTGCTGAGTCTAGGCATATTTGGATTGCTGATTTAATTTATGCACCAAGGCCAACATATATCCAGATGATAAGAATCTTTGATTGTCATTGTGCCTAAATAGATACACTGTACAGGATATGAAATACTGAACAAAACAAAATCTCAAAGTACAATGTTAAAGATGTGTATGAACTATGTTTTTAAACTAGGTAGCCATGCTGTGACCCTGACTAGAGCTTGAGTCTGATGCAGAAACAAAAACACTCAAGGGACAACAAAAGAAAAAACAGATGAAAAAAGGTGGGTATCCTACCTGCAGGCCGCAGAACACTGAAGCGTTGTAGCAGCCGGGGAGAAGACAGGTTCCAAGGAGAGAACTTGGACCTGACCCTGCCTTGCTGAACAGCCGTCTCGGACTCACCCTTCCTTCTGAAACAACGACGATTCTTCTTCTCCCGAATGTGGCTCTGTGATACCCCCCCACTCCAGTAGCCTTCTTCCTCACCTCCGTCATGGGGCTTGGAGGACGAGGAAGTTGAAGCAGCAGATGAAGATGCTGGCGTTTCTGAATCAGAGTCCTGGCTTAAGCTCAGGTTCACCAGTTGAGTCTTTTCCTCATCTGTCAGCTGCAGCTTTTTGAGGGACTGCTTGGGTCTGGAATCACCCATCCCGTCATGAAAGCCATTCTTTGTTTGGGGTACATCCTTATTTTCAGTGACTATTACTAATGCTGATGTGGAGATGGTAAGTTCCTCTTTCTGTTCACTATGCATTGGGGACAATAGCACGTTATGGATGGTGCGAGGTTTCGGCACTGGGGCTGGGGATGTTCTCGAGTTACGTGGGGCTGGTACTGGCAAGGCAACAGAAGGCAGCTCCTCCCGATTCTCTCGGTGATCGGCTTCTCTTCTCTGTGTCTGGCTTTCTGAAACTGTTGGTATGACAGGCTTATCAGAGTCTTTGGCAGCACTGGTTGCCAGCTGGTCCTTCTGATCTTCGAGGGTATTGGATTCATCACAGTGAGGTTCTATTGAGATTTTATAGGAGCCTTTCCTCCTCACAGAGCAAAATGACTGAAGAGATGGACTCTCTGTGTTATGCTCCTTTTCATTCTCTTCATTTTTTCTATTATCTGCCCCACTCTTTTCATCATCAGTGGTCTGGCTATTATTCTGGAAAAATAGTGAATAAATACACAGGAGAATTTAATTTCATAATGTACCATAAATAGGTCTATCATCTTCACAATGGTACATCTGTGGGTCAACTACAGGATTCATCTGTTAACAACAGTGACACTGCTGTAAAAAGAAATCCTTTAATAATATGTGCAACATATTTGCGCGCACACACACACACAGCTTCAGGTCTGAAGAATCCTGTGGTAAAACGAGGGAAATTCAGTCTCAAAAATTCAATGCCTAATTTATGCCAAGTCACTTAACACATACACACTTTCACTCACTCCCTCTCTCTCTCTCATAAATGTTACATTTCCACTAGAGTGCTCTCTGTGGGTTCTGGATTACAACATGTCAGCAAAATACAATCCAACGGTGCATGAAGAGCCAAACCCAACCTTCCGCTACTGTTATTGCACCAGAGCTGTGTGACAGCATCAAGCCATTTCTTAATGGCAGAGGAACTACACCCTCTTGCTCAGCTATGATCGAGTAATTCTAGCAGAGATACATGGAGTCCCATTCAGATAATGGAGAAGGACAATGACAAATTGTGCATAATTAACTCTGATATGGTGCATACCTTCAACCCTGTTGATAGACTTGCCTGTTCCAACTCCCCTTCTTCCCTTTTTTCCTCCACAGGTTCAGAATGCTGCTCACAGTAGAACCTCCCTGTGAAATGTTCCAGTTAGCAAACAGCAGACACTGGCACAGCAAAAGATGTGTGCTGCCATGAAATCATGCCCCTATATTGTGAATCGCAGGGGACGGGCAAGAATAATGGGGTAATATACATGTATTTTTAATAATTTAATGAATAATTTAGACTGCACTGTTTAGACTGTTGCAATGGATGGCATACAAGACTAGATATAATACAGCAGTTTTGGCACATTGAACAGACTGGGGACAAATGAGCAAGGTAAAGTTAGAGGCTCTTGTAATAAATCTATTAATATATTTCTAGAGCCATAGTAATCGGACTCTTTGTTTTGCATAGACCTGTATTCTCAGTCACCTTGTAAGATTAGCTGCCCCCTTTACTATTCACATTTTTCATTCAGCCATGTCTACATACCATTTCCTGCTATGAATCACACTAAATGTGGATAAAAGTACCATAACACAGGCCAAATTCATAGCCAGGTTTGTGAACAATCTTACCACAGCATTCATAAATATCACAAGATGGTTCAAACTAATGCTATGGGCAGCATTTTTAGATTATTTTTCCATGTTCTGTATGGCTGCATATGCCTGTTTCGAGTCCCTATCATTTATCCATACTGTAAGGTACTTTAAAATATCTGAACGCAAGTCTTAGAGTGAGGTACAAATGTTTTCTTCTCATTGTCTTGCACCCATTGTCTTGGTTTACCTGTGTCAGGATAGAAAGTGTATCCTCCCTGGCGCAGTGTGGTACCACACTGATGGCAGATGAAGCAACTCCGATGGAAGAATTTGCCCTCAGCACTGACCTTCTCCAGCACATACAACTGCTTGTGGCAAAAGTAACAGAGCTCACAGCTGCCCGGATCAGTGGACGACACTGCAGACACAGCCTAGAAAAAAACAGACCAATGTCACTATAATATGTATAGAGAACAGACAAGTAATAATGCAAAAAATAATAAAATTCCTTGCATGTCTGAGCTATTACATGCATGTTATATAATGTTTGTTTTTTTCCCCCCCATTTATAAATCAGTTAATTCTCTCAAATCAAATTTTTTTGTTTTATATATAGCATAAACAATGTTCTTGAAACACAACCACCATGGAAGACTGACAAATTGCATGTTAAAAAGAGTATTTAAAAAAAAAAACCCACAGTATTCATATTCATAATCCATCAAATGTCACACCTGCGCTGCTCAGCAAATAATGCATGGCAACAGAAACAATGTGAAGAGTCTGCAAAGCCACACTGAGGTTACAAGTATCTTCTCAGATTGATGACATGGGTTAACATACAAGTGCATGCAGACACAATTTTTGAAAGAAACACTATTTTTATTTACTCACATTTTTCTCCTCTTCCTCCCTCATATCTTGATCTCTTTTGTCTCTTTTGGATGCCAGATGCTCCTAAGGGGCACAAGCCATATTTGCTCATTTATGGCTCGGGTTACGCAATTTGCCCCCAAAAACAAACAATAATTTGATCATTTTCTGCAACTCTTGTTGAGAAACTGACTGTGTTGCAACTGTGAGGTAACAAGCATTGCAAAATTCATGAGTGTGTAATGAGTGTGTAGTTCAGTGACTACACTTTGATGCCTCATTACAATACCGCTGGCTGGGTAGGAGCTTCATGCTCCAATTAATTTACACAGCCACAGCTATCATTATCGAAAAACTGCAGCCTGCAGTATGACCAAAGCTTTGTGTGAGCAACCTGCTGAGGTGAGACAGTGTGCTGCTGCCTACCTTGCGTCTCTGAAGGGAATTATGTTTGAGCTTGTTCAGAAAGAATACAGCAGAACGGGTCCTGGAGAGGGAAAGTGACTTGAAGCTAGACTGGCCTGCGGAGGATAGAACACCCCAGTCACAACTCCCTTGAAACCATACATTTAAACATGATTCTTCCAATGAATATTAGTGGGTAAAACCTGAATTGATTCTTTGCTGGGACATTCAGTTCTAGAAAATACTTTCAAACTTAGAATGTAAAAGAATTGCACCTTATTGGTGGCATATCTTTTTTGGGCCAATAAAAGGATCAGAACAACAAATGAATCCTGTAGCAAATCTCAGTGTGGTAATACTGCTAGCTGTGAATGAATTTCTCTGCAGTAATAGGTTTAACTGGAGTACAACAGCTTACTTTTGGATGCTTGTTTTAAGTAAAAGGTTTAAATTAATAATGAATCATTATGGAATCTCAAATGGTGCAACTGTTTAAACATTGGCTCCTTTGTTGGATAATTGGACCCCAAGCCATGTTAGAGGATAGAAAAGCCAAGACAGCACAGTGGGTTGATCTGCTAGGTTGGATGGCCCTTCTTCTAGAATGGGTGTTTAAAGTTGACAACAGAAATGGCATTTAGCCTTCTCCAAGCTTGTTGAGTTAGTAATGGTTTAAAAATATGGTGGTGCTTTGTAAAAACTCCGTCTCTGGGGTGGCGGTGGTCCAGTGGTAGGATACTTGAACCTGGGACCTCTTGATCCATAGGCAAATCCCACCTCTAGCACTACCACCACTGGGTCCCTGAGCAAGACCCTTAACCCTGTGTTGCTCCAGGGGGACTGTCCCTGTAATTAGGACATGTAAGTCACTCTGGATAAGAGCGTCTTCTAAATGCCATAAATGTAAAAACTGGATAAAACACCTTAACCAGCCCCAACCTTTTCAGGACAAACCAAATGTATTAGGAACTGCAATAAATGAATAAATAAAAGTTACCATGGTGAAAGAGACAGGAGAGATGGAGAAGTAGCAGTAATAGTATTTCAAATAACACAAAATGTTCAACAACAATGAGTCAACAATGTCAAGTGGATGACAATGTAAATGACAACTACCTTTATTAGAGTGCAGTACTTAATGTCTCATGTACTGGAAGTGTTTGATTAATTAAAAAGCAGAAAAAAGGTGCACAAATAACATAATTATGTGATTTAAATTACAAATACTAAACCAAAATGTCTACCAACGGGACAAGGCAGATTACCCATTCTTGTTCCACAATGTATTTGTGATGTCTAGGAAAATAAGACCATTTACATGCGTCATCCCTTTCCCAAGAATACACACCTCCACATATGCAGGGCTGTGTGTGAGTGACAGCTCTACCTGCCTGCACATCTGGTTGAGGTTCTCTTCAAAATCAAAGCATGAATGCTGAGCCCAGCCCATCAAATCCACTAATACCTTTTCCTTAGATGATATGTTCCTTCCCTCCCCTGCAGCAGGACTGTGTGTGTGTCGGCTGTAGCAGGGTTGGGGGTAGTCCCATCCTAGCCGCGATGAGCCATTTCTCTCCACTGCGTTGCCTTCTGCTGTGTATTGCTGCAAGCTCCCAAGATACAGGCAGCACAGCCAAAGAGCAGAGCACTGCCCATTCACAGCAGTGCATACTGGGAGAAGGCTCTTAAAGAGACAGTGCTACTTTGACCAGGCACATTCAACTAAAAGGAAAACTGTGGCCATCACCCCAAGCAGTTAATGGGAACATCATTCAAGGTACAATATGTTGGCACTATTTGAACTTGATGTCCACAACATCTTATTAGAATATGGGAAATCAGCAAATTGCTAGCTGACTACCATCAAGTTGTAAGATGTGCATATTATACATTTACGGCATTTAGCAGACTTATCCAGAGCAACTTCCATGTCCTAATTACAGGGACAGTCCCCCTGGAGCAACTCAGGGTTAAGGGTCTTGTCAGGGACCCAAGTGATGGTAATGCTAGAGGTGGGATTTGAACCTGGGACCTCTTGAGCCATTGTTACATAGGCAAGTACCCTACCACTAGATCACCACCACCAGTTACATCAGTTTCATCTTTTCGTGCATCAGTACAGTCAAACTCACATCTGGTGGAAGTGCATGTACATTTGAGAACGATGACTCAAAAAAATACAGAAAAAAAAAGAACTGTGATTGAGATCACTCATCATAAACAAACATAGAAAATTACAACTTCACATGGAAATCCCTGTAATATAAGGGCTATTAATTTGCTATACTATTGTCAACTTTTTGTTTTGTTAATAAATTGTCAACACAGTTTATAACTGTGGAACTATTAGTGGCTGGTGGATAAGTGGCAAAAATAAATCAACATTCAAGGGGTTGTTGATAGAAGACATGCCTGATGACATTTCTAAAGGTTCAAAGGCAATGTTTTTTTTTTTTAACATTTCAGTTACTGAGCTTCACTAAATCCAAATAAACAACATTGCCCAATTCCATGTAACAAAGAGGTTACAATATGAAGAACATTATATAAGTGAGTAAAAGGTAAAGTTGATGTGAACTAATGGCTTTGTTAATGTGAATACAACAGTTTGGTAAATTGTAGTATGTGTTAATAAAGCTAATAATAATGGAACTAAAATAACTGATAAATATGTCTTTGCATGTCAGCTTTAAGGATAAAGGAATAAAGGAATATAGAGAATGAATGTCTGGTCTTCATTAGCTATACACTTACCTTTTGCCTGTGGAATCTCAGTAAAAGCATTGTGGACCTGAGTGAGGTAGAGCACCACAGAAAGCTGATCAATCTCCTTGCTAGAGGCCAGGTCACTGGCAGACATGATAGCCTCAATTCCATACTCTCTCTGGAGAATGTCAAAGGCCAGCTGGTTATTGAACATAATATTATTCTCATCTAGTGAAGACATATCTCTGTGAAAGAAGACAGTGAGAGAAACAAAAAAAAAATAAAATAAAATTTATGCAGGATAAAACCTAGCTTAAACATCAGTAAATAATGCTTGCAAACTGTGACCTTTACGGCATTTAGCAGACGCTTTTATCCAGAGCAACTTACAACAGTGCTTTATTTCCACATTAGATCATCATCTTGGTAACCAGCTCAGATGACAGTGACATGGTAAATGTCATTTTATATCCAGAAGAAAGAATGAGTAAAGGCTGTCTCAAAGCACCTGATCATAAGTTAAATACAGTCATATGAAAAAGTTAGGGAACTCCTCTTAATTCTTTGGATTTTGGTTCATCATTGGCTGAGCTTTCAAAGTAGGACCTTCTTTTTAATATATGACCTGCCTTATGGAAACAGTAGTATTTCAGCAGTGACACCAAGTTTATTGGATTAACAGAAAATGTGCAATATGCATCATAAAATTAGACATGTGCATAAATCTGGCACCCCAACAGATATTACATCAATACTTATTTGCAAAAGGAGGATCAACTAACAGCCTCTAGTCGCCTCCTATAGCCTTTGAGGAGTGTCTGGATGGAGGTATTTTTGACCATTCTTCCATACAAAATCTCACCAGTTCAGTTAAATTTGATGGCTGCCGAGCATGGACAGCCTGCTTCAAATCATCCCATAGATTTTCGATGATATTCTAGTCATTCTATTGTCTTGTTGGAATATCCAACCCCTGCATAACTTCAACTTTATGACTGATGCTTGAACATTATCCTGAATAATATGTTGATATTGGGTTGAATTCATCCAACCCTCAACTTTAAGGAGCTCCAGCCCCTGAACCCCCACCAAATTTGAAAGTAGGTAGCAGGTTATTTGTTTGGAATGTGGTGTTCTAAATTTAACTAAATTTAGAATAACTAAATTTTGTCTCATCAGTCCAAAGCACTTGATTCTGGCTTGTCTAAATGAGTATTTGCCTACAACAAGTGACCGTTTGTGGCCTGAGTGCAGAAATAGTATAGAATAGAATAGAATAATCCTTTATTATCCCACGAATGGGAAATAGCTTCTCTCTCATCACCCTGCTATACTGATGATGTACGAAAAACATCAGTTTGAACAATGACATCGTTCTACAATTCCACATAATTTGCACAGATACACCAACTGCAGCAAGATGTTTCTGCAGGTCTTTGGAGGTGATCTGTGGGTTGTCTGTAACCATTCTCACAATCCTGTGCATATGCCGCTCCTGTATTTTTTTTTGACCTGCCAGACCTGGGTTTAACAGCAATGGTGCCTGTGGCCTTCCATTTCCTGATTACATTCCTTACAGTTGATACTGACAGTTTAAACCTCAGAAAGCTTTATGTAGCCTTCCCCTAAACCATGATATTGAACAATCTTTGTTTACAGATCTTTTGAGAGTTGCTGGATCTCATGCTGTCACTCTTCAGAGGAGAGTCAAAGGGAAGCACAACTTGCAATTGACTACCTAAAATACCCTTTCTCATGATTGGACACACCGGTCTATGAAGTTCAAGGCTTAACAAGCTAATCCAACCAATTTGGTGTTGTAAGTAATCCGTATTGAGCAGTTACATACATTAAAATCTGCACAATTACAAGGGTACCCACATTTTTGCACAGGCAGTTTTTAACATTTGATTTAATTTCATATAACTAAATACTGCTTCGCTACAAATAGGAATACACCCCAGTACTCAAATGCGCCTAGGAAATGAAAGACATACCACTGTTATCTTTGTTGAAAGTAGAGTAAATTATTATGCAGGCTGAGAGGGGTTCCCAAACTTTTTCATATGACCGTAGTTATTGACTGTCTAATCACTCTGTGAATGCTGGGATATGCTCTAGCATGACTCTAATCAGGCCAAGCAGCTAAGAAAATGAATGACTGAATCTAGATCTGTAGGACCTAGTGAGAAAAAGGCTTACATGAGTTCGGGTCTGAGCCAGTGAATCAAGGCACACAATGCCAGACCAGACCTCCAGGATTCCCTCAGATCGGTGACTTTGACTCGTTCACACCAAGCCGTGTGTTTCTGACACCAGCTCAGTAGGTCCACGATGCGCATCAGTGAATCTGGAAACATACATAGGTCCAAATATAACGCCAATGTACTTGCATGCTTTTTTCAAGCAATCACTATTGTTTGTAACTTCAGTGGAATCCTACTTAAAAGGTAACAGCAACTGCAACTTGTCTCTGACCTTGGTTTTTAGCAGATGGGCCTTTATTTTTTTTCTTGTACTTGTTATTCAAGTCCTCAGCATCATACAGATGTTGCACCTAAAGGATTGACACACACAGTACAAATCAAACATTTTAATAGTTAAATGCATGCACAATGCAAGACTAGCTGCTGCAATAACATCACTAATGACGGACATGTGATGTCTGTCTTTCACTCTTGTGGATACTTGGCTTGTGGTTCTTACTTGTTTAGGTTTGATGGACAGATTGATGTTAGGGTAACGAGTGCTGGGATCTATGCAGTATGCAGAGTAGTTTTTGCTGGTGTTCTCAGGGGTAGTCTGTGATAACAACTGATAAACACTTTCCCTGTTTCGTTCAAAAGACAAAAGAAGAGTCAAGAGTCAAGTCAGTCTTTCTGAAAGCCCACTTAAGCATTACATGGTCAAAATGTGTAAGGCTCACAGCATGTTACTCCCTGGGTTTACACAACAGATTTTAAATCCTGAAATGTAAAAATGTGATCCTGTTTAAAAAAAAAAAAAAAAAACTGGAAACTTTTTTTAACACTGGTTTTACAAGTAAACAATAGGCATATTATGTAATAAAGAGACAATGCAATAAAACAGTACACTGAGTACAAAAATGATAGAGAGGAAGAAATAATAGTGGTAGCAATGGCAAATATGATTTCCAGTGTATATTAACTATCCACATTATAGGGCTAGTCTCGATGATTGGCACTCTTGGTAAAGAAAGGTAAATAAGTAAATAGTCATGGAAAAAGCAAATTTTCAAAGGGGTTTAAGGAAGTCTATTTTGTGCCAAGAAAATCATTTTGGTTAACAAGCTTGTTTTGCAACAATGTCCTGCTAGATGACCCAAGCCTAAGCCAGTAAATATGGCAATTTTACAGACATACAGGTATGTTTTAATAATTTCATTTATGAAAATACACAGTTTGTTTTATCAGTGTATTCTCTAAGAAAAAAAGTCTTATGTATTTAAGGGGTAGAATTTAAGCCTCCTTCAATTGGGTTGTAAGAGGAATGGAAAACCTGACTTACTTATCATAGCTTCTATCTCTCAGACTAATACTCTAAAAACACTCAAATTTTATTGTTCTTTAATACCTCTCTGCTAGGACCTGCAGATGAGGCACTCCTTTGCCCCAGTTCCTCACCATCCATGCTGTGTCAAAAGCAGCCAGAAACCCCCGTGCAATGCCCGTTCCCAAGGGCCAAAAAGGCTACAAATTCAAAATAAAAACAAGTGTTGAAATAAGTGAAAGTGACTATTAGTCATTTTGAGCAAAAAGCGAACCACAATTAAACAAATCCTCCGCATTTAACCCATATAAACACATTAAAAGGTGGGCAGAAGTAGATCAAGCACCTGAGGAGACATGATGGGGATGGTACCTCAGGACAAGCTGCTGATCTGGGATTCAAACCCTTGACCTTCAAATCCTCGGGTCTAGTTCCTAACTACTAGGCCACTGCTACCCCGAAGATAAATGCTAACTAACAAGGGTTTACTTAAGTTATATGGTTGGATAACTAAGACATTGTGAAATGAGTGTGCGTGTGATACTCACCTCCACAAGAGAGTCCCCAACTAAGCCAATGAGGAGTTTCTTGCCTCTCCTCTCCTTCACCAGTGAGGCATTCTCAGCACGATGCATGCAGGTGAAGTCAAACATTGCAACATCGGGCTTGCCAGCATTGTTCTGTGCAAACTCTAGGTCAGGTAGCTTATGGCTGGTTGAAAACTGAGCAGCATCATATGCGTACTGCAATAAAGCCTTCTGGTTAACATTAGCCATTGCTAACAGCTGCTCTGCATCACTGTAATCCTGCAAGACAAATAATCAAATTGTACAATTGTTTCCTGCAGAAACAAACTCAGTGCAGATTTGTATGAACCTGAGGAAAGGAATATACAGCCTAATACCTTGACAACATTGTATTCTTAAATACAGTGATACTGAACACTTTAATACTGATCATTGTGTTGCACTACCCTAGCTAGCCGCCAGGTGGGGGTACAGCTTAAGGCATAAATTTAGTTTGAGCGTCTTAGATTTAGGGTCTCTCCTGTCTTCTACATTTTAGTTTTGTGCAGCAAATTCCCAGAAAATACTGCACTGGTTTAATTTATTATGTGTGATCTGGTGCAAAAAGGCTTCTCTCTCAGCTTTAGTTTCCTCTAATATCCATTCACCAATCAAAACCTATACCACAAAATCAATTGTCATAAATGCCTTAAATAACAAATATTAAATATCATAAAAATTATAAAGTTTTAATGAAACGCTGTACAAGCTCTCAGATTTAATGTTTTATTATTTTCAGGTCTTGTGTAGGGTGAGCACAATTCTGATACTATTAAGTTTCTAAAAGACTCTCTCAACAAAATTAGAAAAAAAAAAAGTTTGCTATAAAGGATTATATAGACAGTGTAAATAACTATCAGAAACAGGGTCAGTTAGCAGGTATTTAGCCCAGACCAATGTCTTGATTTTTGGCATGATGGAGCACCATCTGGAGCATCTCTTTACAGTAAACAAAAGAGACAGATAACAGTCCTGATAATACTTATGAGGCTAGGTCTGACATCTGGGTCGATCAATATCTTTAAACCATAGTCAATCATTTGGTGACTATAGTGGTTCAGTGTGTATGCTGGTCTTGCCTGTTTAATGACTCCTTTCTTCAACAGACTGTTTTTTTTGGCAGTCATGACAAAGTAGTGTGTGTCATCTTTATAGTACACTATGTTCTCCAGATCAATTCCTGAAGAAGACAAGAGGAAAGAAATCAGAATACGCAATAGAAAGGGTTGACGTCCTGTGTGTGCGCGTGTGTTCACAAATTTTCTTAAAGTGAGCAAGTATTATATGTTCACACAGGTTTGCTTGAGGCATTCTGAGTACAAGGGTTATCTGGATAAACCTCTGCCACATAAAATGCAGGTCTACATGCATGCAAAGCACACTTAAATAGGACCTCACCACTTATCTCAGACCCCTAAACAACTGCAATGAATACTTTTTGCCAAAATCCTTCCCAAGACCCCCTTCTCTTCTGATTAAATGAAAATTCTTAATGTTCTTAATGGCCACTTTCTTCCATTGTTGGCTTGTGTGAGGAAATGAACAGATGTGCAAAATCATTTATTTTTCAACACAACAAAAATAAAGAGCAGCACCTGAACTGTATTAAGGCCCCAAGCTGCTGAAAATGCATTTGACTACCAAAAGTAAAGAGTGTAGACAGTCATAGTGCTTATCCACAAGTGTGGATAGTGTGTGTGCATCTATTCACAAGGCCTCCCAGTATCTTACCATACCCATGTTTGTATGGAGATCCTGGAAGAATTTCTGGTTGTAGATGCGCGCCACACCGCTGATTTCTGGCACCTGTGCCTCTGCTGCAGTACGGCGATTTTTGAAATTAGCTGTGATACCAATGGCCAACTTCCCTCTCAGCTCCTTTATCTTAAAGCCTAATGAAGAGACATATTCTTCATCCAACCTGTGATTAAGTACCGTATTTTCTCGTGTATAAGTTGCACAAAGTTGTACCAAAATCCACTATAAAAATGAAGGTGCAGCCTATACACAGGGAATTAATGTGTGATTTATACACGGAAACTTTCTTCAGTGATTGACACTTCCGCATAGATACACATATGGACACATTAGCATTTTTGCCTACATGTAATCCAAAATCTCAAATGTGAAGATATTACTCAAAAATAAATTTTGGACCAAATTTCAATGCCAAATCAGCGGTGTGACTTATACACGAGTAAATACGATAGTTCATTTATACACAAAAGATATTTTACCATGGATATTCAGTGTCAATTTAACCCCTTTCTTTTTATTTAACTACATTCAATTCAATTTATTCTTGTATAGCGCCTTTCACAACAGAGTTGCCCCATAGCACTTTACATAGATGGTAGACATAGGTTATAGGCTACATATGAATTAGTTTACAGTGCCATCACTTCTAAAGTGTTTTGAATACAACAGTAAATTAATTTTGTTTAGTTGTGTCTCTTTATATGAAAATGAACCAATATTTTTTGACAATATTAATCTTTGCAACCTGTGTGTGTGTGTGTGTGTGTGTGTGGGTGGAAAAAAAGATCTTACCATCAGGTACAAATTTCCCTCCTCCGGCTGAGATGAAGACATCAAACTGGTAGGAAGCAGCATGGTGAGACTCCGGATCCACTAATGCCCTCCAGCCTGGAAGCTAAACACTGTTAGCCATCTTGGGTTATAGCTCAGTCCTGAATTATGAACACAGGCATGGAAAAATAAACTGCATACCTGTTGCTCCTGATGCCTGAGGCTCCAGCAGACCTTTGAAGTTCACTCCTGTATGAACCTCAACCCCCAACAGTAGTACAAGCTTCAGCAGAATCAGCTGCAACTGACGAATACCTACATGCATGAAATTTTTTTCAAACAAGTAACCAACCAAGCAACCAGTAGGATTACAAACATTTTAAATGTTCATAATCTATCTACCATGTCTCTATGCATTATAGTACTAACATTTAACATAGGATGGGCATTGTTTCAAAGAAAACCAAAATTACCATTTTCATTATTTTGACAAGAAGCGTGTTAATGCTTAAAATATGTGTAGCAACCGGTCCTGAAGCCTGTTCTTGTCAATATGCTGTTTGATTAAAAACAAAACCTTTTTAATGTAGTTTTAATGCTAACATATAAGAAGTCCACATTCATGTTTCACTATGGTAAGCATTCAGTGCATGAAAGGCTGTGTCTGCCAAACAAGCACAGACACTGTTAAGGCCTAACAATGCCACAGAATTTTCTGAAACCAGGCAACATGTTTAGACCAGCAGCTCTCAAGCTTTTGCAGTCTAATAATACCACTGCAACAACCCCCATAACACACAAACCCACCTCCACTCTTCCTCTACCAGCAACACTTCATTTTGCTAGCACTCATACAAAATACAAACAAACAAACAAAAAAAAAAAACCACATCTTTGTTCTCCTTGAACAGTGTCAATTTGTTAAGTGGCTGTTTAAGCGTTGTAAATTATGAAGGGTAGCAATGTGTGTTAATGCCATAATAAATAAAATACGAACAATTTAAAAAAAAATAAAGAAGCCCTTTTAGATATGGCAAAATGGTTTTAAGAAACTAACAAAATTTTGTCCCCTTTCCACCCTCAGGGGATTCAAACACTGAATGGTGAAAAAAAATAAAAATTAATTAAATACTGAGACATAAGCTTGCTTAATTTTCTTGAGCCATAAAGCTAAACTTGATTAGCAGTCATGATGAATGCATAAAAGGATGAGCAGTATGGAAAAACATAACTTCATGCTTCAAGAAATATTTGCAGAACACAATGTCATGACAATGTTTTTCCATCAACATCACACACTTTATGGCACTGAATCCAATTAATATAGATGCATGCTGTTGACCAGTATTATTTAATTACTGATATCATGATAGGCTTACAAATGAATACTGGGATGTAGTTTAATCACAGTCAATAAATATTGTCTAATTGCCCAACCCAAAGTGCAATGTTTTGGTATAGATATACACATTCACATTTCAGGCCTAATTATGAAGAATTCGCTAGGAACTGTGTGTCATTATGAAAAGAAGATATACATCATTAACAGATTTTTTTTTTTAACATATTACATAACATACTTATGTGATCCAGAGAGCCCGAGCAGAATCTGCCATAGAAATTCTTTGCACCGAGGTTGCGCAAATCACGGATGGTGTAAGGCCATAGGTGCAGGACATTGTTCCTGGAGAAAGATGTTCTTTTCTCCAACACAACAACTTTCGCACCCAAAAATGCCAGTTCTATAGCAGTTCTCAACCCACATGGACCTGCTCCCAGTACTAAACACTAAAAAAGATTAAAAACAATAGTTAGTGTAAAATAAAAGATAATTCCCTGGAATACTCAACATGCAGAAGAAAAAAAAAAAAAAAAAAAAAAAAAAAAATGCTTGGTTACTTTAGCTCAGACATGATACCTTAGTGTTGGCACAGGGTTTGCCCTGCTCATAATTTGGGTGTGAGGCTCTCTTGTCAATCTTTTGCCAGAGATCTTTGGCTTTCCAGTAGTTGAGTCTTTCCTTGAGCTTGCTGTAGAAGTGGCAGTAGTCCTCGGCATCAACCTCTAGATGGTGACAGAGGTCAGTGAAGTTCTGCTGAACTTCTTTGCATGTTTGGGCAGATGTGAAGCGGTCAAATAAAGCATGAGCTTGATTACCAAGCTCCTGCTTACCAGCCATATTGATGAGGCTGGAATTAAACTAATTCTGTTGAAGTACCTGGAGAAAACAAATGAAAAGCTTTTATTAATAGAACTTCAGTTAACGGATTGGATTTGTCTATATCAAAAGATCACTGGTGGACAGCATATAACTGCACCTTTATTAGGTTACTGAAAAAAAAAACAGCAAGATATTTGCCCAAGTATATTCAAACTATCAAAATAAACATACATTATATACATACACACACTACAGTTAGTCACAAATGCCAATACTGAGTTTACTCAATATTGAATAAATCACTCTAGTTTAACTAAGAGTTCACAAAGGACTTTGCCCCTGCTTTTAAAATTATGGAACACCAACTAAGCCAGTTATCAAAGTTGCCAAAGGTCTTTGTCATCCACATAATAGCACTGTCAATGATGTACAACACAGACCAAAAGGCTTGTTTGAGTGGGTGCACAAAAGAGCCAGACAGACAGACAGACAGACAGACAGACAGACACACACAAGAACCACAATGTTCCACAATTTTCCCCCTTCTCCAAGTATAGCGCAGTCACACTGTCCATTTAACTTATAGATTATTTTCCAAGAAGGGATTTTACCACAGCATACTTTAGTTAAACAGGATTTATACACTATTTGCAACATTTTTAAAACTTTACAATAAATGAAGGTAGTAAAGGCCCATAAAACCCATTATCATAATACAACAATCAGGAGCAGACTGCCATTGAAAACACAGCTGTATTTGTTATTATGGTGTCTCAAAGCAACAAGATTTGTAAATACACTAAGATGAGCAAACCCAATGAGTTGGCACAATAATCAACTATGGTGAAGTTGCACAAGGCCAGCAGCTAGTTAGCACATAGCTTTCATACTGCAAAGTTGCTATAGTCACAGGGATTCTAACGCTTCCCATGTTGTGTGGAAAGCATGTCATGACTTGAACTGGTACACAACCATTTCGTTCTACCTTTGGTGATAACGGAGACCTATGACCACCTAACTTAAAGCTTGAGTCATGAAGATGACTCAGTGATTCCATTAGTATGATGTCTGTTTGATAAATGATAAATTGACATGTGATGTTAAGGGATGTTGACTGACACCAGGACAGATACACAAACCTGTGCTTCAGCAGGTTTTCCAGTTTAAAACAGGAACCTCTGAATTATCTTAGGAAACAGCCTGGCATAAAACAGCATGGCGTCCATGGATTAGCCTCTATAATTTCCCAATTAAGTTAAAAGAAACTGGAAATAACAAAGGAGGGCACTCTAGATGAGAAAGCAAGGGGATTTTACTAGTAATAAATCAGAGGAGGCAAAATTTTTACATGGAAACAGAAGCAGTGTTTATCCAATTAAAACTGTTCTGGCTCTACACAAAGGCATGCAGGGGATGCAATTTGTGAAATGACCACATCCACTTCAGATCTTTTTGGGCCATTTGTGTTTCATGTCCATATGTTTTCCAAAAAAATAAAATACTACGAATGCAAAGCACAAGCTTACAAAATACTGGAAAATTTGCAGTGGCATTTTGGGATTGCACTTAGAGGACGTTATGACAGACAATATCTGAGAAAAAGTATGTTTTGAAATTTTAATTAATTGAATTAGTGTGCGTTTGCCCAGGGTAGATTATACTTAAAGTTTCAGGAAGTGGTGAAGCATTATTTTTTTATCACAGACAGCCCCTCCCAACCAGAGACTCACACTTCGCATATTCACCACAAAGCAACACTCATTACTCGTTGCTTCTGAGGGTGTACGTGGAATTTCATTTTCAGATGTACAGTATGAAAAGTGAAAGTGACAACCCGCATCACTGTGAAACGCAGCACAGCACAACTAAATTCAACCCCTGCGTTTCACCCATACACACGTGCAGCAGGGGCAGCTATTGAAAGCGCCCGGGGAGCAGTGACTGGGACGGTACCTTGCTCAAGGGTACCTCAGGGCAACCTACTGGTGAGGGAATCGAACCCACAATCTTCCGATCCGGGGCCAACTCCTGAGCCACTAGGCCACCGCTGCCTATTGTAGAATGAAAAAGGAAAAAAAGAAGGGAAAAAAAAAAAAATCTGACTCCTCAGGTTGCACAAAGTACTTTTAATGCCATTTACAAGAATCCACCACTCTGGTACAAGAACAAACCAATAAGAGAAAGGAGGAGAGTGTCTGATATAGTGTCAGTCAGTGCACAGGCACACACCGCAATTTCAAAATACAATAGGAATTAATATAATAGGAAGCAAAAGTAACTAAAAAAGTTGTACTTATTTTTGTTTAACTATTTTTACTTTAATTTATCTATCATCTTTGATATTTTATGTTCAGTAACAGTATACGCTTCAGAAATTAAAATGTACCATTTTACATTTTTGTTCTAAACGTATGTGCTATCAAAGGAACAATAGTTATTTATATTTAAATATATAAGAAACTGCACTCTTCTAGTTTGTATATCCTTATGTAAGAATCACTATAGGCTACTGACAATATGTAGGTCAGTGACTCTCTCTGTAGCCGATCAAGACCTACATATCATCTATAGCCCATATAGAGAGCACATGTTTTAAGGTTTCTGATGAAAGAAATGCATGTATTACTTTCTATAAAACTGGCATGTTGAATCAAGGCAAATCCCTTTAAAGACCCTTAATAAAAAAAATTAAATTTTTAATATGGCAGATATACAATTTGGAATCCAACACCTTTTCATTTAATAGCATTTTTAAATACATTTGTAATAGCCTCCATATAAGGATGACTAAAGAGGTGGGGTGAAGAAATAAGTAAAAATTAAAACGGTCAATCTGTCAGTTGAAGCTCTTGTTCAATACTTTGCATCTGGATTTGTGTTGTGTGCCCAGAGTCTGCATCAGCTCAGTACAGATCACAGAGTTCACAAAGCAGGGTGTGTGTGTCGTTTCTCCATTACCTTTTCACTTTCAATCAGTAACATGGCATATTGTTTACTCATGGTTTAAACCAGTTCAGCCATTACCATATTATAACCCTGATCAAACAAGCCATAATATTCTAGATCTGTTACACAAATAATTGAAAATATTTTGCAGAAAAGTTTATTTGGTACAGTTAAGAGTCATTTTAAAATGTTGCTTTAACAGAATAATAATGTCAAGAAATAATGCGTGTATTATGAAGAGAAGGTAAAAAGGACCCACGGTAAGATTCACCATTTTTATAAAGACATGTGGCATGCGCAAGATGTAAGAGAGAAACGGTCCTTTTAAAAGGACCAAAAATGGAAGAAAACAAAATCTGTGTCATGAGCATCCTTCATATCACACTTCAGTGCTCCCAATTTATGATGAAGTGAGATTTAAAGACAATTAAAAACTATTTCTTCTAATGAAGTGCAATTGATTTGGGTAAGATTTTAGAACTTATTTTAATCATATTTAATATAAAGAAAAACATTTAATGTTCAAAAAGCCAACAAGATTTAAAATAAAGGAACATTTGTGCATTTATCCATCACAAGGAAAGACTTTGTCTTACAGCAATTTAATTTACTTTTTTAGAGGGCAGGAATTTCCCCTGAGCTGCAGTCATGTGCCTTTTCAATTCATTTATCAATAAGTGAAACAGTGTCCTCATCCAAAAGCTATGACGCAAGATATCAGACATATATTTCAGAAGATATTGATACTGATATTATACTCCCTGAATGTTTAAAGTAGAGCCACCTTTAAAGTATTTTCTTTACTGCATATGCAAATATGTCCAGTAGGAATAAATACAAAAGCAGATGTACCAAAAGACATGATAATTGTTGCTAAAGAATCTTTGAGCCAATTAGAGTGCATTTTTAACAAATTAGAATTATGGCCATGAGGATTTTAGTTCATGATGACAGCCGGCAGTGTTTCCCACCTAATACATTGCAAGAACTTCCCCCAACAAACAGTTTTGAGGCTCTGAGAGTCCAGTTTTAAAAGTAGCAACCTACTCTGTCAACTCTCACTATACATACATGTTGGAAAAGTGTCAAACTCGTTGGGCCTTCATACCAACCTCCTGTTGTTAGCCTTGCATTTAGAAATGTTCTTTATCAGTATCTTAAAATGCCCTCATACATGTTGCTTCAGATATCTCTGATCTTTTAGCTTCAATGGATGAATGAAAATAGTGTAGTGCAGGCTCTGAAGCAAGGTGAAACTAACCATCTATAGAGCAGTGCTTGATGAAGGAAACCAAAAGTATACAAAAAGAAACCGTTAAAGTAGATTAAAAACAATATTAAACTTGTGGTTTAGTAACTGAAGAACCATCTCTGCAAATGTATATTAACCTTTGTTCTCATTACCTAGTTTGACCCTTATGCACCAAAAACTGCAAAGTTGGGGTAAATTCCTGCACACCAATTTGGAGGAATTTTAGTATTTTCCATTGCACAGAACAGGCCTAATTCTGGGGTGCTGATGGCGGGTTTCTTAACATTAACTGCTCCCTTCAGTTCCTTCCACAACATTTCTTTTAAGGCATATACTTTGAATTAGCGGTTTCAAAACATTACCTTAAATTCTACTTTAATCATTCTTTGATACAATGATGTTGTGCAAAACATTACCCTTCTTCGCTTAAGATATCCTGATGCCAAGATATCCCCTTAAAATATCCTGATACTTTCAGTTTCACTAGCATATTTCAGGATTCACTGTTCCATCAATAGTGCCAAGTTGTCCTGGCTCAAATGCAGCAAAACAGATTAAAACCAGGATACAATCCCCATCACATTTCATAGATGGGATAAGGTTCTTAAGCCAAGATGCAGTGTTTTAATTTCCCCATAATGCCTTCCATTTAAACCAAGAAGCTCCATTTTGGTCTTATCCACCCACAAAATTAGTCAGCTTCTCTTTTAAACTTTCAAGCATGACTGTTATTTATATACTATATACACTAATAAATCAGTGACGTTTTTAGATCCCTTGTTGAAGTGTGCTGTAGTAAATGCTAAATAATGAAGATAAATGCAACAATGGGGACAGTGGTGGCTAGGGAGTTGGCCCTAGGATGGGTAAAATGCAGAGAATGTTTCTCAATGACAGTCACTTCAAAGTTCAAGATAACTAAGACAGCTCTTCCAGGAAGCCTTTCTGTAATACTTACAACTATGTTTTAGGGTAGTTAACCAGAAACAAAAACTAAGCTTCATAGCATGAGCATACTGGAGTGCTCCATTTACTAGCCCAAAGGTCAGGCAAATACATGTATAGGCAATGGTTAGGGAGTTGGCCCCAGGATAGGAAAGTTGTGGGTTTGAATCCCTTACCAATAGAATGCCCTGAGGTACCTTTGAGCAAGTTACAGTGCCAATCACTGCTCCCAGGGCACTTTCAATAGTTGCTGCACGTGTTTGTGGGTATGTAATTTAATTTGGGTTCACAGTGTGTTTTGTACTCACAATGATTTTGTACTAACAATTTTATATTTTTCTTCTTTTTCTTTACATATATCTTTCTATATTCTTTCTGTCTCCTTGATAAAGAGCCCTCTAACACCCAAATTTCCCATTCATGGGATAATAAAAGATTACTCTATTCCATTCTATGACAAGAATGGTCACTTTCACTTTCAGTGAAGCTGACTTCCACACTCCAAAAAAAAAAAAAAAAAAAGCCATCAAGCAAGAAAGGACGGCTTTAGGTCAAAAGAGGAAGAAGTAGATGCCTTAGCTGAGAAGAAAACCAAAATTATCATGTGGCTCAAGCTAAATAAAGGTTAAGGTGGAGAAGAAAAGACAGGAATCTCTCTGCTTGGATGTGTCAAGACCTGCACGCCCCATCTGCCTGCAAATGCAGGAGAGATTTTTGAGGGAGTTCAAAAATCAACTAGAAGTGACAAGTTTGTTGATGCACACACTGGTGCAATACTGCAGATTCACTGGACTAGGCCTATTAAACAGCATTGTCCATACAGTATAAGCTCCATCAGGGAGACTTTATTTTGTCCATATTTTTCATTTTTGGATTCCCCCACCTCACAAAAAAGGATCACAACATTAAATTTCAAACTGACTGGGCCTGTGCATTTAGGGTTACAACAGGAAGGGATAAAAGATGTAAGCAGTTTTGGTGTAATACTGATGCAGGAAACTGTCACACTTTACTCAATCACAGACTGCTCAAATGACTAGTGTTTCAATATGCAAAAGAGAGATGGAAATTTAATTTGAAATCACATTCATTGAGTGTGATCCTCATTAGGAAGATATGTGAGGAAAACAAAAGGGCCACTGTTCCTCAGAAAGAGATTGTCAATGGAAGATGTGATCAGACTGTCAGCGAGCACTATCCATCCAAGACCACAAACGGGGATAACACAATAGAGCTGCAGTGTATAAAGTCTCAGAAGACTTGCTGGTGTAAAACCACAGACTGGGCTACAAAAAAAAAAAAAAAAAAAAAAACCATGATGAGTAATCCTTCACAGTATCATCCACAAGCAGCAGGCAACTGTGTGGTGTACATGAAGAGAGCAATACAGGCCCAGATGCCCGATTCCTACAGTGAGAAAGGAAATTTATTTGACATGGTTTCAGTCAACTACTCTTCTCAGAGTGAAGTGTCACAGCAAATCAGTATTCTCAAATCACATTACTCCAACTGATTAACCTTGTCCTTTGTCTGAAGCATTACTATCCTGGTGGGAGTGATCTCTTCCTCTACAAAAAATCTTTCCACATGGTTATCAATGGTTGATAAGTGATGAAAATGTCCATTCCAACCAAACTAAACACCTATGGAAGTTTTTGGACAGACATGTTAAACAGTGCTCTCCATCACCATTATCAGAACACCTTTAAAAAGATGGACACTACAGAAAATCCTCTAATCAAGTGCTCCTTCACATTGACATCTGGAGCAGGGGATTGCATGATGATCTGCTCATTAATCCTGCAACTAAACAAAGCATACCTACAAGACAAAAGCCCTGAGTATGTCTGAGACTGTGGCAGACATAAGCCTTGTGTCACCAATGATTACAAGTTTCCCCCACTTGTTGCAGAGGAAGTGTTGCAGCTGATGCATAAAATGAGTCAGTTTTGCTGAACCGCCCTCCTCCTTCACTTTTGCTTGCAAGTGGTTAACAGTTTCTCACTGTGTGCTAAATAATGCCTGTAAAAAGATTAGCCAACACTCAAAATGCACAACTGCAATCTGTCAAACTGCAATGGGCCTTAGAAGAAAGTGAGACCATGAAAATAAGGGTAATGCCACCTGAAAAGTAATCCCTGTGGGAGGACATATGGTGCCAAAATATTACAGAATATAATCCTTTGCAGATGCTGTCTGCCTGACCATTCATTAGCTAGATGTGAACTTGACAGCAGGAAAATAAGAACTAAAAACCCAAAATGCTGGATCCAGGTTAAAAACTTGTAGTGGAACAGCAGGAAAAGAAAACTAAAAGTAAGTAGCACCTGTCGTGTGAGATAGCCTTCTTTGTGAGATAGTTTCTTTAGCCCAAAGAAAGAAAGACATTTCCAGAGCGACAGACAAGCAGGTTTCAAAAGCAGGAACAGGGACAGTGAATGGACTCCGCCCCATGCAGGCAGCACCGGGGCTGCGCCACATCAATTCCCCTTAACAGCCTCTGATCCTTATCTATCCCATTAAACCACTCAGCATCTCGCTGAATTTACCAGTAGCTGAAGGGCATGCGGACCCACCTGAGCACTAGATCAAAATCAGGGAAAGTGGACAAGAGAGGACTTATCGGACGCAGTAAAGGCTTTGGACCGACTTCAAGACCCGAAGACATTCTTTTTGCAGGGTTCTTTAGTTTAAAAAATAAAAAATTGTTTAATTAATTCTCTCCTTAAACGACTCTTCTCCATGGTTTGTAAACGCTTTAAGAAGGTAAGATGCATGTAAAGATACTTTGTCACAGTAAAAAGTGCTAGCAACGTGGGCCTTTTCACAGAAACTAACTTAATAAAGCAAGTTATCTAAAATGTAGGGTAAACTTCACAAACGAGCCGCAGTGAAGTTAACAGACACTAACCTGCTGAAGGTGGAAATTTTTAAAATGTCCTTTCCTCCTTAGAGCGCAGAAGATAAAGTGAGACTACCGTTTAAGACAGGATAGTAAATTTGTACAAATAACAACAACAAATCGTTCAAGGTGGACTGAGGAAAGTTTTCTCTCAGTCTCGACCGAAGCCAGAAACTCTGTCACACATTTGCGTGCAGACCTTGAAGTGACTCACTGACTAAAAAGGTCTCGGTAATGTCGAGTCATACACCTTACCTGTCTCTTCACGGAGACCCTCACACACTGGATAGCAGCAGTTCCTCTCCTCTTCCTCTTCCTCTTACTCTTTCACATCTCTCGCTCCGCGAAGATCTTTCAGTACGTACTCCTGTGAATCCACCTGTGCGAGATCATGTTTCCCATACAGAAAGGAGCGGAGCTTACCGGGTACTATCCAATGGAAGCTCAGTATGTAAAGGGACTCCTCAACTGCCTATCGTAGTGCAGGAGGCGGAGTTTGTGACCAAAATAAATCATTGTCCCATTGAACGGTGCTCCATTTACAATCAGCGCGCTGTCAGAATAAGGAAGTGACTCTTTATTTACCCGACGCTGCACAAACCTTAAATTTGTTGCCTTGTGTACCTTGGAAAGTGCCCGTTTGCTCTCAGTACAAGACCATAAAAGGCCATGGAGGTTTTATCAGCAGGGAAATCGAGTTTACAGGCCCTCTTCTATTTAGAGGTAAACTAGATTATCCTCTTATTTTATCTGAGGAGAAACAGAATTTCATTTATGAGGTACATAAACCAATACACGTCAGAAGTGTTAAGTTTAAGATAATACGATGTAGGGCTGATGTAGGCCAATGGATAAACAACAACAATAATGATGATGATACACGCAAGGAATGGTAAGGAATGCTATGGTATAGTTTGGTATGGTATGGTAAGGAATGGATAAACAACAACAATAATGATGATGATACATGCAAGGTATGGTATGGTAGGGGATTGTAAGGAATGGTATGGTATGTTAAGTGAAGGTATGATAAGGAATGGTGTGATATGGTATGGTAAGGAATGGTATGCTATGATAAGGAATTGTAAGGTATGGTATGTTAGGAAATGGTATGGTATTTTAAGGAATGGTATGGGAAGGAATTGTATAGAATGGTATGGTATGTTAAGGAATTGTAAAGTATGGTTTAGTAGGGTATGGTATGATATGGTATGCTATGATATAGTATGGTCTGATATGGTATGGTAAGGAATAGTAAAGAACACCATTATTCAAGCTGAATTTTGTGGATCTAACTTTTTTACAAACAGGATCTAGTGCCCTCTTGTGTCGAAACTCGGAAGTTTCATTCTTGCATCATTCTGAATAGACAATCAGTCATTTTCTGCCGCTTGTCCCAAGCGGGGTTGCTGGGGGGGCGAAGGACGGGGGACACACCCTGGACAGGTCGCCAGCCCATCGCAGGGAGGAGCGTGACGGGGACGGCAAGGGTACCTCAGGGCAACCTACAGGAATAGACCGTGCACTTGAAATGAATAAAAAAGTATTGATGGATGAATCCTGAATACACTGTCCTTGAAGTAGTGAGAAGTGAAGAGTGAAATTTCTAGAATACATTTATAATACATTTATAATCTTTAGAAAAAGCAGATGAAAATAAAAATAATTGCAATGGTACTCACTGTTAGTATTTAAAACGTTTATATTCATGTGCCTTGATTAACATGGTTTAGATGATTTTGAGAATTTTTTTTGCTGCTCCTACTGACTTATAATAAGACAGCAAAAATAAAACATCTTTTCATAAAAGCACGCTAGTGCTATATTCTCTGGTTTTTGGTTCATATGAGTCACAGGCCCTCGGTTTTTAACTTTAGTCAGTATATTTACTTCATTTTTCTAGAATCAAGAAAATATCAAGGGATCATATTTCACACCCCCCTTAATTATTTAAAAAACATATTACTGGTACTTATTGGGTGGTGGTGATCTAGTGGTAGGGTACTTGCTTATGAACTAATGGTTCAAGAAATCCCTGGTTCCCACCTGCCACCTCTAGCACTACCACCACTGGGTCCCTGAGCAAGACCCTTAACCCTGAGTTGCTCCAGGGGGACTGTCCCTGTAATTAGGATGTGGAAGTTGCGCTGGATAAGAGCGTCTCCTAAATGGTGTAAATGTAAATATATTACCCCACCTTTGCTAAACCCCCTATACCACCATGCTATTAAATGAAAATGAACGAATGCTATCTGCAAACTTGATGAAATACTTGTCAAAAATGAAACATCATCTTTGAAGTGTTCAGTAACACTGAGAGAAAGAAGTTACTCAACCCACAGATTTATTAGATTTTTTTTTTTATCAGATTTATGTCTGCCAAGGCTTTAGTTCTATTGCATAACATTCCTCATTACAGTTTGCAGTACAATGTGGTATCTTAATGCTTCACTACTCATGGAATTAAAAGTGTAGTCTCATGCAGGTTGAACACACCTGGTAAAATTACTTTTTGTTGATCTTCTGTTGATCTGAAGTTTTTTTACCCCAAGATTTCAGCCCACCTTGCAACCTAGAATTCATTTAAATGTGCAAGTTCTCTGCAGAGGACTGATTTACTTTTCCTTAAAAAATCAACAAACATTTTGACCATGGGTGTGCAAACCTTGGCATCTGACTGTATAGCTGTTGGCTGCTTCTTACTGATTTCACAAGCTGTGGAAACATACATTAAAAAGCACTGCTGAATCCAAACTTAGAAATGTAGTTTATTGCACTTAGAAAAGATAACAAGGTATCATCAGTTTTTTTTAGTATATGACTCTCATTGCAAAGCTTTATTAAACTTAAGACAATGTAATTGCTGAACTGTACAATATATTGTAAGTAAGAGAAAACAGAGTATAAAAGAAAAGCAAAGTTTTCCTCAGGAGGGAAAATCTGCATAGGCTGTTTACGCTAACAAGATGTAAAGCTATATAAGCTATTGATATTTAAGGGGAAAGGATTCATTTTGGTACAACAGAACATTGTTTAAAAAAATGCTCTTTCCAGTTCCCTGTTGTAAACAAGCACATCATTTAAAGTCATTATTCCTGTCCACCTTAAATCAAACCCCAGTTGCTAACCTAAGGTCAACATTTGCCTCCTGCAAGACATACCATGGTCCGCAGCAGTAAATATGGTGCCAAACTACACAATCAATACCAACAGCAGGTTTTATTGCAAGAAAATTTAGCACAGGCATTTGCTGGAAGTCAAACCACGGGTACCCAACACAAATAATACGCATCATTTTAAAATAAGTTTAAACAGAATAGTGATAGTAAGACAGGTATATGAACATCATTGCAGGATTAATGATTAAGAAAGCTGATTCTGAGATTGGCTAGCTGTACATCAGCTACTGTCGAGTGACAGTACATCTGGAATACATAAACAGCTTTTGCTGTTTTCTGAGTCACTTTGCAGCAGTGTTTCTCATCCCTTTGCAGTTTTCTAGATTATATACCATTTTACAGTCCTACAACTTTTACAAAATCAGTTGAATCTTTAAATGATGTGGAGGATCTTTAGAAAAAAAGTTTCACAAGCACTCATGTACAGAAACATTCTCTGTAAGAAGCATCTCTTGAAAAGCACTTCCACTGTGTTATTGTGATGTGAACCCTTTTTAGCTGTTTATCTACTTTAGGTCATCTAGTTTAAAACATTTTATGCTGAGCTAGATTGTGTTACTGTACTGAAATGAGATTGAATTTACCATGATGCAAAATGATCTCCACTAGAAAACTGCTTTGTTTAAACAACATGATCTTTCTCTTGCATCCACCCACAGGGGGTACTGGAGACTATCCAGGTTTTTGCCCACCTACAAAATAAATATAATTTAAAACTAATAACACATAATAAATGCAAGTATTTTAAACAAAAAATGATATATCTACTACATTTCCACAATAGATGGAATGTGATTTTTGTCAGTTTTATTTAAAAAAAAAAAAAAAAAAAAAAAAAAAAAAAAAAAAATCAACCTCACATCTCCTTCGAGAACGCAATTGTGGGGAACCATAAACAGGCGGATTAGTGACAGTCATAAAAAAAAAGAGCTGACTAGTTACATATATAAAATTTTGACTTGGTTTTGGAGCAGTGCTCCAGATTTAGGCTAAGCTCAACACTACAATCGAAATAATATTTAACCTTTCGCTGTTGTAGTAGTTCCTGAAATGGCAACTTTGAAAAGGAAAAAAGGCTCTTGACATGTTATGGGAAAAAAATAACTAAGGCTGTCTTAATGCAAAATTAATGTGGTCTATTGAATTGCTTTTTTGTTGTGGTTGAAAGAGATGGTCTTTTTTGCTCATATGCTTTTCCTTTTTAAAAATAGTGCAGTGTAACAGCTGAACAAGAACAGACTTCAATAATTCCATAAAATTTTCTGCAGGGTTTACATTAAAATGAACTCCACTGGGAGAGCAGGAAAATTGGCTTTCAGGTGTCCCATTGAAGAGGAGTAGTGACTGCATACTGTGCCTTCTGTGTGATTGTAGCCCTCTCACTCACTTCTATTCATACTTTTTTTTTTTTTTTTTTGTATTGCAGTGGAAGCACTTGAAAGAAACTGTAGCTCTCACCTATGCTATTATTAGTTTGCTGCTCATTGATTTATTCATTGTTCTTTTACTTTTACCAACTATTTGGAACCATGATGGAACCCAGAACTTTTTTCTTTTTGTAGTATGAAAGCTGTATTTGAATAGTCCTGTATTACTGCGAGAGTCAAATAAGGAAAGCTTCTTAAAAATGAGTATTAATATTATATATTGTGTTGACAGCACTAAAAAGAACACTTGAAAGTTTTTTTTTTATTTATTCAAAAGCAATGCAAAGAATAGTCCAAGATTATACTTAAAACATGTCTGGAAAACCCCTCCATAACAAGAGCAGGTTGGGCGTTCATGACTAAACAATAACAATAAATAGGATATTTACAATAAATCATGACCAGAAGGTGCTATTTACAGCAAAACCTGACCAGTGTCATGGGACATCTCTATCTGCAACAGTACCACTCTATAGTGAGAATAACAATTAATTCTGCAGGGCGTATGAAACATCAGTGCGTTCATGAGCACTTGTTTCTGCTATTTCATCTACTGTTCACAGTTCCAGTCATCCTACAGTTTCGACAAACTAGATTTTCTTTGAAGGTTGACAGTGTTTTCTCTTTTGCAACAAACCAGACAGAGTGTGCCTTGTTCAGAGACTTAAAAAGAATGATCCATGTAACACGTTTGTTTAAGATATGGCAAAATATCTGGTGGCAAATTTAAGATGCTAAGGCTATCTTCCTGCGTTCGCCCTTTGTTACCCTTGAAAAGCAACTATTAAAAACTTTACAATGGCTGGGCAGCACAGTGCATTATGGTTCTAGGTGAAAACAAAAGTAATTTGCTGGTTCTTAACAGACTCATGACATTATTTTTCTAAAAACAAACGCTTCAATAGAAGAATGCCAGAAGCAATCAAAAGCAATCAGGGAATCTCGGGGGACCTGCTCAAATGCATTAGGCCGATTCAAATCTCAAGAAACCAAATCTAATTACAAAGCTCACCTGCCCGTTTTTTTTAATGATACCAAATTACGATTAAGAAAAATACACTTTATATATAATAAAACAATACAAAACCTTTTTTCTCCCCCATTAGCACAGATAATCACATGATTATACAACCATCCCTATGTTAACAAGAGAACTCATCAGTAGTTTTGGGGTCATTTCAGGAAAAAAGTTTGGCTAATATCATAAAAGTAGAGTACATGAAAAGCCCCCAAAATGTCGAGGTGTCCATTATTGGCTAAATGCTGTGTCATGAGTTTGGTCTTTGACAGTTTACCTGCCCAGAAGGCTCAGTTCAGTAATGCTGTGTGACCATGTCCAGTCCTCTTTATGACCTTAATGCAATGATTACAAAGTAAACATGCCCTGAACTGTTTTCCAGCTGATTTTAAGACAGGAGTCAATGTCATCTTCAGGAAAAGGTAGGTGTGGTCCTGGAAGGATGCCGGAAGACAGTAAGAAGGTTAAGATGATCACCAGGAAGAAGATTATGCATTAAAATCTAACCAAGCCGAAGGTCTCTCCTCAAATTCATCCTTGCCCTCTGGCTCCCTGAGGGTGGCGTTCCATTCTCATCCAACAGCTTCATAACTTGTCAACCACTTGCTCCTTTATGGAGAAACCCAGGCTTGTCTACTATTGCCTGGGTGCAAAAGGGACAAAGTAGGGGGAGGGGAGAAGGATTCAGAAGAGTGAAAACAAGTAATGGGGGTGCTGGAGAGTATGAATGACAGATCTAGAGCATCCTTTAAAGAAGCTTAGGAAAGATGCGGAGGAAACACAATGAGGTCAGAAAAGCAGCTAAAGTTCGATCATTATTGACCTACAAAAAGACGTGGAAAAGGGACTTCAAATGATACCTCTGAGATCCATCAATTTTTTTATGTTCTTTTATAGCAGGTTAAGAGGTATTTTGTAGCACCATTTTTTGTGTCTCCTACAAAAAAGGTGTTTGTGCTGTCATTATGTCATTGTGCAATTTAGCTGTCACTTAACACCTATACATTTTCTGAGGAGTATGGTACAGTATGGCCTCCTCCAAGCCTCCCTTGTCATCCAAAACTGCTCTTCAGGCCTTTCTCTACAGGTTTTCCCCAGGCTGGTACTGCGGCTCAGTGGAGGTGAAGTAGTCTTCCAGGAAACTCTGCAGGTATTCAAAAGTGGGCCGCTCCTCTGGCTCTTTCCTCCAGCAGGTTAGCATGAGCTCGTGAAGGGAGTCAGGGCACTCCGCTGGGCAAGGCATCCTGTAGCCACGCTCTACCTGATCCAGCACCTCCCTGTTCACCATTCCTGTCAAGACATCAAAAAAAAGAAGTAAGCATTTAAGTCACAACAATTGCTTAAAATCTGGTTCTAGGCCCTAAGTGAATAAGAAACCAAAGTCTAACAAGTTATAAGAAATAAGTGAAGTAACTATTTTGTAATTGTGAAACACGGCGCACAGTGAGACAACAAAATTCAACCTCTGCTTTTCACCCATACACACCATCCAGCAAGGGCGGCTATTTAAAGCACCTGGGGAGCAGTGATGAGGTACCCTTGAGCAAGGTACAGTCCCCAGGACAGCCTACTGATCTTGAATTTGAACCTACAACCTTCCGATCATGGGGCCTAGTCCCTAACCACTAGGCCACCGCTACGCCAATAATGTTTCTGCCTGGTTTCAAACTAGAGACCTTTTGCATGTGAGCCTAATGTAATAACCTCTAAACTGGAGAAACTCATTCACTATATGCATGTTTATCAATTAACTGCCTATGGGAAGAATTGTAACCGTTATTCTGATTTCAATACCCACATTAGGGCATTTGAATGAAATTTAAATTTAAATAATTGATCACTTAATATGTCTTTGTTTTACTGATGCATTGCAAGACATATCAAATACTTATCTATATAAGAACTTGGTAGAAAATGGCTGTACAAATGTTTTTTTAAATTAATTTCCTAATTTTACTAAATGACAGATACATTATCAACTACATACAGTAACGAGATCATAAAAAATGTCATTTTTTAATGCAAAACTACACATGCTTTATTTTTCAATAACTAAACAAATATAAAGTACATCAATTAATAACCATATGATCCTGCTATAAGTATTTGAAAACCACAATGGATTAGCAATTTTTAAAACTCTTCCAACAGCAATAGAATCTGCTCTGTTTTAGATTATTTTTAACATTGGTTATGCTCCGGGATGCAATACTGCAATTATATTTCTTTTCCTTTAACATATTTACCTGGATATGGTACCCTGCCTTTAGTGGCTAATTCAGTCAGTAAAACTCCAAAAGACCAGACATCAGATTTGATGGTGAAACGCCCATACAAAGCAGCTTCTGGTGCAGTCCACTTTATTGGAAATTTTGCTCCTGTGGTTAAAAAAAGATGGATGCATGCTGTAAGGATGTGCACTAAATGGGAAGCTTTTGCAGATTCTGATGTAAGTGATTACAAATTTATGATATATGATCTGAGAAAGACTCAATATGACGTTAAGAAACAGAACAGGCAAAATAAAGAATAGGGAGGGAAAGAAAGAAAAACAGAACACAAGAAGAAAGAGAGAACTAGACAGATAAAAGCATTTCCTTGTTGTCTTACTCACCCTGTCTGGCAGTGTATTCGTTGTCCTCTATGAGGCGAGCAAGGCCAAAGTCTGCCACTTTACACACCAGGTTATCTCCCACCAGGATGTTGGCAGCCCTGAGATCTCTGTGCACATAGTTCATCCTCTCCACGTATGCCATGCCAGATGCAATCTGCGGACAACATAAGCCCAAATAAAACACTGAGAATACAGAGGTGTCCTCCATCTTCCTGCAGATTACAGAAAGTGGCTTTAACTTGTAACCATGTTATGACCAACTACAAGAATTGTGGTTTTCACAGCTTGTTGACATGTCAGTCTGTTGAACCTGGTCACTCACTTGTGATGCCATGTCTACCAGCTGGGGCAACCGCAGCATCTTTCCCATGTCTCCTTTCAAGAAGTCAAGCAGACTTCCTGTGTGAAACAAGATAAAAACAGAACACTAAATGCGAATCAAATGTTTAGAGACTGTGAAAAAAATGAATGTGTTGCAATGTACATACATAAAAGGATAATGTGCATTTAAATATTTAGAAGCTGAAAAAGTTTGTGTTTTTAGTTGCTAAAAATGGTCACGTGACCAAATGTACTCTCAAACTGCTCAAGCTGCTTTTAGATCTTCATTAAGGTGGCACAGACATGTCATGGTTCTCAAATTTACAACTGCTCTGTAAATGTCATTCTTCATGATGTCTAAAATGGCAGGTGAAGTTTTGACACTCACCAAATATCAGAAAGAGTGTGCTCTAAAACTATTTAACAAAGCAAATTAAAGCACAGCAGTGACCCTGTGAGGCTGTGCACCACTTACCTTGGCCCATATATTCAGTTACAATGTAGATGGGCTCTTCCGACACCACAGCATAAAGCTGAACCAGCTTCTCATGCCGCAGCTTCTTCATGACCTGAGCCTCTTGCAGGAAGGCTTCTGGAGACATGGTGCCTGGCTTTAACGTCTTTATAGCCACTCGTGTTGTCCCATTCCAGGTGCCTTTTCGGATAAGGGGAAATTGTATACTTTTTTGGTACTGAAGGTGAGGATAATTAATTTCTAAACAAATCTAAAACTATATGAGCAAGAATAAAGACTATTGTCTAATACACTCAAAAAACTAAACATATATTAATATAAAAAGACATCTGACAGTTCTTACCCATCCAGACCTCTCCAAAGCAGCCCTGTCCCAGTTTAACATCTAGACGCAAAGACTCACGGGGGATCTCCCAAGCATCTCGAGCCAAACCCTGAGTCTGTGGCTTCAGCACTGGACACACATCCGTCAGACAGTGGCACAAACCATCAGCATGCTCTAAGAAAAAGAAAGAAAGAGAGAGATCTAGCTACAATCTAAACTCACATTTAGAAAACTAAACAGCCTTCTGTTTATACTGGAATATTTTATCAGTTACTATAGGCCTGATGCACACCCAGCTTAAGTGACAAGTGACTCACTGTGGTAGTGGCTAACCAGCTGCTGCAGGTTACTAAACTGTGTGCGAGATGTGATGTAGAAGCCACCGCTGTCCAGCTTCCGGATCTTATAGTGCTTCACATTCAGCCCTTTTACATTGTCGTAGTCTAGGACAGACAGACAGTAGGCACCTGAAACAGGAAAAAAAAAAAACCAAAAACATAGTAAGGACAGTGTTATAGCTGCAGTAGGTAACCTTTTTAAAATAGCTGTTTGTCAAATTTGTTAAAACTCTCACTATTCCCTCAAAAGAGGACATGATACACATAATCAATGGAGAAAAGAGGAAGGGGGAAAAAAAAAAATATCCACATAAACCTTCTAATTCAATTCACAAGAATCCACCATGCCCTAATCAAAACAACCAATTTTTCAGAGCCAGGAATACTGTCAATCACCGCTTTTACATATGCTCCTCCTTCCCACTCACGTCACATGATCAAGGTTAATTTCAGTGTGTAATTTCAGGGTATTTATTGCCGATTAATCATCAGCCATTTAGAAACAGCCTCTTCCTCCTTTGCCAGCTTCAGACATGAAAAAGTAGTAAAAGACAGATAAAGTAAAGAAAGAAAAAAAAAACAAAAAAACAACCCATTGGCTTGGTCGGTTCATCAGCTAAAGGAACTTTTACATTTACGGCATTTAGCAGACGCTCTTATCCAGAGCGACTTACAGCGACTTCCTAATTACAGGGACAGTCCCCCTGGAGCAACTCAGGGTTAAGGGTCTTGCTCAGGGACCCAGTGGTGGTAGTGCTAGAGGTGGGATTCGAACCGGGGACCTCTGGATCCATAGGTCCGTAGGCAAGTACCCTATCACTAGACCACCACCACCCAGACAACTTTTATGAATTTAAAACGAATGCCCCCAAAATGACTCTAAACTAATGAGCCACATGCTGCTTCTAGTTGATGCGCTTGCTAGAATCGTCAGCAGGAAGGGACCTTGGAGGATGGGATGGAGTGCAGAGGAGACCCAGGGGTTGTAGATCTTACAGAGTGGAGCATTAATATAATTAAGATTGTGTAATAATATAAATAAAACTGTGTTTCACCTCTTAATAGGGTGAAAAGGCTCAGCTGGAAAGGATTTTATTAAAAGTTTAAATGAAGATAATGAAATCAAACATTAAACCTGTTGGAGTTTAAAAGGCTTATATCTGTAAAAGCTAAAATTTCCAGTCTTTTCACAAATGAAAGTGTCTGAAGAGGTATGAACTTTGGAAGATCCCATGGTTTTTCTGATTTCATGAAAGGAAACCCAATCACAAACACACATTAATATACACTGATACACACACACATTCATTTAAAGGTTATAAGGAGCATTTTAGGCAGGGCTGCTTTTTAAATTAGGCACATTACAGATCAACCATTCAGAAATAAGCTCATTTACATCTTAAAGGCACAGTAACAAAAGCAGCGTGTTTAATTCTAAGTGACATGGAGAGGAAAATGATTGGAAAAAGATTATTTTATGCATAAGTGTGAGTGCAAATACAAGCATAATGTAGGACATGGGGCTTTGAGGCTGCATGATGTGATCAATACAATGATGGCAGTGAAAAGTCAACGTCACAGCAAACCTTTACCAATGCATCTTTCCAAGAAAGTCACTTGGGGGCAGTGTTCCAACATTTGCATTTAAAATTTCTGGACCTCGCCATACACACTGGCTTAACCATTCATTCGGCTCTCTGAAGCCGAGGAGGACTCTTAAATGTTTGCTTTTAATTCTGCCCATGTCTACTCTGTAATCATTCTCATGTTTCCTCTCTCTCATTGTATGAATAGCTCTGCTGGGCTCCTGGTCTAGGGGCGTTTCATGATGACCTACTTCTATCGCTCGATTTCTGTGAGCACCCCCCTCCTTCCTTCACCCTCAGCAATCCCCCACCTACCCCCATTTCTACAATCTCTACAACTAACAAGAGCTAAACCACATTCGTACATGCACAAACACACATACCTAAACATATGACGACAGACACACAAAACCCCATTTAAATATGCAATTAGAATCCTTCATCCACCCTGTTGCTTTAATTAATCTGCAGACTTGATCGGTTTATTCATAACTGAAACAAGTTCTTAACTGGAACAGCGCTGTGTTTTAACGTGTGTATGTCATGGTAACAGTCACACTTCCTCAACCTGCTTATATATAAATAAATCAGCTCTGGTTTTCTGTTCCAGTTTGACTACATACATATATATTTCATAGTAGCCACAGAATAAGTCATAGTCATTACTAAGAATTCAAATTAAATGAACATTTTTCAAACTTAAACTCCATCTGTGACACCTGAGTCCAGCTGATTACTGCAGACAGCATTAAAGTCTTCACTGAGTCATGTTTTCTTTTCCTGGGTCATTTCTCCCTGGTAATCAATGGTATGATACAGATGTGGCAGATAGAGATTATACTGAAAAACACTGGCATACTCTTTTATGACTATTTACTGAAGAATATGCCACCACAGGCAAACAGCTGTTGGGATGGTAAAGTAACAACTGCAGCTCTGATACGTGGGTTGAAAGCAGTTTCTGTAAGTCACCTTTGGTGGTCTCACTTTCACGGACCAGGAAAGTCCCCCTTCTGTTCTCAAGACTCAACAACAACCGCTCTGAGTCCCTGCGAGTGATCTTCCCAAAGTACCACCTGCAGACAAGGTGGGAGAGAAGGAAAGAAAGAGATTGTGAGAGAGAGAGATGGATTTTTGGTCAAGATGCAATTAAGTCATGCAGTGTTTAAATCATGATTAAATGATTAAATCTGACATACTAAAAATCTGCGTAACCTAAGTAGTATGTATAGGGAGCCCCGCCTTGGTTTTAGATACATGCGTGAAGTATCCAGACATCAGAAAAGGGCAGGAATAAAGGGAAGCGCTTTTTGCTGCTTTTAGTCAAGGGGAGTACAGTCACTAAGCCTTACCTCTTCTCCAGGGTCAATCTGAGATGACTGGCAGGACAGGGGCGGAAAAGTGAAATATTGTAACTGTTGCAAAAGATGTGTCAGCATACACATGTTCAGGTGAATGACATCAAGAATGTGTATCTAGTTGTGTGAATACGGTGTCTGATTTTTTGCATTCGTGCCCTTTCTAGGGCTATTGTTGTGGGCAGAACAGCCCATGATTATGTCTATGATGAACATCAAAGCTTCAGCTTAAACTGTTAAACTGTTCTGCTCAGCATCTACAGGAATGTACAGCATCTACTTGGCATGTGATGCCAAGAAAATCAGAAAAACTCTCAAGTGAAACAGGCAGGTTTCACGTACCTATGATTCACAGGTAGGTGCTAAGATGACAGGCTATTCTCTATACAATTCTAGAATCTGTTTGGCTTAGCCACATATAGTCTTTGATGTAAATTATGTGTGTGAATCATGATTATATTTTACAATCAAGAGATCCAAAAATGAGACATTTAAAATCAATCCAGTCTAAATTACTTTATTTACTTTTTATTATGGATTTAAGCTGAAACTTTGGAAAATGTGTTCCCTTTAAAATTCTAAGCATTTATTTAATATCAGATTAGTGGCAAAGTGCCAAAAAAACAAAACAAACAGAAAATCAGACTTTGCATGGGGGAGTTGGGAGCAGCACGAAGTAAGACTGGAATACTCCGTAGTGAATGGGTAGTGGGTGGCTACACGGATGCAGTGGAAAAATGCAAGGTTCAGTGAAAGTGTTTATGGAAAACCAAAATGTCACCGAATTAAGGAGGGCTAAAGAGAAAGGAAAAGGGAATAACATAATGAAAAAGACAGCCCTGAGTAAGGAGGAGCACAAGTGTTCCTATTCAGAATAAGTGTGTTATGAACTGTAAGGGAATGTACAGATCTGAAGTAAAGCAAGCAGAAAGGAAGAACTATCTGCCAGAACAAGGGTGCATTACAGCAGAGGAACAGAGAAGAGGATAAAAGATGAGGGGGGGGGGGGGGAGTGCTTTACTCTTCAGCTTGGATGGAGTCGGAGGGAGCCACATAATTGCTGGGAATGTAGCCACTTTCTCCTGTTGTCAATGAGCGGGCCAGCCACCAGTCTCCTTCCCTGGAGGGGAAAATTGTTCACAGTTTTCAAAGGCAGGGTAATACCTAACTCAACCATAACTTCAACCTAATCAACCAAAAGTAAATCTCTTTTTTGCATCTTCTTAAGAAAGATATATTGCAATATTAACTGACCAGCATTTATTGATAATTGTAAATTGTTAATGTTTTTCTTCATTCTAGGGATATTTGGTGTCTAAAAAGAATTAAACACAAGTGTTTCTGTACATCAGATGTAAATCACTTTGGTCAGATATAACACCACCACTCAACCATTTAAAAAATTCAGTAATGGATTTTGACTAATACATTTCATATTACTAAAATGAATGTAAAACGGGTATAAAAATGACCTAGAAATAAGTGCTCTGTTAAAAACTTACTCTATTACAGATGGAAATATAAGGCTGCCGAGCAGTGCAAATATTTAAGCATGGGTTCTATCATGAGATATATACAGCAAATAAAAGCAAATAAATTCATCGATTATTGAAATAATTAAATTATTATTCAGTATTACTAATTGATCAATTAAATAATTACTTTGAAGGTCTGAAAACTAATTTGTAAAAAAAAAAAAAAAAAAAAAACCCTCTGTAACCTGTAAAAAATACAAGTAATTTCAGTAATACTTCAGCAAGTATTTCCTACCCCCAGTTGCAAAATGTATTGTAATATGGATAGATGTTATCAATATATACATTTTTTGTCAAGTGAAACCCAATATATATAAAGTGAGGATTAACATGATGATACTGTCATTTAAATGTGTCTCGTTTCATTTGCCATCACTGCCACCACTCTGTAGCTTTGTCCTGAGAGACAGCCTGTATATTGAGTTGAAACAGAGGCCAGTTACTGACTCCATCTAAACCCCCTGTTGAAGTAATAACACTGCTGCTTGCTGACTCAACACACAACCTCCCAAACTGTATGAGCTAGCTCCCACAGCTTCCAAAACTCATTACAACACAGTCGCTATTATAAACAACAGTGGCAACACATACACACACACACCCCCGACACCTTCAGGTCTGTATACTTACTCATAACTTGCATGCATTATTCATTAACTGCATGCCATTTAAAATGCATAAGTACCTGCATTATTTAGTTAAAAGATGATACTGATGTTTACGACATGTTAGGACTGCACAGTATGAAATTGTAAAATATCCTATTTAATACAAACATGTACTTATGCATCATAACTTCACATTTTAAATGTAAAAATAATAATAATAATGAATTCAATGTGACCCGTGCCACATTAATACAATTAGCCTGAGGTAAAATTATCTATAGTTGTTCACATGAATGCCTTGATTCTTCAAAACACCCACATAAAACACTGATCTGGAATCCATGAGATTATGTTGTGTACCTTATTTGCAAATTACACCACTCTTTTACAAGGGCCAGTAATGTGATTTTACATTGTGCAGGCCTAACACACATTCAATCGATGCAACTTTAAAACACCAACACAATGGGAGATTTTTAACTAATGATGGTAAATGATGGGATGTAAAGTTAAAAATACATATTATTTATTGTATAATACAATCTTTTCAACTGCAAGAGAGCAAATGAAAATGAAACAGGCACAAAGTTCTGAACAGAGACTGAATGTGAAGGGCAAATTTAAGATGGCAGCCCCGGTCCACTTTTGAGAAGACTTGAGACTATTTTTGTCATTCTCAAACAGTCTCCAGAAGCCTAGACAGATCTCTGGTGGATGTGGAAATGTGGAGGAAAATGACGTGGAAGACTCACATGAAGCAGGCAAGGACAGCAAAAAAACGTAGAAGCAAAGCAGCTGTTACCAACCTGCAATTCAGCTTTCTCCTATATTAAACAGCGCCGCATGTAAGAAGAAACATAGAGGAAGGAGGTGTGAAAAGGGTTTGGGATTAAACACACACACGGAATTAGAGCAAAAGCCATAGACAAAAATAAATGACACTTCTGGGAAGAAAGGAAAAAAAAAAAAAAAAAAAAAAAAAAGATATCAGGAACCTGGGGTTGATCCATTCCCAAAGTCACAAAATCCAACAGTTTTTAGGCATTAAAGCACATATTGATTTTTTGTGTCTTATTTTATTTAAAGTTAGTTTGTGTTACAATACACCTATAATTGTGTTTTTACACAGAGGGTGGGTGTGAGGAAGTACATGAATTGAAGGCAGTCTGATATTAAAAAAAGTGATCAACACAATGAGAAACTAGTGTGGTTCCCAAGGTTCTGTTTAAATGCTACGTGATACTCTTGATAGAGATCACCAAAAAACAAAAAAAACATTAAGTGTGCTGCACTAAAATACAAAATTGCTCAAAAATGACAGTTTAAATAAAATAAACTTGTACTAAACATGTCACTAAATCCTCTTTCATGTGCAGAAGAGAGATGATTTAATTAATTATTTAAAATACACTATTATATTTTACTCATAATTTGTCTTTGGTATATTCCAATTGAGATGTGTTTTTTTTTCATATTTGGCATGTACAGTGAATACAAACTGCATGTCTAATATCCCTTACTATGGTATAGCTAATATTTTCACTGTGAAGTATTTGAAAAATGTACAGGAAAGCTTAGGGAAGAAACATTATTTCTAAATAATCATCGTCAATAGCAAAATTAGGGAAATTTTTCAGGGGCAAAAATGTCATGCTGAGTCCTGCCAGGTTTAGACAGCAATTTCTAGTGCACTTTAGGATTGAGTTGGGTTCAAATATTATCTCTTACTTTCTATGTTCTATATTATTCTCATCATTTGTCTCAGCTACTGTAAAGCTGATATTTTGTGAGTGCAAGGGACTAGATGGAAGGGTATTAAGACCAGGTGTATTAGAGGTGGGCTTAAATTCTTCTACCATGGTGTGGATGGAGGGAGGAATGGGGTTGGTGTTATCCTGAAGGAAGAGTATATGAAGAGTGTTTTTGAGGAGAAGAGAGAGTCAGATAGGTTGAGGAGTTTGAAGCTGAAAGCTGAAGGTGTGAAGGAAGTGCAGTGAATACGTAAGATGGAAGTAAGGGCAGCGATGAACAGGGTGAACAATGAAAAGGCTGTTGGTGCAGATGATAACACCTCCATGCTCCCAAAGGTATAAGGAGAGAAGGCAGAAGAGTTTTCCAGATCGACCACAAGTTATAGGAAAGCGTAGTGTAAGCTATGTTAAGGAAAGAGGTGACAGTACAGCAATTACAGCAGTACAGCTTCATGCTGAGAAAGAGCACAACAGATGCAATGTTTGCTCTGAGAGTGTTGAGGAGAAGTACAGAGAAGGTTAGAAGAGTTGCAATGTGCCTTTGTGGACTATGAAAGCATATAACAGGGTGCCTACAGAGGAGTTGAGGTTTTGTATGAGGAAGTCAACTTTGGCAGAGAAGTATGTCAGAGTAGTACAAGATATTTATGAGGGCAGTATGATAGTGGTGAGGTATGTAGTAGCAATGACTGATGCATTTAAAGTAGAGGTAGGATTACATCAAGGATCAGCGCTGAGCCCAATCTTGTTTGCCATGATAATGATTTATTTGTTTGGACTTGGTTTTGTAGCATTCTATGTAAATAATGAATTAAACAGTTACATCCCCCTCCATATCGGCAAACAGTAGAAGTACATTATGGATTCCAAAAAAGGATACCGATACCATAAATATCTCACATGTCTCTTGTTTATAAGCCTTTATGTCTGCATGGCCTTTTTCGGTAATTTTACTACCCATACTCTTTTCATTTAGTATAAAAAAAGGTATAAACAGCATTAAATGTATTTAATGTTACACTGCTTGTTTGTGCTCATCATTACACAATGATGTTGAGGCAGAAGGGACATCATTAACAAGCTCATTAATGTATTATTGAAGTATCTGGGGTAGCTTTAGGACAATGTGTGTAGTAAGGGTGGGGGGCTCAAAGTATGGTCCACTGGTCTTGTATTGATTCCACAGTAACCAGTCCCAGATTCATTATTTTAAAAGCAGTGCTGAGCCTCTTTACCGCACGCAGTGAAGCAGGGGATGCAGTTTGAGAGGGATCTCTTTATAATGATAGTGCACACACCGGTCTGAGGAAGTGATAATCAGAAATACAAAGAGAACAAGAGAGAGAGGAAGCAGAGGTAAAGACAAGTAGCTGAGCTTTTGTGAGATCAGAAAGCCCAAAAAAGGACAAAAAAGTCATTTCTCGCAAATCCAAAGCCTTCAGAGGAAAGCCTGTTCCTATGGTTACCACTGGGAAGAGGGAGTGGGGCTACATGCACTTTGGTGGCACAGCAGCCATAAAGCACATACAAGAGCCAGAGACAGACAAGAGATGTATGTGTAGTGTGTGTGTGTGTGTGTGTGTGTGTGTGTATATAAAATATATACACACACACACACAACTTTGTGTTGTCTGTATACATATATTAATGTAAACTGACAATACTGAGTAAGTGATTGTGTGCTGGGCTCTTACGTGTTGTTGACGATCTGAAGCCGTTCTCCTTTTCTGAACGATAAATCGGAGGCAGTGCGTGACTCGTAGTCATACAACGCCACAAATGTAGTAACGCCTCCTACAAAAACAACCAACAAATAAATCATAAAGCAGCTTTATCTTTCATTTATTTATTTATTTTTTATATCACGATTAACTATTTCATTATATGCTTCTCTGAGCAAACCTTTTTTACAGTACTTTGAGATGACGGACATACATGTTTTCAATTTAATGTAATACAGTGTCTGAAAAATGTAATAAGTCATTGTGATTCTTTTTGGAAAATCTGAAATATACTGTAGATTTTTTTAAAATCTAAATCTCACACATTGAACTGCACTAAATCGGAATAAATATGACTTAATTATGTTTTCTGTATGATGAAACATACATTTTTAATTACTGAAAATATTACAATGTGATGTAATTTATCCCAATAAAGGTCAATATTGCCCAGCCCTATTTTATACATATTATGTTTGCACTTTAAGGCATGTTTGTGTATTCAAGTCTTTAAACTAAAAAGCAAACTCTAAAAACAAAAATAATAATAACCTGATCTAAATAACAATAATCTAAACTAAACACTGAAGTACTCTAACATTTTTATTATAATTATATTGGAAACCGCTTCTTGATGTATTTAATCAATCTAATTGTTTCTTCTTTGGCATGAATAAGTTTAATGATAAGGAGAATTCTAAATCTTATCACAAAAATGTTTCAAAACATAGCATTCAAGGTCTAGTTCATTCAACCCATACACATTTAAAAAGAAAGAATTGCATATATAACATTTTTAATAAAGCTCACACTATGTAGATGATCTAGATGATTTTTTTCTCCTGTAAAGTTGAAAATAAAATTAATTTCAATTTTGGGTTAAGCAGGTGGAGTCTCACCTACCTGCTGTTAGTATGCTGCGATGAGGAGAGATGATGCTGTTGGTGGAAGAGTCCACTCCTCCAAACAGGGCCAGCTCAGCGCTGTTGTGGATGGGCTGGACACCAGACCTTGTGTTGTTAACTGTCGGGCTCCTGTTGGGTGTGAGAGTCTGACTGGGGTGCCCACCGCTGCTACCTCCACCCACCGCTGTGCCAATAGTTCCATCTAGGCTGCGAGATCGCTGGCCTGGTTCTTTGGGCTTGCTCTTGGTTCCACCCATAGCCTAGGCCTACAGACAAAAAAGGAAAAAAAAAAATTAAAATAGAGAAAAACTTTTTAAATTGAGGCTCCCCATCTGTAGGTTATAACCATAGACACTACATATATTCTCATGGTACTAACAACAGACTTCCTAAGCCATTGCACACAGGGCTCCTAAATTAGTTCTTTTCCTAAGTACAAGGAAATACATAAAATATTCTGTGCATACAGAAAAGAACAGATGGAGAGCAGCTTAAAAAAGTTGGAACTTTTCCTTTAAGCTCAGAGAGACACCACCTTGCTTTGGTCTAACTTCTAAATCCTGTCCATCCTCGTCACACCCAATGAGAACGCTTGTCTGCAAACTGAAATTTTAGACTGGAGTTTTATAGTTGCACAGTGTTACAGCTTTGAATTTGTTAACAGAAGAATTGCCATTTCTGGTTTTGTTGAATGAAGAGGGTCAAAAAGGAATAGAGTCACATTGAGCTTTTGTGCATACAGTGCCTTGCAAAAGTATTCACCCCCTTGGCTTTTTACCTATTTTGCTACTTTCCAACCAGTATTTTAAATGTTTTTAAATCTTATTTTATGTGATGGATTTGCAAAAATAGTCAAAGTTGGCGATGTGAAATGAGAAAAATATATATTAAAAAAATGAAAATTGGCTTGTGCATATGTATTCACCCCATGATGCCATGAAGCCCCTAAAAAGTCCTGATGCAACCAATTACCTTAAAAAGTCACATAATTAGTGAAATTAAGTCCACTTGTGTGCAATCTAGGTGTCACATGATCTATCAGTATAAACACACCTTTTCTGAAAGACCCCAGAGGCTGCAACACCACTAAGCAAGAGGCATCACACCATGAAAACCAAGGAGCTCTCCAAACAAGTCAGGGACAAAGTTGTTGAGAAGTACAGGTCAGGGTTGGGTTATAAAAAAAAAAATTCAAATCTTTGATGATCCCCCGGAGCACCATCAAATCCATCATCTTCAAATGGAAAGAACATTGTACCAGAACAAACCTGCCAAGAGAGGGCCACCCACCAAAACTCGGGCAAAGAGGGCATTAATCAGAGAGGCAGCACAGAGACCAAAGGTAACCCTGAAGGAGTTGCAGAGTTCCACAGCAGAGACTGGTGTATCTGTCCATAGGACCAAAATAGGCTGTACACTCCTGGGCTTTATGGAAGAGTGGCCATTACTTAGCGTTAAAAATAAGAAGGCACGTTTAGAGCTTGCCAAAAGGCATGTGGGCGATTCCCCAAATGTATGGAGGAAGGTGCTCTGGTCAGATTGAACTTTTCAGCCACCAAGGAAAATGCCATGTCTGGCACAAACCCAACACATCCCATCACCCCATCGCCACAGTGAAACATGGTGGTGGCAGCAGTTTTCCAGCAACAGGGCCTGGGAAACTGGCCCAAGTCGAGGGAAGATGGATAGTGCTAAATACAGGGATATTCTTGAGCAAAACCTGTGTCAGTCTGCCTATGATTTGAGACGGGGACGGAGGTTCACCTTCCAGCAGGACAATGACCCGAAGCATCCTGCTAAAGCAATACTTGAGTGGTTTAAGGGGAAACATTTAAATGTGTTGGAATGGCCTAGTCAAAGTCCAGATCTCAATCCAATTGAGAATCTGTGGTCAGACTTGAAGATTGCTGTTCACAAGCGAAACCCTTCAAAATGAAGGAGCTGGAGTGGTTTTGCCTTGAGGAATGGGCAGAAATCTCAGTGGCAAGATGTGGCAAGCTCCGAGACTTATCCAAAGCGTCTTACAGCTGTAATTGAGGTGGAAAAGAAGGTGGCTCTACAAAGTACTGACTTAGATAGTTATGCACGTTGAGCTTTTCAGTTTTTGTTTTTTTTTTGTCCTATTTGTTGTTTGTTTCACAATAAAAACAAAAATACTTCTTTTAAAGTTGTAGGCATGTTCTATAAATGAAAGGGTGCAAAATCTCAAACAATCCATTTTAATTCCAGGTTGTGAGGCAACAAAACATGAAAAATTCCAATACTTTTGCAAGGCACTGTAAATGTATGATGAAATGAGGAACCATTATTACACAGACACGAGTGCTTTCTTTGAACAGAAAATCATTAAGATTTCCAACACCGTTGCAATATTTTTAATCATTGTTGCTAATGAACAATGTATAAACCTGTTTAATGTAGAAACACTGCTGGTAACTGATACCAATACACAAATCTTTATTATCAGTTGACACCAATCCCTGTAAATTACATAATCTTTAATGCAAGCACTTTAAGATGAACATCCAAATTAAAATTAAACCCTTTCCTTCCACAGAAAGAAATAAATGTAACTCCTTGACATCACACAAAGTCAGTTTGTGAATTCAGGCTGAAACCTAGGACTAGATACAAGATTGCAAGTCTTTTACCCTCCAATATCAGATCTAGAATTTTCTACAAATTATGTGAAAGTGATCATTGTGTCATTGTGAGCACACAGCACAGCACAGCACAGCGAACCACAATGAAATGCATCCTCTACATTTAACTCATACACACTATGCAGCAGTGAGCAATTGTACAGCACCAGGGAACAGTGATGGGGACGGTACTTTGCTCAAGTCTACCCTATGGCAACCTACTGATCTGGAATTTGAATGCATGACTTTCTGTGAAATGCAAGGGATTGAACCCAGGACCACAGACCGGCAAATCATGCCCTCTACCACTGAGCTACATCAGCCCATTGTGCCCAATGACACTGAACATAAAGACTATGTACATCTGTACATCTCTATGTACAGAATTAAGTTAAAACAGTAACAGGGATAAGAAAGTGTAACGGAAACCTTTTCCTACATTGTGTGTCCCCTCTAGAAATGTCAGGTCATGCACAATTCACTTTACAGTGAGCTCTGTCATACTGTACTGTACTGTACTCTCCCAGCTGCTCCCCTATGCACACATCACTAACAGCTGTTGAAATCAGATCCTGATGCAGTTTTTCTCCATCTCAACAAGACACACACACGTCTACTTTTTTTTCATCGTTTTACTTTGGTAGGATTTATGATCATATGGCTATCTTAAACTTCACAAACCTGTTTGTGAAGAATGTTTTCCCTTAGTTTGGCCTGTATTTCTGCAAATTTCCATCATATGTTTTGTTCTAGATACATGAGAACATGTACAAGCACAATATGCCATCCATCCACAAAACATTTGTACACATGGACACACACAGGCAGAGGTGCACGCACAACCACACACATTTATCTTGCCTCCTCCATACTGCAGTGTTCATCAGTGTCTGTCAGTTAAAGTATTTGCTTGCCTATGAGACTGAAAGGACTTGTAGTTTATCTGGGGGAGAACCCCCTCCCCCAGCCCCAACACACAAACCTCCAAGAGTGACAGGTCCATGCTCTATGCATTCCTCCAGCTCTTAGAGGGACTGCTCAAGGCCCAGCCGACTGGAACTAATCCCAGCAAAGCAGTGTGACTGTGGGGTCAGGGTGTGGGCATCGGGCCTGGGCTGTTACTGAACTCACAGAGCATCTACCTTAATTCATTTCTTAAACAGAGCTACAGTCTCAAGATTCACTGTTTCGTTAAACATATATACTGCAGAATGCCTATTTTCATGGCTGATTCTACTTTATTGGCTGGCTGCACAATTAATTTAATGACTTACTAAGATTCCTGATAACTGCATGTTTCATTTAAAAGAGTCCTATTTAACCTGAGGTAGTACAGTGCACTATATGAATTGTTGAATGAAAATTACTCCTAGTATTTTTGAGAACACACTGATCAGGATTTTATGGGCGGTTCTGATTTCTTTACATCCAAATTGGCTAAAGTTCTATCTTCTTTAATTTTTTATTTTTTTTTGCATTCAAAAGCTCAAACAGTTTGCGATTAAGCATTATTCAAAACACAAACATCTCCTGTACTATGTTACATTATTTGCTTTAGTGGGTCAAACTTGGATGTTAAGTTCATAAATGAATATTCTGTTGATCCTACATGGATCAAATAAAAGTAAACAAAATGGGTTGAATTTTGATTTGATGTAATGGGATAACTTTTTGACATGCAGCAGGAGGAACTGGAATACATTCATCATATTTTTTTCTCCACCCAATTTAAAATCAAAATAATAAATTGGCCAAAAAGTGATTTTGTGGATTCAGCAAATCTGAAAATTCCATAGCAGACTCTTCTGTCCACAATCACATGAAAAAAAAAAATTAATGCAGAAAAGAATGCCATGTGGTGATGGTTTTTAAAAGTACATTTAAATAAATGATTTAGTGTACAAATTAAACACCCCAATAATAACCTCAATAATTTAAAGTAATTTCCATACATTGATTAATTTGGCAAGCTTCCACAATATAAACATCGACCTACATATTGATTTTTTTTTTAATTACCATTTTAAATGCATGTCATTAGATCAGTAAACAATTAAGCTAATTAAGCATATTCACTGAAGTAGTCGGGTATCAAACTTCAACTTCATTGTTAGTCATACAGCTTACCTAACTTCACTGGACAGCTACTGGCAGCTTCGTTTAGTGTATTTTTAGAGTGCAGTCGCCTGAATGAATTATGAAAATACTTTTAACCATAACAATCTGGGACACCAGTTAGCTTAAGGGGGCAATTCCCCTTTTTATCACCTTATTATTCCTGAAAATGTTTCTAAGCTTTAATCTGTGGGTTACTGCAAAGTGCAATTGACTCTTTTTGTATGAAAATGCAAAGACTGTAAAACATAAACCCACTGGAGAAAAAGAAAAAAAAAAAAAAAGAGACAACAGCTAATTAGCATTCCCTCAACCATATGCTCAAAAATCTTTAATTCATAATTCATGGGCTATATGGTCCCCCTGGAACATTTGCATGTGCACTTTATTGAGGAAAAAAAAAAAAAAAAAAAAAAAAAAAAAAAAAGCACCAGCTTCTGCAAAATCTGCAATAGTAAATCAAAACACTAACACTAAGTAATGCTGCTGTCCTTAGCTGACTCTGCTGGACGGAGTTCAGATAAGATAAGGTCAACGGTGGCTAATCAAAGAGTAGACCATGCATGACAAATTTCCAGCCGCAATTACAGCTGTCTTTGAACCCAAAAAAAAAAAAAAAAAAGGTTGGCTGTCTTTGTAATCAGAACTGGTTTGGCGCTGTTTGTCTGCAGTGCACCTCGGGTTGTTTTCCGAAAAGGATCTCAATGTGCATGCCATGAATGTGGTGAGCCATTGACCATAGCCGCAGATACACAGATAGAGAATGATGGAGCTCTCAGGCAGGCAGAAGAGAGAGCAAAATTGCTGCAAAGCCGAAAGTCAGACCCCAAGCCACGACCACACTGTTGCAACTAAGTAAGGCTGAACAATTAATTTTATTATAAATCAAAATCGCATTGTGGGAAGTTTAAAAAAAGATCTGCAATTTTACCCTAGATCATCCTTATACTGACATTTCAAAAATAGGAAGTAACAAGATGTAAATACTTAAGTGTAGTTTTAAAGTAACTACTATTATTTTTCAGATTCTGTACTTTTTCATTTTTTGAGTAAAGTTTAATTAACTTTTGTACTTTCACCAGAGTGAAGTGCAAAAGTGAAGTTGCACATTACAATCAGTATTCAAGCCTCAAGTTGGAAGAATTTTGGTTAAAAAAAAAAGGAAAAAAAAAAGGAAAAAAAAAAGTTTGGGATAGAAAAGATCTGTTTAAAGTGGGAACTGCAGTTGAAAATTTTGAGTTTCGTATTCGCAGTGTCTCATTAACCTTGTTATAAGCTTGGAACATCACAGCATACAATTTTACTTATTTGTTTACATGGGGATAGCAGGGCTTACAGGAGCAGTTACTGACCTGCGAGCAGACAGTCCAAAAAATGTAAGATAGGGCAGATTCAGGCAAGATAGGGCAATGTAAGATAGGGCAGCTTTTTATATCACACATCAACATGACATTTTACAAATAGCAATCCTACCATCAAAATGGTTGCAAAGTGGCCATTCCACTTAAATGGCACCCTGAAATGGAGGGAGTTTTAGCATTAAGTTAAGTTTTCTTAGAGAGTCCTCCTATACTGCAAATCCATCTAAAACTGCCTTAAAATCCCAGATTAGATGGGGGAATAACTACTTTAATCCAGACACAAATTAGGGACTAAGCAAACCCCCACTGTGTGCAGATAGGAGGGCAGATATTTGACACTAATTTAGGGACAAGACACAGTGCCCTCCCACGCTCATGTTTTCAGTCAGTCTTTGACAACCAAGCAGCAGCGTTAATTAACACTGTTAGTTATTTGACAGCAGCTAGCAAAGCTCTTTCAACGGGTGAAACAGTTTACATGGTCCAATACCAATGCTGCACTAGAAGACATTCCTGTTACAGATTTTTTTTTTTCTAGGACTTTAAAGAAAAGCAGAGAACAGGGTCACTCCCTACTGGAGGTTTCACAAAGGCCACTCCACAAAAGACAGAGAAAGAAAAGAGCAAACAAGGACTAAGACAAACCGCGATCTAAAAAAAAAAAACCAGTAAATGCATACATTTGATATTTTCATTTTTTAAAATCCATAGATACTTCACATTAACATCTGGTATCTCTAGAACAGTTTCTGTTCTTGCCAGATTGGAGCGACAAATTCCAAGGCTCTTTCATCCAGATTTTGAGTTCTCAAAAGAAAATGCTCAATTATGAATACAGACGCTAACAAATGCCATTTTTAACATCAGAACTCATGGCTATTTGAGCTTGTTTTTTCCTCCTTTGGAGCTCTGAACAGAACGAAGCCTTGAACTCTTCCTCACACAGCTTTGTATCTGTAATGAAACTGACTATAACTGCTCACAGAATCCTTGCAATCTTTCTTTTTATTTTGGTTTGCGCACATGTTTAATAAATTCTTTGTAATGTGTCAGTTCATTAAATATCAGGATGTATGCCAACTTCAATAACAAAAAGAATTAAAAAAAAAAAAAAAAAAAAAAACTGTTTCTGAAACTGTAGCCTTTCACAGTCATTCACAGAACAATTTGCCACTGTTTGGTGCTCACATGTACCAAAAGAAAAATGATTTTGCAATTCATTACACATTTCATCACATTATTATTTATTTCCGACCATCATCAGACCCGATTCCCCACTTGAACTTCAGATCAGCTACATCATACTGCATCCACTAACTAAGATTAACAAAAGCTCCACCCACTCAAACAGAACGACCACCATTAGCTCACTGAACGTCCAATTACAGAGCTGCCCCACGCTCCTCTTCTCCGCCAACCGCTGCCACCTCATCCTCAACTGCCGCCGCCAAATGCGTATTTTATAGTAACTCAATCTACCAGAACTCATTGCTAAATGTTTAAATGTATAAAATGCACATTCTCTTTCTTGATTATCCAGTGTCGACCAAAGGAGGATGAGTTCCCCTACAGTGCCTTGGTTCCTCATGAAGTTTCTTCATCCTGTTTTAGGGAGCTTTGCCTCTGTTTCCCTCGGCTTACTCACTTGGGGCTTAAACCCAGATTCTGTTAAACTGCTTTGTGACAACAGTTGTAAAAAGAGCTATATAAATAAAACTGACTTGACTATGATTTACACATTTCAACCAAATCTGATTTTTTTAACCAAAAAAGGGCTAAATAAGGAAATAAAAACTGACAAAATAAAACTGCTTCATGTTTGTTGTTGTTGTCGTCGTCAAGTTATTTTCAACAAGAATCTAGCTCATATCTTTAACTAACACTAAAGCATGGCCAGTCACAAAACTGCCAGGCTTGCACAAGAGTAATGCCCAAAGGAATAGTGAGAAAACGACTAGAAAATCTGAGCCCCCGCTGTGTCTCGTATGTCAGACGAAGCCCCTGTTGTGTATGGAAACACTGCAGGAGATGAGAACATGGGACTCCCTTTCTCTTATCTAGCAGCTGAAGAGACCCCTGCGGATCAGAGGCACTGCTGTGGTGGATCACCTGTCAGCCAGTCTGAGCTTCATGACTCCAAGCAAGTTTCTGGATGGAGGAATTCCAGTAGCATGGCATTATTCTTGGGCAGTGACAGGCAGCCATTTAGGGAAATCGGGAGCAGGCGCTGAACAGAGGTCAGTTATAGGACAGCGGCAAAAAAAGACCTCCTCCCTTGGGCTTGTCAACGCTTTTCTGCATTGAGATTCTGTCCTGTACATGTAAAAGCACTTAAGAATGCACTCTTATATGTACAGAGCACTTAAGTGCATGCATGCACATGCATAAGAAAAGATCACTCTACCACAGACAAATACATCCACATGCTGTGAGTCCATTCAATTAATATTTGCATTTTCAATCATTAATACTGCAACAATTTAATTGCTCTTTAATTTTCCACATTTTATTTGCAATCATTTTATAAGCATTTTATACAGTTTTTTGCACAGATGAGGGTTTTTTGTTTTTTTTAGCTTAGTGAACTTACTTTGGATGAATGTTTCCTTTTGACATTGTTTGCACTATATGTTGTTCTGTCTGCATTCATTTAGTCTCTAGTCTTTTGGCATGTTCAACATCATGTCCTACGTTGTCTTATGTGTAGCACCATGGTCCTGGGGGAACATTATTTAATTTCACTGTGTACTATGTATATGGTTGAAATGACAAAGCCTACTTGACTTTCTTGGGCCAAGGAGCTAGTTAAATAGGAATTTCTTCAATTTTTTACTTTTTACTATTTATAAGTAATTCATTAATTGAGCTGTCATCCAGAGTGATTTAATGCAACATAGCTTTTATTGTAAAGAAGCTAAACTAATTTTCTTTACAATAGAGGTGTTAAGAGGATGCTGACATTGCAAGTACAGCAATTTTAACAACTATCATTATCTTGTTGTTTATGTATCAGTTTTTATATGTAATGAAAATAATGGTGAAACAGTAATTAATTTGAATTTTGCTTAAAAGGCCCCACACGTACATCTTCATGAATGTAATATGTGGACACAATTTAGGCCAAAATATTCTAAAAATGTTGGTAAAACAGTGGTTTTAAGCAGTGTATTTATTAAGCACTTGGGATATTTGATTCCTATCACCACTTCTGTGATTTGTTCTTACCGGCCTGAGATCTACAATTACTAGCATTTCACATCACATCACACTTATTTTCTTATATTTTAACCATTTATAATGACAATAAATGTATGCCCTTTTTTGGAAATCAACTGAAATTAGCATCATTTTAATCTACAAATAGGAGAAAATGTGCATTTACAGGAAGAGATTAGGATTTTATCCTGCAGCTCAAATTAAATACTGTAATTTAATTGGGTGAAAACTATGCTTGATGTAAAATGTAAACATTTTTATAAGACCTTTTCTTCACTACAAGTATTTGTATAATAATAAAAATATTATTATTAATAATATTAATAATAATAATAGTATAATAGGCACTATTAGCTATTGAATACTAATTCACTTCTTTGAAGACCATCATTCCATCATTACATTTGGATAGTAGTTAACTGCCAATAACACTATTTTATGGTTTATGATATTTTTTTTAGATTTCCTTCAGCTGTCTATAGAGTCCATTTTGAACTAAAAGGTGACCTCTACTCACTCAGAGAGCTCCATTTTGTTATACCAAAACAAACTTCTAATCAGGCTGAATAATACAACCACTGCACTCTTCCTTCTCTTCTGTGCTGCCCTGTGACCGCATTGCTTCTTAAACGCACAGCCCAGCAGACTGTCAGAGGGGGTTTGCATCAAAACACCACCCCACACTGTGCACAAAATGACAGGGACACAGATAAATGAACACACCCTAGTCTACCACGTTAAGCCGCCTGATATAAGCACCTCCTCATCACAAAGCAGTTGCTTAATTATGCAAGGAAAGAGCCAGCGGATAATAAATCCCTTATAATTCGCTTGGGTTTCAGCTGAACAGAAACCATTTTTGTCTTTTTTTCATCATTTTACCCCCAGTTGTATCATTTGTGCATATCCCTTTCCATTTAGTTTATTCCTTTGCATCATTGGCTAGCTCCCCCATTCAATTCATGGATGGTCAGAACCTTCCCATGACCATAAAAATGGATTGGATGAGTTGTGGTGTAACTAATATGCTTGATATGATGTGTGAATCAGAAAACTGAAATTTGGGGTTCCAATCTGACACACAACATTGCATTGTGAGTACAACCCTGACTTGACAAAATTCTGCCCAAACACAACTCAAGATACAGCAATGAGTCTCACCCAAATCCAACTGAATTTTTCCAAAGATTAGCCAAATAAATGGCTCATAATCACTGAAAAACTAACAGGACTGAGCTATTTTTCCCTGCAGTGATAACAGCCATCATTAGATCATGGATAAATACAATGCGAAACAATATAATAGGCTTAAAAAAATGTGTTAACATTTCACTTTAATGCACTCATTGACACTGTGATGTTATTTGTAAAAATGTTGAGAAATTTACTTTGGAAATTTAATTGTAAAATATTTTACTTCAAAAATCTTTACTTGAGATCTGCAGTGCATATATTCTCCAAGTGTTCTTTTGCAATGGGACAAAGCTGATAGACCGAAACATTCTCTATGCACATCAAGGCACCTCTTTGATCTCCGAGACTGAACAGGCAACGGATGTGTCCTCTTTTCTTTGCTGGTTTCCTGACCTTTCAAGTTGTCACTTAGAAGGCAAGCTAGTTGGTAGGCCTTGAAACCTTTGCACATCAACACAGAAAGAACACAACTCACTGAAGCCTTAAGACAACCAAGGTGCTTTATGCTGAGGAGGATGCAGTGATTGTGATTCAGAGACAAATGCATAAGAGCTGCAGTTCAGAGGTATATATGAAACAAAAGGGCCATTTTAACTCCATTAGCCTAAATGCCACCATGGGCCTGTGACCTTTACAGCACAACAAAACACATCCCTTTCATCCCTGGCAGGTTTCAGGTGCTGGGCTGCAGTAGATAGCCATCTCAACTCCTCAGCATTTGCATAGGCCCACATCAAACATTTGGCTGGTCAAGGATAAACTCCCATAGCACAATTTGCTCCGTGGGGGCGGACTCAGAAAATGTGGATGAAAATGTCCCATGCTGAGGAGAAAAGTTAAACTGGAGCAGGATATGACGATCTGATATTTTATGAGGCTGCAGCAAGGGAGACATGCTAGGTGATTTAAAGTCTACACCAGCATATACTGTAAGCATTAGTATCATGCAAATAAGGCTGCTATCATACATCAGAATGAAAAGGCTGAACTGTTTTTTGCTTCCTTTTTGTATGGGTGTTGTGTGCTCCAATCTGTGATTTGAAAATAACAGCCTTGGTTTTGTTTCAACAGCAGGTAGGGTTGGATTTAGGAGAAATAATGTTAAAATTAGTTCATATGTTGGGTTTATTAATACTGATATTTGAGTTTCCTTTAAAGATCAGTGAAAACAAAATGTCAGATGTTTAATTTTAGCATAGAGGACTACTAGAATTTCTTTCCATTATAAAAGCTAACTTTAATGTTGTCTGAAACCATGGTATAAATGAAAAATATCAGGAATTTTACTAATTTCACCCACAGTTTTTGGGAGAGTTGTGGGGGGGGGAAAAGGAAAAATTTTCTGACCTTCGCTCATTACTCTTTAGCCTGATGTCTGGAGAATGGCTTTGTGTAATCTGCTTTATGCACATCAGGGCCAAAAGGGTACATATACAAACCCAAAGGCACGCAGAAAGATATATTTGGCAAACTTTCCAGGAAAAAACCCACATAAGACATAGGTTTAGTCAGTGTTTGTCCCGTGTGAAACTTGAAGTACATAGGCACCAGGCTGAGAGATATTCTTTCATCTTGACATGCTGATTGCAATTACTTAAAGGGGAAGTATGAAGCTTGGGTCCTGAGTCACGGCACACCAATCGTGGCCTAATCCAAATGCTTGTTCAGCCATGAGATTATCAACATCAATTCCTTAATCGCATTCATCTATGTCAGGATGACATTCCATCTGGGGCATGTCAAATAACACAGGCGCAAAAACTGAAGGATGAGATCGAGTATTTGGGCACACACTCAGACCACTGTATTTCTCATCCAGTCCTGATGGGTACTTTCTGGATTGTAGCTGGATGTGACATATAATTGTGGTCAGATCCAACCCTTGCATGTCAAAAATGACAATTTTACAGTGGAAGAAAATATGCTTTTCGATGCCTGGAATTTCTGGAGCTCTTCAGTTGATTGATTTCCTGTTTTTTGGTTTTGTTTTTTTTTTGCTTGTTTATTTTTTTTTTACACAACCCAATTAAACACAATTCATTAACACTATTTTCAAATAAGATTTTTGATCCATCAGCAAAAATAATGTACCGTTTTGGCCTCTCACAATCCAAACATTTTAGCCTGCATTTAAAATGTCAAAGATTTCCAATTGAAAAGTCTGTTATCTTTATACATTTTGTTACAATTAATGCAAAAGTATTAATCCAAAAGTTGTTTCTTTCTTGGACCCAAGCTATTAATATTATGCTGTATTTACACTCAATGAAACAGTGAACGTTTATACATCTATTAACAAATATGTAGTTTTACAAAATTTTGTGGAATTTTTCCCCTCATCTCTAACTACCTATTACCACGTGCTGCATTCAAAATATTTTTATACCAAATAAAAGGTTCAACATTTCGTTGTTAGTATAAGATCCATGGCAAATCTGAAAATATTGCTTTTTTTTATATTTACAATTATTTGTATCACAATTTAACTGCATGTAAACTTAGTCAATATAAAAATCATCATGAAATGCTTTCTCACTTTTCTCAGTGGCTGAGTATTTTATTTGTTAATTGAATTAAAAATTATTTAAAAAAAAAAAAAAAAAAAAAAAAAAAAGGGTACAAACCTGTACATACTATTCCTACTAGCAATCTCAATTGATCATGCCTTATTTGCTTCCTGGTAGCAAAACAGTGCTGTAAAAGGAGACTCTGCTGTTGACAAATGCAGCCAGTCCAACTCCCACTCACTGTTGGCAGGTGTTTTGCAGAGAGAAAGAGAGTAAGAGAAAGAGATAGTGAGAGAGAGCGAGAGAGAGAGAGGTCATGCCCAGCTCAAGGTGTATGTACACGATCACCCAGGGAGACCCAGAGAGGGAAATATGGCTCAGGCTGTATGTTTACATACCATCCTTCTTCAACGGGTTCACAACAAATCCCCACCTCAGCGTGGAAGAATGGGTTTAAGTAGACTTAGTCCAACATTAAGCCTTCCCAATGCCATGAGTTAGCAACGACAGGATGCAGAAAAGCAGCTGATGGTAAAATGATGTTGCCTGCCCTGTAGTATTAATCTCTATTAATCTCTCAGTACCATAGAGAATACCACTGATTTGCTGAGCGGTTCTTAGCATTGGGCCAGGTTCATTCACCCAGTAAGAGAAACAACAGCACGATTTTGGTGTACCAAAGATAATCACATCTACAGACAGCATGCTGCCACAACAGTGACATGGCCAGAGAGCTAATTCCTTGCATTCCTGGAGCAGAAAAGTGTCACAAGGTTTAAATCTTTTAAAAAAGGAGACATATTGTTACATTAAACATCTAAAAATATAACAAGAGATGGTCATAACAGTGCATAGAGAGATTTTTAGTTAGATTTGATATACTTACAGTGAATATTTCCAGTTAATTTAATTTTTAACTTCTGAAATAAAATCTGAAGTAAACATTATATTCATTTTTGCAAATCTCATATCAATACAAAGTAATACAGAGCATTATATAAATACAGATTTTGAAGATTCAAATTGAGTTGAATCTTAAACCAACTAAACTGAGCATATAAATAAAATGTAAATTACAGTAAATTAAAATATGTTGATGTTAAAAGATATACAACAGTTAAAATATGCTGATACTCATTTGAAATGTATTGGTGTTCATGAATACTCATGTTGATCTTACTTGTCCATGAAAGAATAACTAGTCAGTGACAAAATGGCAAGAAAAATAATCAGGTTAACTGGTTTAGTACACAAATCAAACTTTATCACTTATCAGGTAAATCTACTTAATCCTTTAAATGAAAAACATCCCTATATTTATGCTAAAAGCCAAGTTGCATGTTTCTAAAGTAGATCTCAAGTCCCCTGTGACTCACTTTTACAACTCTGCAGTAAAGAATGGAGGTGAAAGACATGACACATAATAGAAGAAAACAACTGAGAGAGAACAACCCAAAAAACAGCACAGCTCACTTGCTCAGTCCAGCAGGCAGATGTTACATCATCTATGTTAGTGTTAATTTCAGTAAATCCTTAGTGCCAGGTGTTTCACACTATAGAAAACAGTTGAAAAAAAGATAAAAAAATAAATAAAAACATCACAATAAAACTATTTTATTTTTTAATCTAAGGGACTACAGATATTGTGGAATCAGCATCACATTTTCAATCTGTTCAACTTTTTTTTCTAGTCCTTTAGATTCAATGTTATCTAAAAGGGAATGAATTTGTTACTAGCAAATCCTAACATGCAGTAAATGTATATCTTTAAATGCCCTTCAATTCTTTATCAGTCTCTTGGGGTTTTGCCAAAATGCTGTCCCATTTTAACCACTGATTGAGAAAAAAAAGATCTGTTCAGCCTTTCAAGACCTGGCGGTCTCACAGTGTGTATTTTGTGTACTTTGTTGTACACATTCTTGGCTCGTTACAAGGATTCCACAAGGATTATGAAGACTGATAATTTCTCTAACATTTATCTCTTTCAAAAAAAAAAAAAACTATCCCCTTGTAGACTTAAATTAAAATCACAATCTGGCAATAATTCCAAAAGAGAAGCTGATTTCCCAAATATAGCAGATATTGCCTACAAAGATGATGTGCCAAGACTTCTGACACAAAAACATATCTGGCCCGAGTAAGCAGGTTTATGGACTTTCTGCAGGCATGTTATCCTAAAAACTCAATCGGCTGCTGACATACTTGAAATCATGTAGGCTTTACAAAAAATATCTGGGCCACTTACAACCTCATGACCCCATAAGGAGATGCATTTTTTTAAAGCATGTTCATAGCCAGGCACGTGTCAATGCTACACAGCTCAAGTGTGCAGCTTATACCCCATGTAGTGCGCCTCAGCCAGGCGAACCAACAGCATGTATTAATACATTTGCAAGTAAATGAACGTGCATTTCGCTCATTTGCTCACTCATTTCATCCAAGCTTTCTCTTACCATCCCCCACAGCCAAAAGTGCACTCTGTGCACAATTATTAGGTAAATGAGTATTTAAAGGATAAATTCTAATTTGGAACAATACTTTACTATCAATCAATCCAACATGTTAATAACCCTGAAACCTGAATGTTTTATAAAGGAAATGTGAGTGTGAACATTCTCAGGAGAATACATGTTTGTGCACAATTATTAAGCAAATATTAGTGTGCAGAATTATTATGCAACTAAATGAAAAACAAAAATGTTCCCATCTCACTTGATTTTCATCTGTTAAAGTGAGAATAATAAACAGTCAACTGAAAATGTACAAATAAACATTTAAATAAATAAACCAGTGACCAGTATAGTCACCCTTCTTTTCAAAAACAATCCTTCCATTCATGTCTGTCAGTTTCTTGATCTGTTGACGATCAGATTTATGTGCAGCAGCAACCACAGATACCCAGACACTGTTCAGAGAGGTGGACTGTTTTCCTTCCCTGTAAATCTCCCATTTAAAAAGGGCCCACAAGTTCTAAATAGGGTTTAGGTCAGGTGAGGAAGGGGGCCGTGTCATTATTCTTTCATCTTTAGGGCAGCGGTGGCCTAGTGGTTAGAGCGTTGGCCACATGATCGGAGTTCGAACCCCTTCCCAATAGGTTGCCTTGAGGTACCCTTGAGCAAGGTGCCATCCCCGTCACTGCTCCCCGGGCGCTTTCAATAGCTGCCCACTGACGCACAGTGTTTGAGTGTGCATGGGTTAAATGCAGAGGTCCAATTTCGTTGTGGTTCATTGTCTGCTGTGCTTTGACCTCGCAATGACAAGGGTTGTCACTTTCACTTTCATCTTTAAGATCTTTACTGGTGAACCTTGCAGTGGTGAACTTCCATGCATGTGATAGAGCATTGTCCTGCATGCATAGTGTAAAGTGAAGCTATGTGCCCATTCATCTGGTTCAACGGTCACTCTTATCTCATCACTCCATAAAACATTTGAAAAATCTGTCTAGATATTTCTTATTCTTGTACACCTTGTACACCTTGCACTTCTGGACAATCCAGGTAGGTACAGTTAAGGCTTATGACAGCACTGGAGGATAATGGGTTCCTGGTAGCTTCACATTTAATTCTTCTCAAATCTTTGGCAGTTAATTTGCATATTTTTTTCTCAACACGTTTCTTGGCACCCTGCAAAATATATGATATGATATGATTTGCATAAGCAAAAAATATATATATATATTTTAAGAACCTAATAAATGCTTTTTGGCAGAGGAAAACAAGAGAGAAAAGTCAGAGTGATACAGAACATGATAGTAGATCTGTCTGCATCTGTTTTTATACGCAATCTCAATGGCTGCTTCAAAGTGCTTCAAATAGTTCTGTCACTATCGATGAGTAATCAATTAACCTATTGATAATTGTTTCAATTTGTTAAAGCAAATATTTAATTTGACCTCTTATATGAAATGTGAAACATTTAAACCTTTATGCATTGACAAGATCCTGCTTGTGTGGGTTTCCTCCTTTTTAGCAACAGTACTTCTAAGTGCTATTAGCTCCCATTTGTGGAGAAAGTTTAGAATGAGTGTATAACAACCAACATGTTCCATGCTCAGAATTTTTGAATCCTGGACAATTTGTAACAGACATTGGTCCATGTGTTTAAACTACAAATAAAGGAAATTCCAGAGTGTTGATATGCCGTTCCTCTAGCTTTCAATTTGAGATTATCATGGTGACAAATAAAAACACAGACAATGTTGACAGATACAGTGCAAACTTTAAATGACCTTGAAGGTCAGTGCAATTCCAGAGATCTGTTTATGATTCATGCAGTGCAAAGGAGTCATTCACCATGGCACTTGCTAGAAGTCTATTATACTGGGACACTGAGAAATTTAGTATTAAACTGAGGCCATTAGTGCAAAACATAAAATCTTGGTTCCAGTCAGTCTAAAAACAGCTGCCATTAAAGTATGGTCAATTTCTCATTCTAAAAGGTTGCACTCTTCATGGTTGGCCTTATCATGGCAGGAAAGAAAAAAAAAAAAAGAAAAAAAAAGGTGTAGTATGCAAGATGTAAGCTGAACCCAATAAATGGCCTGAGGCAAGCTATGAATTACTTACCTGTTCAACCAGAAGACGACTGCACTTGGCACCACTGTGCTATGCCATGGCATAATGTTGCTAATAATAAATGGCCTGGTTTACTGCAGTTGGTTTCTTCCTCAACTAGAATGTGATGCTAGTCAGACCCGCACTTAATCCTCCCTACCACCACCCCCAGTAAACAATCATATTACCACTGTTCTTCTACTTCTAAATATGGGCATTGTGTATTCAAAGACCGATGATCTGTGGTCATGTGTTCTGAAGAAAGAGAGGAAGGGGGTGCTTTGAGAAATGAAAGAGCAGAAAAGGAAGGGAGATAATCCCCCAAAGGTTTTGCTTTCTCCTATATTCCAGTTCTCTGGGAATTCCCACTGAAGATTTCTGGGGGGAACAGAAACACAAATATACAGTTCTATCACAACAAAAATATTTTGCTGTTTTAAGTATGTTATACCTGCAAGGAATGTTTATTTCTAGAGTGCATTTTTTGGCTATTTTGTACTCTTAATCTTAATCTGTTGAAAATTTGGCATTGATGATACTCATGTAATGAGTCAGTATGGGCTATTACCAGTAGAAAATGCTGGATCAGATATAAGTGGATACACCTCTATAGGACTACTGGGGGCGCTAGAGAAATGATATTTGTCAGATGGTAAACATACGACAGCTCTAGAGAAAGCATATTCACTGAAGAAATTACTCTTTAATCTAGACTGGCCAAAAATACCTAGTTTTGAGGTAAAAAGCACCAGAATCACTGGCAGAATTTTTTAATGTTTTGATATTTATTGTCTTAACTACAGCCTCAGTAGTACAACAGTACTTAACAGTAGTGACAGTAGTAAAGCAGACAAGCCATTCAGGTCTGAAAGTGTTATATTTATAACATTAACAAATACTGCATTTGCTATAGTAGCTGGGAACCAAAGCTAACTCTATGCTCAATTTCTCCTCATCATACAAGTGAACAAGAATTCATATCCATACAAACTTTGGCTACATATCTGCAGGGGCTGCTTAGCATTACAGTGTCTTTTAAACTAAACATAGCATTTACATTTACAGCATTTAGGTGACGCTCTAATCCAGAGCGACATAGATTTCTTAACTACAGGGACAGTCCCCCTGGAGCAACTTGGGTTTAAGGGTCTTGCTCAGGGACCCAATGATGGTAGTGCTGGAGGTGGGATTCGAACCTGCAACCTCCTGGTCTGTAAACAAGCACCCTACAACTAGACCACCAAACATTTTCTTGACTGAATTTTATAGTCACATTATTCAGTGCTTAAATATTGACTACTGATTCTCAGGCTGGCCTTTTGTGATTAAAAGCGTTAAAATGTTCACAACGCTGCTTCCCTGTGATCTGAAAACAGGGAAATCCACACCTAGAGTGTACCCCAGCATAATTTTACCATCATTCTTCATCAATTATTATTAATATTAATTCAGCAGGCAAGTTAAAGTGGATTAATTAATTTATTCTATACAATTGCATTTTGCAAAATAAATACTGACCAAAATTGTCTGTTCTACATCTGGTGTGTTTTGTAATTGTATTGTATTATGATATGATAGTCTTGTGTCATGAAGCTGTTGAAAATGCCACTCCCTAAACTTCGGGCAGATGGTTTGTAATGAAAATTTAAACAATTCATGTTGATTATAAATTCAAGGGATTAACTACTAAAGACTGATTGGTAGATTAATGACAGACATATTTTCAGAATACTTAACTTAGTAAAAAATATCATTCTGTACCTAATTATTAATAAACACATCCACCTTGAAGTCTGTTTAAGTGTAGGTCAGATCCACTGAATGACTCATCCTTAATCCAACTCAGGAATGCAGAGTGGGTTGAAAAGACGAGCCCTGACATCTCTCTCACACACCTTGGGATGTGCTAGAAGAAGGCTGAGGTAACTCACACCCAGCGACTACATGGAGGGATGCCCAAAGGGCATGCATTTTTTCTCTGAAACATTCCTCATCACATCCCCCAATGTTTTTTCGGCTTGGAATCTCCTGTCAACCAACAACAAACAAGACAAAGCCCACATTTTTTCTTAAGGCGACAGTGAAATTTAAATTTACAGAATTTTCCTTGTGCCTTAAAACCAAATACCAGCCATGATATGCCTAGATCTCACGTCTTCTTCTTTAATTTTGCACTGGAGCTAAAAAATTAATGAGATAAATAATGGAAGCTTATGCCTGATAAACATCAGAGAAACTTTACTTTTTATGGACAGTGATGTTATAGAGCATCAGGTCTTCTATGCAAGTCTGCTAAATATCAGTTTACGGTGTTATCTTAAAAACCCATTCTTGACAAATCACTGGAATTCCTCTTTAAGATCCCACGACTGCATCTGAGCATAAAAGCACATGAATGGGTTGCTCAACAATTATGTGGATTACCCTGTTTAGCATGCAAGTTCCTGTATTGAAGGCTGAGAATTACCTGACTGACATTGTTCCTTTGACAATGAAAACCAATCTATGACCTATGGACTTCCTCATAGTAGTAGAGGAAATAAATACAGAACTATAACTAGACTTTTACTTGGATTAAAGCCAAAACAATACTTTTTTTTTTAAGTAAGGAAACATACAGGGAAAAAATCCAAGTCAAACACAGAAAAATACAGATGATCTACTGATTGCCAAAGGAATTTATCCAGCTTTGCTTTTAACCTGTCGGGGCATGATAGGCCTATGTCGTTAGGATTGGGAAATAACATTCCCAGGATCTTAAGTCAGATATAAAACCAGAAGGGATAAAGGAATAACTCCAGGGAAAGGAAAAAAAAATTACATACATACAAAGATAATGTAGGTACCTTGTAATGAAAGCAATTAACAATACATGCCTGGCCTTAATATGAACAAAGTTCCTTTAATATAGATAACAGTATGTTCTAAACTTTCTGAAACAAGTTTAAAAGGCCATTTTAATGGGAAATCTTTTTTTTCCATACATATAAACTATACATCAGGAAACTATAGTGTCCATAGGGTATTGATAGGGAAGAAAAAAAAAACCCTTCAGTTTTCTTTCTGTAAAAAGGCATACTTACAAACATATCCATAAAAGAAACAATAACTTTACAGTTCAACATTGTTTAAGGCATTTGTGTGATCATTTAAGCATGCAATTTATCTGACACTATCTGTTAAATTACAAACTTCAATTATTTTTGAGCTATATTAGCCTTGTAGCCTTTAAATGGCACCAAAAGGCATGCTAACCTTATCCACTGACCTGATACCCTAAAATACAATCAGATATCAGAGAAGATCTAATCTATCTATGCAACCTATAAGTTGAGGTACCAAACATTATCACTGGTGTTTTAGGGGGGTTATTCTTTTTTCATCAAGTGTACTTTCCACCTTCTGCTGAATTATATCTGAAAGTGACACAAGCACAAGAATCTGAAAGTGCTAGTTGCCCCAACATGCAAGAAAAATGCAGTAGAGCTACAGCACAACTAACAGTGCAAGCAGGAGGCAGCTGCAAACAAAAGGGCATGTACAGTGCCATCGTTCCTCTTCCTTCCATAGCAATAATCCATCATGTCTTTTAAACAAAATAACAACACAATGGTGTATTAATAATACTCCACCATAAAGTGGGGGCGGCAGCCAAATACGCAAATGACAATATTCTCCCTTATAACGCACTCGGTCATGCACAGTCTTTAAACATAACTGGCTTATGCCCTTAGTATTTCCATACCAGATTTAGCGCTAGCAAGCAAAAAGACTTCATTTCCATTCCCATTACTCTGCTTTTTCAAAATACAAATGATCCTGCCATTCACCATGGAGAGTCCACTTCCGTCAAGTTGATGTTCTACAAAGATCTATATCTCAAAAGGAGGTGTGGTTCCAACAAGTTGGGTAACATTGTGAAAAGATATCAGAAACCTTTGCTTTTCTAAAGCAGACAGGTTGCTACACTGAGAAAGAAAAAAAAAAAAAAAAAAAAAAAAAGTTCCATGAGATGACAATATCTCGATTCACACCTGCAATTTTATGCTGAGAAAGGACTGTAAAAAGTAACAAATATATCATTTCAGAGTATGCTTATTATATTACGCTTTGCTACAACAAAAGTGCCTTATGACCAATGTGCACAAACACTTTGTTGATGACCAAAAGTCAGAGTAAGTGAGGCTTTATTACTAACTAGGCTACTAAAAACTCAAGGTAGCCTAGAAACACTGAAAAGACAGTTATGTGTTCTTAGTGGTACCTCAACAAACCAACAGGCTTGAACATTGTCACTGAGGAGCAAATATAAATAAAAAAAACACAAACATTCTGATCAGTAACCTGCATCACACCACTAATCTTAAGATCAGTAATCATGGCAGCCTCTGTTATATAAGCTGACATTAAAACATACTGTTCACTTTCAGCTATTTCTGAGCACTATCAAACCATTTCAAATATGTCATAGCTGCTAAATAGTTGTGCAATTTTGTGCAATCCACAATTGCTCATTGAAACAGGTCATTATAAAGCAGTGTTAATGAGTCTCTCACAAGGGAGAGTGCCCAAATGACTTGAGCAAAACCCACACCAGCAGGGTTTTAGGAAAATCTATATGCAGAAACAGTAAACGTTTAAGGTTATCCATGTTATAAAATCTCAAAAATTATACCTCCATGCAGTACACATTGTAATCCCACTGGACATTAGGGAGCACTAAGAGCTGACTGGACACTGTGGACTTGCTTTGGACAAAGGTCAACATCAAAGTTTTGGGAACAAATAAAGGAAGTTTTTGGTTAGACAATTGACTGCTGTTGAAGCAAACTTAAAAAAAGTGCTTTATTGAGGAAGGCCTGACAATCTGCAGCTTCACAGAGTTTGAAGTAATGCTGATATTTCTGCTCTTTGTAGATCAAACTGCTATACTATTAATCTGATCAATTTCTGAATTTCAGTCCAATCCTGGAGGATTTAGCATTGGTTAATCTGTGGAGAGAAGATTAAGACAGTTCCCTCAGCAGAAGATTGACCAATGGAGCGGTTAATATTGATAACACAATTAATATTAATAAGACCATAATGCGAGAAGCACGTAGCAGCCGTGTTTTTGGCTGAGCTCTAAAGCTTGAACTTCCAGAGGCATAACTGACTGAGCCTGATCTCGGATTCACTGCAGGCGGTTTAGGAAACTAGCTCTCATGCTGGGGGATGTGAAAGCATACAAGCCTTTCAAATCCTTTAACTCTGTACTCTTGATTGTTGACTGAGCTGTTGAGAAGGTCTTCACTAATCGAGAAGGTACTAGTTTTTTCCAAAGCCCTCGTCTACAACTATTAATGGTCAATAATGTTATGATCACACAAACTGAAGGTGAAGACGACCACAAAACCAAACCTATAACCAGCCAGAGAAAAAATAAAAAAAAGGAAAGGCAGCCTTGACCTGGACAAGTTTTCTAGTGTGAAGGCCAACTGTCTCACACATTACAATCTCTGCTCAATTAACACCTCGCTTCAGATTCATCATTTCCTCATGCCCTTTGCACATTAATGCCCACACAAAACAAACAAGGCATGACATATTGTTGCAAGAAAAAGAACTAAAAAGAGGCTTTTAAAATGGAGGATTGGAAGAATGCAAAATACTAGTTCAGCGTTTTTTTCAGCGTATTAATACCGGAATTGCGAAGGTATTCATCTTAGGTATTAATATAACACACACATATATACACACATACATATATACACACATACATATATACACACATACATATATATATACACACACACACACACACACACACACACACACACACACACAGTACTGTGCAAAAGTTTTAGGCAGGTGTGGAAAAAATGCTGTAAACAAAGAATGCTTTCAGAAATATAAATAATGATTGTTTATTTTTATCAATTTACAAAATGCAAAGTGAGCGAACAAAAGAAAAATCTAAATCAAATCAATATTTGGTGTTACTACCTTTTGCCTTCAAACCAGCATCCATTCTTATGGCCCCCACAGAGCCCTGATCTCAACATCATCGAGTATGTCTAGGATGACAGGAAGAGACAGAAGGATGTGAGGAAGCCTACATCCACAGAAGATCTGTGGTTAGTTCTCCAAGATGTTTGGAACAACCTACCGGCCGAGTTCCTTCAAAAACTGTGTGCAAGTGTACCTAGAAGAATTGATGCTGTTTTGAAGGCAAAGGGTGGTCACACCAAATATTGATTTGATTTAGATTTCTCTTTTGTTCATTCACTGCATTTTGTTGATTGATGAAAATAAATGATTGAACTCTTGTAACTCATTTTTTAAAGCATTCTTTGTTTACAGCATTTTTTCCACACCTGCCTAAAGTGCTTTTTGCAAAGTACTGTATATACTGTGTGTGTGTAATATATATTTATAAAAACGCAACTCCAAGAATCTTCCAGTCATGTCTTAGGGAATGGAAAAGCACTCCCTCACTCGCCACACCCTAGAAGGTTTTCAAAAGAGTGAAACAGTTCAGAAAAATGATTGGGGATAAAAACGTGGTAGTTTGAACATAAACCTGCTTACAACATCCAACAACACATGCTATGATAGGGCTTTTCTGTTACTACTTGTGCTGACTGTTTCACTCCAGTAAAGTATCCAAGCTGCTCTTAAAGCATGTATATCCCTTGTAAGTTGTGCAATTAAGTTTATTTCATCATCATGATTTATTTATTAGTTGCCATGATAAGCATTTACCCAAAGTTATGCCTTTTTCAAGCTGTATCATATTGTGACACAGACCATGATATGTATTGTATTGCCAAGTTTCTGAGTATACCCATCCCAACTAACACCATTTTGTCACCTGTAATCATCTGCAGAGATGAATAAGAAATGAGTGAGTTTGCAGGGGAAGTTTTAGCCTGCCATGCATACATACCAGCCTAACTGCCATGTTCATTTCCCCCTCTTGCATAGCTGCCTCCTTCCTCTCAAGAATTTCATCAGAAATTCCGATGGTGTATGGGGAAATAATATTTTAAAAAAAATACCATAACTGAACACATAAAATATGAAACCCCCCCATCCTCTTCTCTGATAGCCTCCATTTGTCATAATTCCTGAAAGTCATTGTCAATGATACAAACTCGAACTGAATTCATTATTCTGGAATGAACTGAGCATGTACGGAATGGCACTATGACCTAATCCATGCTCTTAAAACTGGATTTTTATCCATTTATCAAGGTTTATCAATTTAATAGGTAGTTCAGATTAGCAGTTAATTAAAGAGGGCAGCACAGCAGGCTTCTTTTGAAGAACTTCTGAGTCAAACTGGTCTGTGTAACTAAAATCAAATTAAAATTAATTACAGTGAGATACAATAAAGACAACTCAAAGCTGACTGTAATGTTGTAGCAGTATTGTCAAATCTTTAAGGCTTTTCATATTGCTATTGTTTGACCTCCTCAGATTCTCAGTAACATCCAAGGGATGCCCTAATCTAAATTTATCATCTTGTTGGTGTGGAGAGCTGCATGAGTAAAGTATCACAAGGCCATGTGCTTTGAAACATGAAAATTTAAAATACCCATTATCTAAATAAGTACACAATGACTAATTCAGGGACCAAGAGAGCTAGGAAACAAGGAAAATAACTATCCTTGTCACACTAAATGCCAACTTGCCCCTTTTTTATGATCTCCCACTCCCCGGGGCCAGAGAGGTGGGAAAAATCCATGCCAAAAGACAAGGGAGAACAGAGGAGGAATTGAGATGAGATGCACAGCATCTGTGGCCTTTCTCCTCAACTGAGCTGAAGGGAAGTGGCCTGAACTCCAGGAGGACAGAGTAACCCTGTGTTCTTTTCAGTGAATCGCCATCACATCCTCCATTCAAATGACCCCAAACATCTCTCTAGATGCAGTGCATCAGATAAAAGCTCTGTGTTGTCATCCACTTAGTTCATGTGACTGGAAGAGCGAATTTTTAGCACAGTCAAAACTAGCAAATAAAATTGACTCCTCATTCTGCAAAGGCAAGCACGTTCATACTGGTTTCCAATGTATAATTTAAGAATTACTGTTGCCCTGCTGAAAATAAACAGCACTAATTATGTTCACTTTTGAATGAAGCATCACTGAAGAAATGAAAATATGCTCTAATTATGAGGCACAATTTAGCACAATTAGCTTCTTATAGGTTAATATTTATTGTTAATTGATTAGTGAAACCTCTAAAATTAAAACTGTTAAATATGATACTGTCAAAAATGAAATAGATCAGAAAAGTTTTATTTAAGTAACTGAGATATGAGAGTTATGGTAGTTTTGATAGTTTGACAGATTGATTTTGTGAGTTAAAAGTTCTTTTTTCTTTTAATGAAAACCACATAAAATATTTTGCTGGAAGAAAACAGTATACACAGAACAATTTTGAGCACAGTACACAAAAACTAACCTTATATAGTAAGAAGGCAACGTGTAAATTCACCATTGTTTTAAGTCATCACTCTCATACACCTCGTAGTCATGCTTAAATCGTCAACCATCTTACAGTGCTGGAACATTCAATAGCCACTTGTGATGGATTGGCCACTTAGAGGAGATGACCAGGCCCCAGAACTTTCTGATGGAGCTGAATCATGACCACTGCAGTGGTGTACTTCTAGTGGGTTAGTATGCCAATCAAATACCAATCCTAGGCTAAAGACTATCGATACAGGCAAAAACCTGTTTCTTCTACATATCTCTTTCCATTGATAACAACCTGAACTAACACTACCTCATACTACAACAGGAACACAGCAGATGGGGATTATTTAAACCTGCCTAATTTAGCTAGTAAGTGATTTTGACACAGATTCTGTGTTGCATATCTTGCATTTCAGCTCTTATTTTGTGGCAAATTGTAGTTATTACAGTAATGGCTGAAACTAATAACACAAGCAATCCTGAACATCCTGTCACCACATTATGGCCTTTGCTGGTTAAGAAGCAGCTGCTTCATCATGCACAATATTTTACTGTAATAGGCAGTCATACAGCAACCTGGAGAGTAGGAAAAAACAGCATCACTATCAAGAAAACAGGTAGCATTCCACCAGTCTTGCTAAGTGTCCTTGAAAATCACAGGGAACTAATTAAGAACATAAGTGGGCCAGTGTGACAGAAAATGATAAGGCAGATATGAACTGTGCCAAAAGTGAGCAGTCTGCACCATGAAATATTTATCTGGGAGGCAGGCTGCAGCAGTTCGCTCCTGGGCGGATCAAAATTTGGCATCCATTTGGAAATCTGAAATTTCATGGCCATTCAGGAATACGCTAAGTGTTAGAATAGCTAAAGGCTTTGTTTGTTAAGCACCCTTCACCCCAGGGACAAGTGTAAGCTTAGAACTCATGTGGCAACCAGGCTGTTAATCAGTAGGCAATTATGCTGCCCAATGCCACACCCATTTACAAAGCAAATTCAGTTGTTCTGATACAAGTTCAGTCATCATGACATTCAGTGAGGCACATTTAATTTGTAAAATACCCACATCCCAGCAGGTCACAATGTGAAATGACCCTCTAACAAATAAGCCTTTTTACTGTGTGTTGTAAGCATCCCAAACAAATTTCCCATGTTCCAGATCTGAGCTTCAGTTCTATCAAGGAATTAACACTAGGAGGAAGTATAAAAATTAAGTATTAAAAACTAGGGCTGAACGATATGAACAAAATATTAGTATTGTGATTGTACTGTCATATCTCGCAAATGTGAAGTCTTTGAGTATATTAAAAGGCCACTTTTCCTGAATTAAAAAGTATTATTAAAGTTTCGATCCAAGGCAGCCAAAGTGAAGAGAGATCATTTACATAGACCAGCCTTATAGACACACCAAAAAAAAAAAACAATCTGTCTGATGATGTTATGTGGAAAATTGTCCTATAAAAATTAATAATGAAAAATTTTTAATTATATTCTTGGTACACAAACAGCAACAGAAAAAAAAATGGAACTGTCAAATTGGGCCCTTTAAAAACACCTTGAAAAATCAGACTCTAAAAATAATAACTGAACTTTCATTACATGAAAACCTCGATGTGATCAGTTGACAACATTGGCAGCGGTGGCCTAGTGATCAGGGAGTTGCCCACAGAACTGGAAGATTGTGGGTTTAAACCTCTTACCAGTAGGTTGCCCTGAGGTACCCTTGAGCAAGGTACCATCCCCGTCACTGCTCCCCGGGTGCTTTCATAGCTGCCCCCTGCTGCATGGTGTGCGTTTGTGCATGGGTTAAATGCAGAGACCCAATTTCATTGTGGTTCACTGTGTGCTGTGCTGTGTGTTCTCACAATGACGAGAACAGTCACTTTCACTTTTTTCCACTTTCACTCAATATCAGTATTCCAGAAATCAATATTGCAATAGCAATTTAAAACAATATATTGTGAATGATAAATGATAGCTAGTCATAATCAGGGCATTCATATGATTTACATGAACAGAAATCTTGTCAAAATAAATCAGTCTTTTTCCATGTTGCTCCACGAGATGAGCATGATGGGGAAATGAGCCTATACTCCTACACTGCTTGTGACAAAAAAAAAAAAAAAAATTATATAATTATATTATATATATAAACTTTGCAGGTGATCACTTATAAAATATAACCAATTTAACCAATTTCATTTTATGCACAGAATATCTGTTTGAAAGCAGCTACTTGTGGTCAGTATTTGCAGCTACGACATGCAAGTGGTGTGGGAAAGCAGCTTTTTTTGTTATTTAAGATTAAACATATCAGAATAACATAATTGGAAAAAGTGATTTTAACCATACCTTACATTATTCTAAAGATTTTCCTTTGGAGAAATATTAATAATAAAATCGAATAACATAGCTCGTGAATAAGCAGTCTGGCACTATGTTAAGCACTGAAGCTTGATGTTCCTATTTAATAAAATCCAAATAGCTCTCTGCAGAACTCAGGACTGAATTTCTCTCTCTCTTTCTCTTTCTCTCACACATACACAGATCTAAAAAGATGAAGCCACTTTTAATGCAACGCCAGATCTCAAGTCAGCTTGGGAAAACAACAAAGCCATTGATTGTGTAGCCCAAAGACTAGTGTATCGGCTCACACTGACAGAGGGTTCCAGTGTGTTGCAAACAAAGGCTCCAGTGCATCAGCATGCCACCAATTAACAAGAATCTCGCCTTCAAGAGCTTTTTCCACTGATCTCATTCACAGCTTTCATTCTGAGACATTTGTAGAATTCCAAGTAGCATTAAGACCACTTAATAGGCTTCCTGCTCTGCAATTATGCAATGAAAAGATCTAATGATGGACTATTAATAAAGATTTAAAATTGCACACCAGTGATTTCTGAAGTGGGCAGGGGGAAATCATAAACAGGCCACTCTTGGTGAGGTAATGTGTGGTTTAGAGAATATATGTTTAAAACTCCTTCTCTTTAAACCACAAACCAAAGCCTCTCTAAGAAATTTAGATACACCAGAATCATTCTTCATTCCTTTAATTCCCCTCCGATGCTTATGAAGTCCCACTTCCTAACGGATACTGAAATGAAAAGAATGACCTTTTCAGACTTGTAGGCAGTGTGATGTGAGCACAGATGTAAAGGGACTCCTGCTGGAACTTCCCATGTTAGACAGCACACATGTCCTTGCTAATTTCCGCAATCAAGTAAAAGGATGTGAGCATGTGAATGCTCCTTCCACCACATTTGCTATCGTAATTTTTCAGGGAATAGATTGTACAGATTCAGGCTGCTCGATTGTGGGGAAAATCATACATCTTATTATTATGGCCAATACTTGGATCACAATTACTATTGATTTTAAAAACATCATGCATTTATTGAACTATTTTTACTTTTCTAACTGCATTCAAGTTGTTTTTTTCTTTGTACTTATAATGAAAACATTTCAACAAAAAGAAAAATAAATAAAATGCACATTTATATGAATAATGTTGAAATAAGTTACCTCAAGATTTATTATGAGCATTGGCATAGGCTGCTGAAAATATCTGAAGTAATTTCTCATAAGTTTTTACCACCAGCCTGTTCTGTTCTGGTTTCTAAGTTGAGGGTAGGCATGTGACTGTATTTATCCAGTGCTGAAGACCCTCTCAAGTGGCTGGGATGTATAGATATTCTTTTTCTGGACTGGATAGCCATTGGTAGAGATTCTGGTATTGCCACCTCCCCTCTAAGTGCACTTTCTCAGTTTTCTCCATTAATCATTTTATGCTGAATATTCTATTTTTTTATAATTGCTGAATTACAATTTTTTTTTTAATTAAATTTAAAAAACAAAAAAATAATAAAATATATATTTAAGGCTGTTGGAAAACAAACTGTGAAGTAAAGTAAATTAAAACATGACAATCAACCACTCTTATGCCCTAGCAAAATACAGATGGGAAGCAAACCAAATGAGTTAAAAAATTGGGGATTAAACAAGGAGGGATTGGAGCTAGGTCGCCAAAAATAAAGCACTACTTTCTGCTGTACAGTGCAGCAGTGCACATCTCTGCACACAATTAAGTAGCCTAGAGGGAGATCAAAAGATGCAAGACAATATGCAGCATCTGGGGCAATGGTGTGCACATGTGAGCATATGTGAAGGGAGAGAGAAAGAAGGACAGCAAGCACAAGAAGACACTATGGAAGGGAGGGAGGGAGGGAGGGAGAGAGAGAGAGGAGAGAGAGAGAGAGAGAGAGAGAGAGAGAGAGAGAGAGAGAGAGAGACAACAAAAAAGTGACCATGACAAAGAGAAAGAGACAAAAGGGGAGAAAATGAGAGAGAGATGGACAAACTAAGTGAGGGAAAAAGAGCGACTGTGAAAAAATGGAAGAAGCAAGAGAGACTTGGACCACAGGAGTGACTATGAAAGAGAGAGGGAGGGGGGAAAGAGAGATGGGTTAAGGGTGCAGGAGAGCCAATGAGAATGAGAGTGTGAGTGTGAGAGAGAGAGAGAAAGATAATGTAGTCTTACATGTCATTTATTACCTGCTCATTAAAGTGTGGACATTCTGATGGATTTATTTAGCATTCATTTTATCCAGTACAGACATCCCTAACTTTCAACCCTCTTGTCAAGTTCCCCTTTAAAGCCAAAAAAACTCTTCAGTGAGTGAAGAGTGAGGTTAAAAGGCTGGGTCAGTTGTGTAGCCATGGAAACACAGTTAAAATGTCCAACAGACTTGGAGAACATAAAAAAAAAATAAATCTCATGCTGACATAAACAGAGAGTGATTTCCTTCCTTTAGCTTTTGAGGATGTTAACCCTGGTGTAAAGTCAGGCTAACGCCTTATGGTAAGAGTGGGAAGGGCAATATTTGGTGTTTTGAGTCATTCTGGGTGGGAGAGCAGGACTGTAATCCTGAGCATATGACCCAGCCAGCACTGCAGAGAAACTGAAACTCAGGATGACTGGAGGCACAGACTTAGTAGGCTTCCTGAAGGGGTTCATAGCAGCTCAGCTTGTAAGAATAATATTTTAAAGCCACATGAGTGAAAGAATCTCCCCTTTATCCATTCATGAAAATGCAGAGGAGACGTTCAGAAAGCCCCAGTTTTGTACAGGATAAGCAACCGTCCAAGTTCTCGAACCACAAGGCTCTTTATAAAAAGTTTTTAAAAATCAGCATTACCTTGAGCGGTGAAAGATGGAGATGCATTATTTATTTATTTATTTTAATAGCCTGCAGCAGTCTTCCAGATGTATTTAATTTACTACAAGAAATGTATTTTTGATGCAATTTATTTAATGATTATTAATTCATGTATAGCCGATGTTTCTTTTCGAATTTAAATTTAAACCATTTGAAGTTCAAAGGAAAAAGGAGCAAAACGCTGGCAAACAAGCAAGTAAGATCAAAGCTCAATAAACCCATGCAGTCAGTGAGTGATCGTTTAAATAACCTTGATCACAATTTGGAGAAAAGGGATCGCGATAATGATTCTTGCGATAATCGAGCAGCCCTCCGGGACAGGTCAGTAATATAGACGTGTGGAAAGGCATTCGTCACATCATTCCGCTCAGTAAACGTTTGCCAAACAAACCTCGACGAGTCGACGCCACACCACCAAAACACGAGCTGAAAAAAAGAAGAAAGGGAGGTAAAGCAGTCGGTGTACTCACCCCGGCGTTTCTGCTTGTGGAGCTGCTCTGTCGCTTCACTCTGTGACGGATTTGGTCTCAAACACAAGCCGGAGCTCCTCACAGCTCCACCGCCGGAGCCGCGCCGCAGCTGAAGCAGAGAGAAAACCCCTCCAGTGTCTCGGAGCGTCGGGCTGGAGCGCTCATGACGGGACACACCGAATCCACACAGCGGGAACCGAGCCTGAGCGGGAGGAAAAGATCAGCAGGCGAAAGGGACACAACAAATCACGGGAATCAAAGCCGGATCCGGGAGTAAAGAGGGGTCTGAGCGTGACTCGCCCACCACCTCCTCTCACATTCGTCGCCGAGAAACCTCGTAAAGGCGACTGGGAATGAAAACCACACTGGGACGTGAGGAAAACTGAGGGAAGTGGCTGTGTGTGTGTTTGACATGAAGAGAAAGAGAGCGAAGGCTGGGAGCTCATTGGTCAGTCTTAGACCACCAACAGGGGGCGCGAAACACTACAGTGAATTATTTGGTCAAGCATGGACTGATGTTTTACAAACTATGTGAATTGAGACTCATTTTCTGAGCCGCTTGTCCTGGTCACGGGTGTGCTGGAGCCTGTCCCGAAAGGTGAAAGGGCGAAAGGTGAAGAAACACCCTAGAAGGGTCACCCCATACACAAACACGCAGGGGGCAAGTCAGTATCTCCAGTCCACCAGATGGGAGGAAACCCACACAGACACGGGAGAACATGCAAACACAAAGGAAGGAGCCATACTGTCCCACCTGGGAATCAAAGCCAGGACCTTCTCGCTGTGAGGCGGCAGTGCTACACACTTCGCCACCCTTGAAATGAGACATTAATTTAACTCTAAATAACCCAAGAGTATGAAAGTGGTGTGTTTATTTATTTTGAATAATACCCCTAGAGCTCTACCCCTTAGAGCTCTACTTAAGTAGGGTATCACACTGTTTCTGCCCACTACCTACAGGCAGCTATTTGGAATTAATCCAAAGCTTGATTTTTCTTTCACCTATCTCTTCCTCCTTTTTCTGTTTTCACCAGACATGTTGTTTTCACTTATTTCAGTCTCTCTATAAAACATGGGCTCATTTTGCTCTGTAACTTTTTTATACCACTATACTGACCCTTACTGACAGATGGTGCAGAAGCAGCTGGGCTCCACCAAGAAGCTCCAATGAGTCAGTTTTCAGGCCTGGGCTTTGGCTGAAAGCCAGTATGTATAAGCACTGAGACCAAAGAAATAGCACTGGTTCATTGACCTTTAGTATCTCCCAGTAACTTCAAGCCTACGGGTGGTCTCCATTTGTCCAAATGATAAATGTGTATTACGCCAACATATATACAAATACCTGGCTGATTCACCCAGAAAAAGCAACAGTTGCCATTGCCTTAATGTGAGAAATACTGAGGTCAACAAACAGAAGTACCTTTTTTCCCTATCAGTGTCTGTTTGAACAGTCTCATGGAACTGAGAGTGAATATGACGTGAAGACTTGGTAGTTTATTTTTAGCTGTTTTCAGACAAATGATTGAAGGCAGAACTAAGCACCAATGTGGCGACTGTACTGAACACCACAATCTCTATATTGAACATCCAACTTATTTAAATGCCTGAATATCTTTAGGATTTTTCATTGCCTCATTGCTGTGCCATTGGGGGAATTCTGTTAGGACATCCACTTCTGAGAAGTTTACAAAATTTCCATCATATTCTATATTTGGACTCTCGCTGTGGTTTACTGGAGTACCAAAAAATGAGTGCATGAAGTGATCCTTTTGAGACTGATCCATTTCAATATTTTCTCATATTTTCTGGATTGCAGTATAGTGTTTTGCTAGGGTTTTTTTTAGTTTACTTCACATGGCAGGAAAGGTTTTATTTAAAAAAATTCAAAAAATAATTTAAAAAAAGTTGTCTATAATCAAGCCTTGTCTACTAAAATTTTAATTAATTCATGCAATCATTAATTGATCTGCTAGTATTTGTCCCTGCTGTATTTGTCCCAGACTTCATATGACTTTAAAGCTATTCTTCCATCCAGCAAAGTTGTCTTCTGCAGATGGTAATCAGATACTTATATGTACCTCTCCAAATGTATTGGAATTGCAGTGCAAGTTCTTTTTTTTTGTTGTTACACACTAAAGGTAATTTGGTTTGAGAGCAAAATATTATGATAAAAGATCAGATTTTCAGCTTTCATTTCCTTGTACGTCTTACATCTGGTATGTTAAATTAGAACATAGAGCCTTGAATTTCTGACCAACTGGTTTTTCAAATGAGCAGTTGTAGTGGAACATGAGAGGCTGACAATTGTTTGTAGTTACACAGGTGCATACTATTAGGTTGATTGTTTAAAATATAAATAGCTCTTCCTATTTACTTTTAGCTGAAGCTTTGGATTTCATCTGTGAAGACTTGTTCATTAGTTGTTAAAAAGGGAAAATCAGCATAAGGACCAGGGAGCAGACTGAAGTGAAACGTACCATTTTACAGCTGAGAAAAGAGGGAAAATCCATTAGAATTTCACATATGTTTGGCATTGTCAACTATTTAGCATGTCCTTAAAAAGATGGAAACCACTGCAACATACATCAAACCAGTTGCTTAAAAAAAACAACAACAACCGATCTCTGTCAAACTGTAAGAGCAGTAAAGAAATAGCACCGCCCGTGCACCTCCAGCACCACCCGTGACCCTAATTAGGAAAAGTGGCTATAAAAATAAGTGAGTGTAAGACTTATTAGAATGTCATGGTTAAAACAGTCAAAATTTACAGTCTTTGCAGATATAATCGATCAGCCAAGCCATGTTGGGATGCAATATCTTGAGCTACAAGGCTAATGTAGCTGAATAGTAGAAATCAATGGCCACCAAAATTGTTTTTGTAAAAATTCTTCATATATACTTCAAAATACATAGGTTAATGCAGTTGAATGCAGGTATAAGTGGATAAGAGAAGTTTTTCGGGATGTATTTGTGGAGATGGATCATAACTTTGTGACCTTATTCTCGACATTAATATCAAACATGGCTTTTAATTAAGTGATGGCTTGATAGTACTGAAGAAAAAAAACTGAAACAAAGAATTTAAAGGGCTGTCAGTAGTTTTATTTTTATATCTCTCGCTCATTCACTCATTCACTGTCAGGTTTCTTCAAATTCCTGCTTAGGCCAAAATAGTTGGTTTATCAGTAAGTCAGTGTTTAAAAAAAAAATGCTAAACACATGAAATTCTACAAAACTGAAAGCAATGCTGTTGTTTGTGATCCAGAACTTATCATCTACCATAACAGCCTGGCAGCCTACAATCCAACCCTTACAGCTAGTGAACACAATAAATAATATAAGCCTTACCAGAGAAAAAGAGGCTGTGAAAGGAGACACAATCTTAAAAATAAAAAAGGTTGTGCTGACTGGTGACTATAAATTTTTGGCCACATAATCATACCCTCAAAAGAAAGAAGTTATTTGCTTTTGCACCCCCTGCCGACAGAAACCAGTATTAATCCAGTTGCTGTTGAATGAGGCCGTTTGTCCTCTTCTTGTTGAGCAAGGACAGTCTGTAAAAGGGTGGATCAACATCCATGACTCCAGCAGAATTTTAAGGTAACTGGGACACAGTCCTATTGTTGTAAGTGGGGCACCGCAGTACCATGCTGACTATATACAGGTAATTTTTATAATGGTCTGTTCATGATGTGTAGTATTAAATTTTTTCAATTTTAAAGTTTAAATATTCATGAGTGAATTCATCCAGCTCATGTATTAAACAATTGATTCTACTCATGGGCCATTACTTTTAATCAGCGATTATTATTGCCCATCATAACCTACAAACCTTTTGCAGCTCTGCTTTGCAGCTCCAAATAATATTAGACTCCTTGAGTACAAGGCATGGCAGAGTAAATAAGAGGGGACAGAAATGTCAGGACAATCTTTCATCCATTAGTGAGCATGTACCTCAAACTTCAGCACAGTTCATTTTATCTGTACAAATCCGCTCACCAGACAGCATGATTTTCATTATCTTTCTAGTCAGTATGTTGGTGCATCTGCCAAAGCGTACACAAGTACTGTTGATTCTACTCGCTCATGTTACCTCTGCTTTGTAGATATTTTTCTGTCAGAAGTGAAGGGTGAATTAATCCCTTAAGTGTATATGGTGGGGAAAGTGAATGGGATGAAGAAAAATAAGGGAAGTTCTATGGAAAAAAAATTGTCTGGCCAAATCGGTAGTAAAGTGTAAAAGATAAGCTTTGGTTCTGTGATATTGCTCAAGACTTGGAAATTTAGACCAAGGTCAGTGTTGAATTGCCATATTTGTATTTTATAGGTATTAAGTATTTTTGACATCTCATGGTAATCAGCTTCTCTATGTCAGAATTCATTAACATGATCTTGCGTTCTGAATCCCAATCCACTTTACACCATACTGAATATTTAAATGGGTTTCAGACATTACTTCAATCTTCCTTTCTTCATGCAGCCAACATGTTACCACAGATTATGATTACGAAGTGATTCCCTTTGTTTAGTAAATGACCAGAAAACCCATTGACTTGAAATACTTTTATAATAGAACCAGAAGGTTCTGCAGCCCATTAAAGCCTATTTTCACTGATTTCTGTTCAGTATTGGTCATCTGCTCCAAACACTGCTGATAGAGATTAGGTTGAAAAGTGCTGGAGTGTTCTTTAGCTCATTGCATTAATATGCCTATAATGCCTAATAACTATTTCCAAATTATTATTATTAATATTGGAGATGGTAGATTTACACTCTACTTTTGCTACAAAAAAGAAGGGTAAAATCGTGTCACTAGCTATTATTTTACTTGCTGTTTTAGATGAGAGCACTATATAATTTCAACCAACAGTCAACATTACTGCAAAAAAGAAAACACTTCAAGCGTTAGAGGCCAATGGAAACAAGATTGCAGGCAAAATGTGTTACTGTGCTGCCCTCTGGTGTTTAAGCAGCCTTGATGAAATTAACCATGGCTTGATGAGTGCTGTAAAAATATTGTTGATTAAGGAATCTTGAGAGAATGTACACTTTAATACATGATTAGCCAGGATTAACTAGCTGTATTACATGCCATATTGTATTTACTCTGATATACAAATTATGTTGTTGCATGTAATGAAACAAAGACACAGCACTGAATATCAAAGCAAATTTACTCTCCATATGCTGTATATTTAATATTTATTCAATAAATAATTATAAAAGAAATTGGCAACACAAAATAACTGGCACAGGCAACATTCAAGATATCTTCTGGTCATCGTACAAAATGCAGTGAATGACGACATTTTGGAAACATGACAACAGTAACACAGGAGACAATGGTTTGTGTCTCTATGGGCCAGTTTCCCAGATAATCCTAGAACAAAGATAATCCTAGAACCAAAACTAAAAAAATTCCAGTGTTGATTTACCAATTGCACTGCAATTTAGTCCAAGACTAGACTTAAGCCATACGTTGGAAACTGGCCCTGATGTCCTATATGCAATGTGACTTTGGATTTCAATGATCTTGTTCAAATGTGGTCTAAATCAGGAGCTCCATTTCAACTCATGCAAAAAACACTGCATTGGATTTGATAACAGCTTCTGTGTATGCACTTATGAAATATTACATTGATTAATACTTTGAGATGGGACCCTCATTCTTATCAAATAGCTGGAATTACAGAGAATAGAAAGGAGAAACAAATAGCTGTTGCGGAGGACAAGCATCATGACGAGTGAATTTTGCTTCACTGAATGGCCATCTGAAATGTAGTCTTCTGAACAGCCTGAACCCATGTTCATAATGTCCAGATTACTCAAGCTTCAAAATGGATGACCCACTTTAAAATGGTAAACAAGGTCTTTCAGATCCGACAAGGCAGTGAGGAAGAGGAAGAGGATATTGTCCAGTGATATATTGCTGCATAGGCCTACTTAGTCAGTGCATTGAAAGAGCAACAGGTCATTTATTAGCAAGGTTTAAATAGCTAAATAAGACACTATTTGCTCTTTGCACCTTTTTCTGATGAAGACCATCAAATACCTAAAGCTGCTTATCTTACATTCTAAGGAGCCAAGCTTCAAATGGGATGAATAAACTGTTAAACCAGTGTTTCTAGACAGACAGTGTTTCCATTTCAGTTTTCTGTGTCTCTCAGTTCAGACGAAGCACTGGGGAAGAGGACATCACTCTCAAGTGACATGTTGCTGCCCAGGCCAGCCATTCGACTGCGCAATAAGAAATGAGTCCGTCGCTGCAACAGTCTCTGTTGCTCCTGCTTCAGCTCAACATACGAGCGTGAGAATGTGTGGAAGATGGATGTGACAGGGAAGGCCATGAGGAGGATCCCACTCAAGATGCTGCTAAGAGCCACTACCTGTCCGGGGATACTTCGTGGCACCATGTCACCATATCCCACCGTGGTCATGGTGATGACTGCCCACCAGTAAGTGGCAGGGATGCTGCTGAACTCCTGCGTGGCTGCAACCTCGTTTTCAATAAGGTATAGGAGGGGTGAGAAGAGCGCAATGGCCACACAGAGGAAAAGCAGCAGAAGCCCAAACTCACGAGTGCACCTTCGAGCTGTCAGGCCTAGAGTCTGGAGGCCGAGCGAATGCCTGGCCAGACGCATCACGTAGAGGATGCGCAGGGCGCGTAGGACTCGCAGCACCAGGCCCACTTTGTCCAAGTAAGTATTGCCCGAGGCAAGACGCTTTTCCCCAGCGGAGGTGCTGTCCACAACAAGGGTAATGTAGTATGGCAGGATGGCTACAACGTCGATGAGGTTGAGTGGGCGTCGGAGGAAAGCCAGCTTGCTGCGGTCCTGGATGAAGCGCAGTGTGAACTCCAGGGAAAACCAGGCCACGCATACTGTCTCCACAATGAAGATGTTGTAGCACATCTGAGAACACTTTCCCTAAGATGAACAATATCATTGATTAGTGTATTATAGCTACATTTAATTCAAAGCTTGTGCATATGTGTTTTAGAGTTTCTGTTTTGGAGTGTAATGTTTGCATGTTTTATAATGTAGCAAACCGCTTTTCATCCCAGCAAACCAAAATGCTTCATTCACAGCTGATTTGAAGTGGTCAGGGAAAGTGGCTTTTCCCTCAAGTGGCCAGAGGCTAGATTTTCCCTTAAGATTACACTTTTTCCTATAATGTTATCCTTCAAACTTCTATCTATCCATTCATTATCTTAACCACTGATACTAAATAGGGTTGCAAGTTTAGACTTATATTCTTAAATGATAATAAATCTCTGTCCATCCATCCATCCATCCATCCATCCATCCATCCACCTATCTATCCTAACCATCTTAACGAAGTCAAATGTAGAACACAGCATTATAACATCCCACATATTGAATACATTACTCATTTTTAACCATTTTTTTCAACCGTTTAATCTCTCCTACAAATTCCTTTATTATATAGTTATTATTATTGCATCATGGGCAAGGTCTCTACACTGGTTAATTTAAGTCATCAACAAATTTAGTTGTTATGTTAAAGCAGGGCAGGCATCAAATTTTGCAGGACTCTTGCTGGACCAGAATTAGCGAGCTGGTACTAAATCAAAATTGTTTTTCTTAGTACTCCCCTCCCAGGGATTCACTTGCCCCAGTATGTTCAACCCATGGAAAACCTAATACAGTAGTATGTGAAGGTGTGAGCACCTTGGACCTAATTACATTTTGTAACAGAAGAAATGACAACGTCTATAGAGCATTAATGTGACATTATTATTAATGGATACTTAATACAATATTACTACTAATTTAATTAAAATTACTTCTTTTTAATGAATTTAATTCACTAAAAAATGCAGAATATGCTGAATACCCTTTCAGATGAGACATGTTTATTTGAATGGCTGAAACAAAAGACTGTCAGCTCTTATAAAGCAAGAGAAAACTATATAAAATATCCAAACACATTCTGTTTGTATTTTTCACGATGCCATTTAGTTCAAGAGTAATGTTGACAAGACCTCAAAAGTCTAAATAACTGTTCATAGGTAGGTCAAAGCAAAACCCCCACAATTAGAGGATGATGATTTGGCCATCACAGGAGAAGTGATGATACATTATGCAGGGTGACACACTGTGTTGCATACATATAAACTACACCAAAATGTCATTAGAGGATATCTTTAACCTCTCTGACAATCTCACTTCTTCTTTGCCAGCCTCTTTTAATGTATACACTTCTGAGCGTCTGGGTTCCACCACCATGTTTCCTTACCATTCTGCTTCTTTACAGATGTCACACCAAGTACTTTTCATTCATTGCCCAGCAATCTATTAATTCTTCACTACATCTCAGTGCATGTGTAAACCTGAATTTTACCGTGCAGTCTTGCTTCTTCAGCTTCCACCATTTGATCCTCAGCTCCTCACTTTCCTCCTGTTCTTGACCTTCAAGTTCTTTCTACAGACAACCATCCTATGCTCCTTAGCAACACTCTACTCTTTGCAGTCTCCAATTTCCTGCAGACTGAGCCTCCTGCAAAGGGTATAATCCACCTGTCTGCATCTTCCTTCACTCTTGTGTTTCACCCTGTGCTCCTGCCTCTTCTTAATATAAGTATTAACTACAGCCATTTCCATCCTCTTAGCAAAGTCTTCAACCAGCTGACCTTCTGTATTCCTCTCCTAGACACCATCTATTACTTCATCTTCAGCTCCCTTTCATATCAGCTAATTCTCCACCCTCATTTTCACTATATTACCCTTCCTTCTCTTCTCTTGCCCTCAGACTTGCCTTTCTCCTCTTCATCTTCTCCTTTTGCCAACAATAGCTCGATTTCCACCTGCACCCTGTTGGCTTACAGTACTGGTGGCAGTTGTTGCTAACGTGGGTTTCGACTGATCCGGTATGGAGATAACAGAGACCCTTCTCGACATAACCCTCCCCATTTATCCAGGTTTGGGACCGGCACAAAGAAATGCATTCACTTGTGCATCCCTAGTGGCTGGGATTCTCTCTGAAAAGGGGTACATGTTTAACTCAATGTAGCTGAAAAGCCAGCTCAGGTTTGTTGGGGCAAGGAGCTATAACCCTTTGCTTATGAACCTAGTATGTAGCTTTGAAAGTTGCAGTGCTTATCATAAAACAGTAGAGGGAAGCAATAGCTACCAAATGTAAGGATGGCTCCTCACAGCACCATAATCTACCCCTTTCTGACTTCTCTATTAAGCTGAACAGGTGCTATTGTATCCTCCTGGGTTCCTGCACAATACTTTCCTTACACATGGCTGTGCCTCATCTTTATCTTCATTAAAACCTGAAACTGTTTTTTGCAGAGTGCAACCAAAAACCCTATCTGTCAAGAAAGCCTTGTCAAATGTGTTAATTTATTCCAATGACTGCGAATGTGATCATTATTGCTTTGAAAATTGTAGCAATGAGTAAGCATATTGAAAATCTAACAAGGTTAAGGTGAGACTTATTATTATTATTAGCTTCCAGGCCAATATGGACCATTTCACACAAGATTACATTTCAGATGTAGCATTTGCCTCCAAGGATTGCCAGTGTGGCATGACCAAAGGCACTCTGTCAAAACACACTTCTACTGCTAACAAAGCCCTCTTTATTATGAAACAAACACCCACAAAGGTGGAAATAGCTTAAGTGGTCCTGAAGTGACAGAGTCATAAACTATATGCATTTGTCAGAATTGCTGTGAACAGATCAACCACAAAATTACACATGCCTTGAATCATCTAGGTCATATTTTCAAATATTGGATAACTGCTGTGCAAGTTTCACAGACTGCAAGCTGTAAAACACAAGGCTCAATGTTCTGAAGCTTTCATCATTCTTTTGTATTCATATTAACACTTTCTTTGTATTCTCACAACCGGCTTTATTAAGAGCTTTTCCAGCAGTCATTAAGAAATTCCCACATATGTTGATTGCCTGCTAGCTGCTGACAAATTAATCCCTATAAAATTGATTCTTTGAGGGTTATGTGGTTAGATAAGGTTGTATATGGTTATATACTGTACAAAAACTGTGAAGACCTCAAGGATCATTTAAACAAATAATTGGTCCTTTTTTTATTGCCTGGTAAAATAGTTACTTTTTGCAATCTGAAACATTGGGGCCTTAGATTAAATGATGCTGCCTCTGAGCTCAAGTATGATGGATCTGAATTCTCAATCTCTACGACATACTGAAAATGGCTCCAATATCAAAATTATTATTTTGTTCTATATAGCACCTTTTGTTGTACGTGTATGTATTTTTACTTTTAATTGTTTTTGATATGTCAGTTTGACCTAGCCTACAACTAATGTTTGTCCATGGAGATTCCTTGGTTATGTGCTGGATTTTATACACCTGTTAGCAAAGGTTGAGGCTAAAACACCCGAACACCTTAATTAGGAAATTTGCCTTCATACTTTTGGCCATGCAGTATATATGATTTTATGCAACAGCTCAGATGAAGAACTTTCACTGACATGTAGATAACTGTTTGCTTGTGTTTAATTAAAGCAGTCCCTTTTCTACAAGAAACCAGATTTTTGAGTACCTTTGAGTACCTTGCTCAAGGGTAGCTCAGGGTAACCTACTGTTCTGGGATATGACCTTCTGATCCTGGGTCCATCTCCTTAACCACTAGGCCACCACTGCCCGGTATTATTATTATTATTATTATTATTATTATTATTATCATCACATTATTACTTTTATTTGTATGTATATCCAATGTATAAAGTTATTACATTATAATTCTTATATAAGATTCCATCCATCCATCCATTATCTGCCGCTTGTCCCAAACGGGGTCGCGGGGGGGTGCTGGCGTCCAACCCAGCGCACACAGGGCGAGGACGGGGGATGCACCCTGGACAGGTCGCCAGCCCATCGCAGGGATTATATAAGATTGTCATATCTTATTTTAATCATTCTTATATAAAATATAATTTGAATCTATGTTCAGTGTTTGATTCCTTGCTAGCAAGTTAATCAGTTTCCCTCATATCCAAAACAGTCAGCAGCCTTTGCAGCCTTTGACACAGAAAGGGTGCACATATGTCTAATATGTAGAACGGTTCTTTGAAGCCAGTACAAATACTGATCTAATCTAATGTCCCGCTTCTCTTTCTTAGCTGAAGGGGCAGCCATGTTAATTACTCCGCTGACTGATGCCAGAGTGGATAACAAGCTCCTTAATTAAATTAGCAAAAGCGACTTCTGAATGTGTGAGTCAGTGTGTGTGTATCTGAAATGTATATCTTTCTGCTTTAAGGTCACCTTAAGTCTAATTTAAGAAAGGGTGGGCTACTCAAAAACACTATTACTAATCCAGTCACTACTCAGTACCTATCATGTGGTAATACTTTCTATGAATAGCTTGCCTTTAAGAATCTATGTACACACTTAATAATAACATGTTAGGAGCACTTCTTATAATCCATCAAAAATATAATACATAAAAATATAGCTATGAGGTCTAATGAGTAATACATTTTTACAGCCACATGTATACCTCATGATTGCATTATGATCTAGCATATGTTCCTAAGTTCCTACTGAAAAGGTACTCATTGCCCATTGTAGTCTTTTCTTAATAGTGATACAATAAGGTATACTAGCTTTGGTACATAGTCTGAAATGCCATCTATGTGTTCTTGATTCAGAGTAGACTGAATTTCGCCAGACCTGTTTGCATGTGACATTTATCAGGACAATCTCAATATGTATGTCATGTATTGTTTCAAAGCATAGCTACAAGCTGTACTTGATCATGTGTTGATCACTGCCACCCTGGTCTGCTGTGTTTATGTGGTATTACAGAAAGTAGTGACTTTTGTTGAAGTTCTTTAGAACTTTAGATGGTGATCACTTTTCACTCATCTAACCTCAGGTAACATAAAACATATTAGCAGTAAACTTGGGCATGATGTTTCCAGGCACTTCACTTAGTTTACAAAGGGCCATTTGAATACACCTTTAAAACAACCTCAGGGCACTCACATCTTCCTCTTCCTCCCTCATAGCAGGCATGGTGCTTATGGACAGGTTGACGGCTGTGATGGTAACGAAAAGCACTGAGAGGCAGGCAAATATTTTGCCGGGCAGTCCAGAGTGTGGCTTCTCTACCATATCCCTCAGCTTGCCCATGCAGCGCCCCAGCCGAGACTGACCCGCCATGCCACCTTCACTCTCCTCATCATCTTCATCCTCTTCTTCCTCTTCTTCAGCCGCCCTTTCCAACTCGTCACACTCTTCAGCTCGCTGCAGTAGGCGTCTTCGGCAGCACCATTCCAGGCTCTCCTCTGGCACCCCCCAGTATAGGAGCTCCTCACGGAATGAGAGGGCACACATCTCCCGAAGCGAACGCAGCTTGCCTGCACGGAGGAAGGTCAGGATGGTACGGAAGGCGCATGGGCTGCGATCAAAGAAGAATTCATTGCACGTCACGTCATAGTCGTCACACACACGCATGATCTCATCAAAGCTGCTGCACAGTCGCAGCTGGCCCAGACGAGATAGTGGAAAGTCCTCCAGCGTAGTCCATGGCAGCTGATAACGCAGGCCACCCACATTGATAATGACATGCAGCCGTTGGCCTTCAGAAGGACAGGAAGCAGCATCGGAAGTTTGAGTGGGAGCGAGCAGACGCTGGGCCCGCTTGTAGTAGACCCCCTTGAGGGTTTCACGCTCCTGGACAGGTGGAGGGTTCAGGGAGGTGTCTGAGGCGCAGCTCAGGGCACTGTAGTCATAGTCTGAGCCATCACCAGCTAGCAAAGTCATCTTTCACTCAGCCAGCTCACATGCCTGTAGGCCAGCACTTGCTGCAGGCCCTCACCTGCGAGACAAGGACAGGTGATGAGGATGCTGTTAGTGGGAAAATGGAAAGCACTTGCACAATTCAAGCACCCTTGCAGACAGAACCCTATTAAGGTGTTCTCCAGCTCTGACTCAGGCTACCAATCACACCACGCAAACAAAATGTACAGACAGTTTTGCTACAAATAGCTTTTCAAAAGCTCTTCTGTTTCCTGTTTGTTGTGTTTTCAAATTCAAGTGTTTGATTGAAATCAGCTTTTGTATAAAAGCATCTATTTGCCAGGCAAGATAATTCAAGGAAAAATAAAGCAAATCCACAATAGGTGCTGTATATGAGGATAACTGTCTGTGCTAGATTTACACCTTTACTTTACTTTAATTACAGCTGTAGAGCACTATTACAGTCCCTTTTTTTTTTTTTGACGGTTATTAACATCAGTGTACAAGTGTGAAACCAAACCTGTTAATAGCACACACTCTGTACCTCAAGAACTCAAAGTGAAATGAATAGAATAATCAGTGAAACCTACACAGTATTAGGTCATTGCTGTTAATAATTTAAGTCCCTGCCAGGAGTTGCCACTATTCTCCTGTTCTAACAAACTGAAACTTGTTTAGGCTGCTTGTTTTTCTTCTCACCAAATTTACCCTACCCATTGTGAAAGGTTAACTTCACTGTCACTTCCTAATTATCTTAGTGGTTTATTCAATGCATTTGGCTCCCAACCAGTAAGATGGATTGGTTGGATGTACCTAAATCAGGAATTAATTCTTGTGTTTGCCGCAATACAATATTCTCACGTATTACTGCACTCTGTACAGGATTCATCAATGTTTTTCATTCAGTAATCACTATAACATATTTAAATGCAATACAGTTTCAGTAAATGTACTATGTTGTGTCATATTGTGATTAAGTTTATGCACTGTATGTACTATTGTCTACACTGTATTCTTATGTCATGTTTTATGTTGTCTTATTTGCAACACTATGGTCCTAGAGAAATGTTGTTTTGTTTCACTGTGTACTATGTACATGCCTAAAATGACAATACAAGCTAGTGGACTGAACATGATTTGAACTGATTTTTTTTTTAGCTATTTAAATATTGTAATCCATTTGTTAATGCAACAAGTCTGATTAAACAAAAAACACAGATCATTTTAAAATTATATCTTTTTTAAGTTCCACCTGTCACTGCAGTGCTGCAAAGTTACTGAAGCAAATGATTTTGCATTTGCCTGTAGATTTTTATTTCTTGGCCCACACCCCCTTTGCAGTTTAATTTTTCCATTCTGATACCCTCATCTATGCACAGATTGTTGGCCCTGATCCATGAAATCTGGCGAAGAAACAGAAAGGACAGAGGAGGAGGGGTGGGGTGTGGTGAAATATATGATGGGGTCAGCCCTGGCAAAAGAGATGGTTGACAACCGCAGTTTACACAGGCATTTGTAAGATATTTCCACCACAGTTTTTCCAATATAAATGTGTGGGATTTTGAATTTCTCTTGATTCACTCATAGTGTGTAGGTCAATGTGGCTATAAATGGGTAAGGGGTGTTTCTCACCTCCACCCTTCACCACAACATTTTAAAAGCTGAATGAAAAGAAATGCATGTCTATTAATTTTTAAATAACATTTCAGTCAAAGAAACACCATTATCTGCATTGTATATGTGTTTGAAAGTTCAGTTATCATTAGAAGTTTAAGTAACTTGCAGCAACTTACAGCTCGTCTTGCTTGGGTACAATCATGAGAATCAATATGCTACCTATAAATATGAATGCGCATAGCTGAATTTACCACACAGTAAATGTTTATCTCTGTCTTTTTGTTTATCTGGGTGTGTTGCAATCTGTTTGTTATTTGTAGAATGGAATGGGTATAGTATGCCACTTTGATAGAAATGCTTAGAAACATCAGTTGTTTCCATCAGATCTTATAAAGATGTTCATTGGATTCCGTTGATTTTCATCAGTCCACACATAAAACAGCACAAAGACAAAGCAAAAGTGAAGGCATTTTATAACTAATAAAAAAAAAGGAAAAATTCCATTTGCATATATTTGCAGTCCCTTATATACTTGATAAAAACAGATTTGGCAGCAGTGATAGCCTCATGCCTTCTTATGTTAAATCTGTTAACAGTTTGGGCAAATCTGTCTTGATAGGGAGCTGATTTCAGCTGTGAACAGTGTAATGGTTAAATGTCATTTACCCTGTTTAGATTAATCTCTGGGCACCACTAACAGACCAGCTCCTGCTAATTTAAGAAACAATATGCCAAGAGTGCTATTCAACAAACATTTCAGAATTAAATTTAGAATCAAGTCCACTTAGAGACTTACAAACAATGAGAGATGCTTTGAATTCTGCTCTGTATTTGAATTAACACCAGGGTAAGGACCTAAGAACTGGAGTGGTGTGAACTAATTTCCTGGTTTTTGTTAGAATCCAAGCAGCAGAATTCTGAATGAGCTGTAGCTGTCTTGTCATCTTTTTGGGGAGGCCAGTGAGAAGAGCATTAGATTAGTCAACCCTCAGGATAACAGGCATGAACATCTTTCTTTAATACAAAATCTCTAACTTACCTATGCTACTGACCTGCAAAATGCTGATTTACACTTTTTATATAATCCCTAAAACTGACAGTGACTATTTGTGAAGACAATGACAGCTGAAGCACAGCATATAGTGAACTGCAAAAAAATGTATTTAACCCACACACTGATAATGTAGCAGTGGGCTGTCATATTCAGCATTTGGGGAGCAGGACAGTCCCTACCTCAATTATACATCATGGCAACCTACTGGTCCAGAACCCGAACCCACAACTTTACTATTATGGGGCCTAGTCCTTAACCACTTGGTCACCACTGTTTGAGAGTTTGACCCATGATTCCACCAAGATTGTTGGCATAGACCATAATCTTTACTGCCCTAGAGTTGAGATTGGCAGCCATCCTTCTTTGTTTCAAAACATAACTCTCTCTGTTTTGTCTTTACTGAAGAAACTGAAGAAAATGTTATTGAATTTTATTTTATTGCTACTTTTTCAAGGCATACACACAGGATTGAAGTTATTTGTTGAAAATATGGGTGTCAGCTGTGTAGCTGAAATATACAATCAGATTCAACAATCCTTTTCTACCAACTCAGTCATTTTTTTGGATGCTTGTCCTGATTCATATCTTTGGATGGTGGGCACTGCACCACCATGCCTTTTGTAATTATATCCAATTAATTAGTTAGGTGGATTAATTAGGCACAGTTCGATTCAGAGCTCAATTGCAAGAACCTAAACAGATTCTGAATACTTTTATAATATAATATTTTAATATAATGTTTTAATAAGTAAACAAAGCTTTTAAAAAGTCAGAAATATAAAAAAATTTGTAAAGTGTTTTTTGCATGAGACCAAGACCAAGAAGCAGAGATCTGATATGCCTGGTTACGACATTCCCCAGGGGCTAAATAAGAGAGAGAGTGCTTGGACTTGCCAATGAAAGCAGACATTAATGCATAGCCACGAGGGGGTCTTATGTAAAATACAATGTATAAGGTTCTTGTATATAGGAGTTTAAGAACACTATTGATTTTGAAGGTTTGCTAGTCACACAGAACTTTTCCATTGTGGAAGAATAAGTGCTGCTGACTTATGTGGGCACTGAAATGGTAATTAGTCACCCAAAAGAGCCTGTAGAACAAACACCTAATGGTATTACAATGAGTGCTTGGGCTCAGACAACTGGCTGCAGTACTAATGTAGTGAACCTCTTCCTCAGTAATGCACCAAGAAACGCTTTTCTAATGGGCACTGCTGCCCTTCAACTTACCAACAGAGAGGCTGATGGCTTTTTAGCGAGTGAACTGTGACTCAGCGACTTTACAGAACAGTCCACATATTAGAATGACCTTTATTTTTCCCTCTCTTTTTTGATAGTTTCTTTTTTTATTGTTAGTTTATGACTTTATTACTAATATTTTACTTTTAAATTCCAATTTTTAATTCTGGACCCAACATTTAGTTTGTTTTTAGTTATTTAGTTTGTTACTTGTTTAGTATTTAGTTGGTAATCTGACCAAAGAGATAAATACTGCTTTGAATACTGCTTTTGATAAAAGGTGTTTAAATAAAGGGCTTCCAACCTCTCAGCATCACCAATTTACTAATCACCGGCCTTATCATCTGTAATTATTAGGTTTCCTGCCCTAAGATGGCTTTGTTCTGCATGTCCTTTAACCAGCCTGGAGAACTATTCCTTAAGCATATGTTAAAAATATAAGAAATTCTGGCCCTTTGGAAGCAAACTATAAGGAAATAAGGGGTAGCTAAAGACTTTTGCACTATATGTGGGCACCTGACCATTATAGCTATATGAGCTTGTTGGACCTCTGAATTCTAAACCTTTTTTGTGTTTAAAAAGCCCTAACTCCTTCAGGAAGGCTTTTTCTCAAGACCTTGGATTATAGGTGTCACAATAGCATTTGATTGTTGCAGGTCTAGCAGGGCTGAAATTTCACAGACTTGTGGAAAAAGTGGCACCCTGTGACAGCCTCTCATTTTAAGTCACTGAGCTCTTCAGTATAACCCTGTCAGCCACCAATGTTTGTTTATAGAGATTGATTGTATTATAACGCATTTAGTATTGTATAGAATTGATTGTATTATATTGCATTATAGTGATTGCAGCTGAAGCACCTGAACTAAATAGTTAGGCAGGGTTGCTACATAAAGTTGGCATATAGTGTATTAGTAAAGAAACTGAATGCGCAGGACTTTCCTCAAATGTAAGAACATATTGTGGATATTTAGCGACCGAGTGCTTTTATTTGGTCAAATTGATCTGCAAATTTCCATTATTTTATAAAACTGTTAAATAAATTAATTGCAATGACAGAACAACAACATAAAGAGGTTTTTGTTACACTGTGACATTGTATTACTTTCAGCACAGATGGCTAGGCCTTAAAGGTCTGCCATTAGGAATTAATTTAGTAAATATTTCTGTAGTTGTACCAAATTTATACCTGTATTTCTGTTTATATACATGCTATTTTGGCCCCAAAAGGCTTACGCATTAACCATAAACAGTCGGAAATAAACGTGTAGGCCAGCACATCCTCAAACATCTGTTCCGCAAAGGAAGAAAGGATATTTCACTCCGGTAGCACCAAAATTTTCCATGGCCCGTGTTCAAACTAATTAAGTCAATTGCTGTGATTAAGACACACTAGGTTCACAAGTTACAAATTAGTGTCTGTGCTCCAATCAGAAATTAAGATAGGGCCTTCAGCAGGCTGAAACTATGGCCCAAGTGCGTCAATGAATGCTTATTAGGCACCTGCGCTGTCAGTCACCACCACATAATGATTACACTTGGCCTTTTGTTTCCGGCCTGTCAAATTAAGCCCACTTTGAACCCCACGCTGCTGGGGAGGGCCTGTGGCTCAATCGGATCTCCCTGCTTGCTCCCTGCACTAGCAAGACCGTCGTACAGAGGGTCGTACATGATCCCATGATGAGACAAGGATAATTAGAAGGGAGGGAGGCACAATAACACATTGGTCATGATACACAGCAGAGCAACATGTAGAGAATTAGCCTAGATGGAGGCCTCAGTGCAGGAACTACTTTGGCATCTTGATTAAGCAAACCAAAATAGCCTAGACGCTGATGAATCCAATTTATATAGTGCAACTGGCTGCATGATGTATGGAGAGTTTAGTCATTTTTTCACTAATATAGTTTGTTAAATAACTTAATATTTTCAAAAGTGCAATCATTAATTTAATAGGCTGCTTGTAAGTAAATAGTATTATACATGTTAATTCATGTTAGTGGACTTATACAAATTTATTACAGACATTTATTCAGTAACATGATTGCTATAGCCTATAATATATCTTTGTTTCTCCATTGTTTCTCTTTTAATATCAGCTGGCCTTTGGTTATGTGAAAATGTCACGATGAATGGATCAAACTCATCTAATGTAATAAATTATAAGTTATTAATAACTTGCACATTTTGTGATTTTATGCTTATAATGAAATGAATGTTAGTCTACAGCCTTATTAGTCTTGTTGTATCCTCACTTCAAGACATTGACACCATGACTGAAACATGATGTTACTTTTAATTGAGACATTTGATAATATTTTATCAAATATTATAAATATTCATATATGTAACAATAACACATGCAATCTATAGTGATGATAATCATTTGTACAAATTACAATGAACAACCATTTAGAAATTCAATTACATGTTTAAACAAAAGTAGGACGTAAATACTTATTAAGTCCTACCCCTTTTCTCCACCTAAAACTTTATTACATTTATTTATATTTAATTCAATTCAATTCAATTCAATTTATTCTTGTATAGCGCCTTTTACAACAGAGTTGCCCCAAGGCACTTTACATTGGTGGTAGATGGTGGAACAGGTTACAGTAATAGAAGTCAAAGCCGGACGACTACGAAGGAGAGGAACCAAAAACTCCACTGTGTGGAGAAAAAAAACCTAGTCCAAGGTCGACTGGCTACCCAACCCCCTTGGGTATACTAGCAGTACAAATGTATATTTAATATGTGGGTTCCTATCCAACCTACCCCAGAACTTTCCACAAGTGAGTGATAACATTCTCACCATCATTTTCAACATTATTTTCTTCAGCAACATCATGTCATCATTATCATTATCAATAAAATCATTCAACATCACCATCTCATTTGTACCAAATGTACTAACTATCCTCAGTATATATGTAAAGTTGGGTGAAAAATTTAATTATGTGATTCTCAGAGGTATGTAGTTCCTTGAGCATATTAAATGAGAATTGTTATTACACACTTTCCCTCAAGATTTATCTTAAGCAATTGCTATTTAGATCTGTATCCATTACATCTGAAAGTGGAAGTGACTATTTGTGTAATCATGTAATTACCACAAGAAATAGTATCTACTCCTACACAATATGCCACAGTAAGCAGCATCCAGGGAGCAGTGATGGGGACGGTACCTTGCTAAAGGGCACTTCAGTGAAACCTCCTGGGGTTCAAACTCACCACCTTCCAATCCTGGGGCCCTGTCCCTATCCACTAAGCCACCACTGCCCCTCCCCATCCCCCTGTGCAACCAAGCAGAAATACTAGCTTATGAAGGCTATCATGATTAGCCAACCACCACATCCTTCGGGATGCTGCATCATTAAACAACTCACACACTTTTAGGAGAACTTTAGCTCTTTTTACAGCTTAGCTATTAGTTGGTTGCAGGGGTCTAGCATTATACTGACTGACGAGGGGAAGACAGGGCCATACAACAAACCCAGAGAGATCAGGGCCAGTTATGCCCTCCTGTACTCCTGGCCAAAGATGGATGTGGCATCAGGGATCGAAGCATTAAGCTGGCCTAAGGGCTACAGACTCACCATGATAGGGCCATTATTTAGCTGGCTGAGACACACTGTTGCCTTATACTGAATACAATTTACATGGGTTGCCTAGACTTAGATTCCTCAGGGTTTTTTTACATTAAAAAAAAAATTATTCAATTCAATTTATTTTTCAACACTGTGATACTATGGTTGGTATTGATTTTGAAACCAAGTGTCAGGTACTGTGACAACCCTAATGGTGGTTATTTTGATATGAGTGAAAACCTACACATTTTGTATGATACATCTTTATGGTTTGAGGTAATTTTGAGGGTGTTGGTACAAACAGAAGCTATGGATAGATGTTTCTGACGCAGAATGAAGACCTCTCTCTCTCTCTCTCTCTCTGAAACAGCGTGATCACAGCTTTGCTCCAGGGCTTAGTCTCCAGATTGCCTATGACTCAGAAAACTCAGATTCTGTCAGAAGCAGAACAAGCATACCTTCCAAGCCAACACCAATAACTTCTGATATTCCATAAAGATAGCACGCACTTCAATAGCAGTTTGGGGTCATGGTACCACCTAAAATATGCCCCAGGTAATTCACAGTAACTACTGCTTTTCTTGTGGTTTTGGAAAGCAGCCATTTTAGCAGTTGCTGTAAAAATATTCACAGAAGCACTAGCTTCCACTGTTCAGTCTGGTCAATATTTCAATCACATGTTAATGCATGCTGGCTATTATGAGAGTTTTGAAGATTCTGATGTTCAGCAATGTGGGGATAAAGAGATCACAACCATTGTCACTTATCAGCTAAATTTGAAAGTGCCAGTGGTGTTTTTTAAGGTTTTTGTCATTTAGTTGAAAGTCTAAAACGTACTCAGTGGTGTTTTGACGTTTTAAACATTCCAAGGTTCTTTAAAGATAACGCTCTATTAAAGAACAACTTGGTTTTGATCACATGATCTAAATGATTGTTATCATTTTATCATTTGAAATAAAAATGTAACTATATGCAAAAGTTATGGCACTTATGTTTTACAATTTATGTTTTTCAATTTTTTTTTAACTAACCAAAAATATCAATTCAGTTTTTTCTGTCTACTTAATAAAAAAAACTAACAAAAAAATGAATAAAATTACATTTTTAAAACTATTTACTTTAACTTCCATTGAGAGATAAGAATATTTTTCACTTTTCCTGTAAAATTACAATTTTGGAGAAATGTTTAGTTGAACAGTGATATGAGTGTGTTTACACAAAATGACCAATAAAATCCAAATGAGTTTCCTCATGATCAGATAACTGAATTGCTTTTAAACATTAAACATTTAAACATTAATTGTGGATCTCTGATTTTCTACACTAACCTAATTATTATGCGCATGTACTTAATTGACTTATCAGTGCACCCCAGCTATTGCTTGTATTTATTGAATTCCAGCTTATCTGATTAAAATTTGTGAAGGATTGATTAGAAATTGGATGATAGGTTAAACTGACAAATAATTTATTGTAACAGACCACAATTATCATTTTTATTTGCTTTACTTGAGTTCATTGTAAAATTATGATAAACAGGTATAGGTTGGTATCTTGTTTTATTTAAAGCACCCTGTTTAATTTATTTTTTCAAAGTCTGATCTTCACAACACGTGTGTGAACATGTATGATGGCACTAACAAAGGAGGTTTTTGAAGAGCTCAGAAAAAGCTGTTGATGCTTGGCAGGCTGGAAAATGCATCTTTAAAGAGTTTGGACCGGGTTTTGTCAGGTAGACTTTGTACAATTGGAAGAAATTCAAGACCATCCCCATGAGTGGTTGAATTACATAGGTCACACCATGAGCCAGGGGTGTAATTGTCTAAGAGGTAAGTCCTTAGCAACTAAAGGCTAATGTTAGTGACTAATGTTAGTCATTTGCCCACAATCAGGAGAAATCTTAACAACCATAGCTTGCAAGACAGACAATAAAGTTAATGCTTTGAAAGGGTCCATTTAAAGTCCTGACCAAATGAAAGGTTACAGCAAGACCTGAAGCAAGCAGTTAATGTGAGGAAACCCACTAACATCTCAGAGTTGAAGCTGTTCTGTACAGAGGCAGTAGCTAAAAATGATCTAGGCTCATGTTGGGGGCAGTTACTGGACAGTTACTGGAAACAATTTATTTATTTTCTCCACAGAGAAATCATGCTGCTATACAGTGGAACCTCTGGTCATGAACGTTTCCGAACAAATTGCGTTACGATCAAAAAGTTCACGACCACAGTTTCTGGTTGCAAACAAAACACTGGCGATCAGTTTCCCCTCCAGTTTGTACTACACGCCAATGAATTATGGTCATGACCAGAAGTTCCACTGTATAGTGAAAGCAAGTGTTACATACCTTTATACATATTTATAATAGTATCATAAATAAATTAACAAGTATAATATTTGAAACTCATTAGTTTACTTTGGGGACAGCACAATGGTGCCATGCGTGCCACTGCCGCTTGTGTGGGTTTCCTTCCATCGTTTGAATGTATTTGTTTGTGTGTCTCCCCTCTGATAGACTGGTGACCTGCCTAGGGTGTTCTCGACCTTTTGCCCTGTGAGAGCTGGTATAGGCTCCAACTGGGTTTGGTATTTATGCATATTGATGTGTGAGTTAAATTAATATTATATATATATATATTATATATATATATATATATATATATATATATATATATATATATATATATATATATATATATATATATATATACTCACAATAATGGTATCAGAATCATAACCAAATTCATTTCTGTCTTTTAATCTTAGAATATTTTTAATATAGCAACCTCTTAGATAAAGATGTCTTCTACACAGATCACGCTTTTGTTAGACATGGCAATACAAACCATCTTTTGTGTCTAAGGCACTGATTTAGTTGCCATATTTAAGGCTGAAACTCCATCCACTTGGCGACGATGAAAGCTCCCTCCTGATTCTGCTTGGTGCAAACGCTTAGCAACCCTGGCCCACCCCATCCCACGCATCTCATGCTCTGATCGGGTGCCTCCCACCCATCCGTCTACACTGCCTTGTTTGCATCCTGAATCTTTTATTTCTCCTCTTTGCATGACTTCTGCTCTCTCTGCTCTCCCACCCACCAAGGCACTCTTCCCCTCTAGCAAAGTCCTCTGGGGGCTTCTGCTGGAGGACTCAACTACTGTTTGCTGGTACACGTTTTGAGTGTGAAGACTGCTGTCGTTCCTACTTTTGCTCCTGATCATGTTACAAATTAAGTTGGAGGTATATTTTGTATTTTTGCAATTTTGCACTAATATTTACATTGTGGTAATGGTAGCATGTTTTCTTCTGCATTTCTTTGTCAATATTTTTTCCTTTATTATACTTTAAAATGAGCTGCTTTTAATTGAATCACAGCACAAAAAATGGGCAATGATTTTCAAACAAACAGTGGTGCATTAAAAAATGCACAGTCAACAATATGACATAAATATTAAGCTTTTATTCAGTTAAAAAGTGCAAATGTAGACTTATATTAAAGTAATGTGGCTTTTGCTTAAACATGAAACTGTTGTAATATCAGGGTGAGTGCAGATTTTTTTATATATACCAGATTAACCTTGAAAGCTTTTTATTGTTTTAGCTAGCCTGCAATGTGTTTCAAACCCATCTTGTATTTACATTCTGATTTTGCTGGCCAAAATGTTTGCTGCTTTTTCTTTCTCTCCTGCATTTAAGAATCTGAAACCTTCACATTTTTATAGAAGTTATCATTTTATTCATTCTTTTTCTGTCAGTATCGATTTAAATAATTGTTATTGGTGCAGCGCTGATAATTTATAGTATCATCTGTAGCAAAAAAACAAAAAACTTACACACTTGTCACCCACCATGGTCCTGCACACAGTTTCAAACATCTCTTCCCCACTAATTCCAGCCAATAATCATCTCCATTGGCCGTATCAGATGCATCATTGTATGTATGGGGCTGCATGTTGGGGTTTAGGAAGTAGATCACTAGGAGGAGTTGTAACACTGTTCTGCTTATGTTTAATGCTTTCTAATGTAAGTATTTAATAACAAAATCATTGCATTGTAGCTAATCAATTAGTATTCCATTCTTCATTCAATAAATGTAGATAATTTTCCTTTATATTTGAAAAATGACCACAAATGCAGTGTTTCAGTCTTCTGCATAAGCTTGAGGATCCCTGTGTAAATTGCAGGTGTTTTGTTGATCTTCCAAGAGAAAATAAGTTAACACATCTTCTACAAGGGAACAGTCTTTAATGTGTTTTTTTTTTGTTAAATGTCGGTGCACAATTTCTATCTAATATAATGGGGGAGACAATAAAAAAGGCATAATAATAAATGAACGAAAATGCCTTTTGATTTTTTTCTAATATGTTAAATGTAGTACAAGAAAAATGTAGTACAAATGTAGTTAAAGAGTAGTTCTGCACTAAAAACTGTGCTTTATTTTAATTTTTGCAATGCTAACCAGACAAGACTTGTAGCTTATAAGCAGGAAATGAAAAAAACACACATTAGAGTACAGTTGCATTCTCTCTCCTCTGCTGAAAATGTAGGTACAATTCTTTATAGGCCATCCATGATTCTGAAATGCCGATCAAGTATTTTCAGAACTGGTTCTCTGGGCACTCATCGACAGCTCTCCAGCTATTTCCCTTCTGTTACTTGTTGTCTATATATACACACAACACATGTCGTAGTTTCAAATGTAAAAATGTTCAGGACCAAGAATGCCTGCAGGTAACATCATGTCTTAAGACCTTTGCTCCACGAAGAGGAGAGAAAGGAAAAACAACAATAACAACAACAAAGAAAAAAAACAATACTTTTTTAGAAATTAGTAGGCGGATTGCAATAACAGAATCTACTGAAACAAGAACCATCTCCAAGGCTATGATTGCATTCCCAAGCATCACTCCGGTCCACCACAGATCAAGAAGCAGTTCAGATTCTTTATAGCTGTGTTCCTCTCCACACTGTGCTTAACCTTTTCACCAGTTCTGCATGTGTTCCCGGGCTGATTTAGACTGAATCATTCAGAGAGGAAGTGTGCTGCTGAGTGTGATTATACATCTCCTATTGCAAATTTCTGGATATTTTCTAAATGTTGTATTATATTTTTTGTGTTACAGAAATGCAAAAGACAAACTTCAACTGACTAATAGATTTAGTGCTTAAAACATTTGTTCCCATTTCTATAATTTAATCTAGGGAAAGACCGTGAAAAATAATATTCTTGTGTAGCTTGTGGTTATTATAAAGAATACATTTAGAGAATTGGGACCCATGATTTTGCTGGACCTGCCCTGAATAGGAGAATGAGAACACTCATTGGCATTTCCATAAAAGAATTTAAGCATGTTTATTTTTATTAAACTGGGTTGTTGGATTTTGATCTAGACAGGAACAATAGTATAGAATTTTAGGATGTCACTTTCTTAATGCCTGCATCTTTTTGAACTACAGCTAATGGAATATGACTGGACAGCTCAGAGGGCTTGCAGGAGAACACAAAACACCAACCTTATAACATTAGCTAATGTAATCTATTACTACACTGAGTGGTGTGGGGAAAAATGAGCCATTTTATATCTGGGCACGTGATTTTACCATGTAGTAACAATCACTGCCTTGTATGGTTATATGTCGGTGTCTGGTTATTGAAATTAAGCTTCCAGATACTTCGAACCCAAAACCAATATAAGCAGTAGTAAATTATAAATAAATAAATAAATAAATAGGATCAGTTGTGGTCCACTAGTGTACAATCCATAATTGGATGTCCTTTTTTCAGAATCCATTTGCTTATGTATATGAAGAGAACACAATCTTAAATAAAATAATCCCAGTTTATTTAGCTTCCTCCGAGTAGATCAGGGGGGCCAAACCTCAAAGCACACTTTAGGTCACGGGCCGAACAGGATGTTGTTTATTGAACAGACTAAGGTTTTTGAACAAAAATGTGAATTGGAAACAGACAGCCACATGCAATATCATTCCAAAAAAAATAAGCTGAAACTTAAAACAACTTAAAATATTTTGCTCTCCACAAAAATATCTCCTGTCAAAACAATACAAATTCAAAATATGAACATGCTGCAAAAAACCCTGAAAAAATAATCAAAAATTGGGCTTTTAAGTAAAAGTTAAAACAATAACAAGTCATTTTCCATTTTCTTTGCTCTTGTGCCATTTGTCAGAGCTGGATGCTTGGCATCTTTTCTTGGCAACAAGTTAGTTTATGTTTGGCCATCGTTAGGGGCTCAGCTTTGACTTGAAATTCCCAGGTTTATTATCATCATGCGCTTGGTTTATCTGACGTAATTGACGCGGGAACGATCTCTGTTTGGTAAGGCAACTGTTGCGCTGCATTATGGGATTTGTAGTGTGTGTTTTCGGCGCTTCATATCGACGGGCCATTAAAATAAGATATATAAATTGATCTAGTACAATTGATAATTGTACACCGGGCCGGATGTGGCCCGCGGGCCTTGAGTTTGAGACATGTGCAGTAGATGGTCAGAAGCCAATACGTATCTTCTATAATAACGTTATTCCAGGCTGGAACTCCAAGCCATTTTCTGTTCCTGCTTGTTAAAAGGCTTTTCAGAGTAAAAGCTTCAATGGCCTACAGGCTGAGTGATTGACTTTCCCAGTCAAGAACTTTCACTTTCTGTCCCTTAGAAATCTCTGCAAAAGTCTGGTGTTTCCTGACTGTATTTTCCACTATTCTGAAACAGTTAAATCTATGTCTCACCTTTCTATATACGACTTTGTCCTAAAACTCTTTTTGTCATTTTTAGTGAGGAGTAACCTGTTTTTTAAGGATTATCAGTGGACTGCATCTTCTAGTGAACCCTCTGAGGCCTGTTGTTGAAACCTTTAGTTATGCCAGTATTTGGCACATAAATACCTGCATCTTAAGACTGTTCTGGTACTGTTCAAACGATTTTTCTTTGCTGTGACATGAAGGATTTCTTGGGTATGTCTGCTAGGTTGTTCCCTGATGCAAAGCTCTCTCATGCAAATTTGCTTCTAAACAGTTTACCTGACATTTGTTTTGGAACATTAAGGCTATTTTCTTGCATACATTTTTCAGACACAAATGCCACATATAGACTTAAGTTGCTTATGAACTAATTATGCCAACACCTTTTTACTTTACAAACTTTTGAAGAACACATAGTAAACTGTACTGTATTAACAAAGTGCTGTGAAATATTAAGCTCTCATTTATTTATATTTTAAAAGAAATCACCATTTGATTAAAAAATATTTTATTTATCATCTATACAGCTAACTAGTGAAGCATCTGGTAGAGTGGGTAGTGGATGTACACAGAGTGTTAAAATGCCAGCAGTGCTACTGTGATTGAGATACTCGTACCAGTACACACCCATACCATCTCCAGTCATACTATGTTACAGTCCATCACCCAAATCCAAGTCATTAGTGGTCCTATGATGATCCTCTTAGGGTATTAGGGTATCTAAAATTATAGGGAAACCTAAAGACTGGCTATTCATATAAAAGTCAATAAATGTGAATCAAGTATGAGTGTCTATATGATGGGTGGCTCTAATGAATTTGTCAGTTTTCCCATGGCTGAGAAGGAAAATGAGAAAAATGGAAATTCATTTCTGGAGGGCTACACCTAGTTGAATAGAATAATACAGACAAGATGTAATAGGTAATAGGGCAACTGTTGACACTGCTGGCCTCAATGCCATTTGTGGGATGAACATGATCTCTCTCTCTCTCTCTCTCTCTCTCTCTCTCTCTCTCTCTCTCTCTCTCTCTCTCTCTCTCTCTTTCTCTCATTTTCTCTCTCTCTCGCTCTCTCTCTCTCTCTCTCTCTCTCTCTCTATCTTTCTCTCATTTTCTCTCTCTCTCTCTCTCTCTCTCGTTTTCTCTCTCTCTCTCTTTCTCTTTTTCTCTCGCACTCTGTACGTGCTGAATTTTAATAATTTTTAAATATAGATCAGGGGGCTGCCCTCACTCAGAGTTTAACTTGCAAAAGGATTATATAAGGCTCAATGCACTGGCCACATGCATTTCCACACATTATTTCCAATTCAGCGTCTGTCTGTATTGTACAACAACAAGCACAGGCACAGTGAGCTCATACTTTTTGTGTGGAGAAACTCCATTATGTCAAAGCACTTCCAGGAATTGAAACCATAGCAGTCTCTGGTGGAAAACACTGCCTTGAGAGCATGCCTTTGACACTGGATCTGAACGGATGTTTGAATAGTTCTCCTATCAGCTCAGCACCCCCTTCCCCAAAGACCCTTTGAGGGCTGGAATAGTGAAGTACATAAATCAAAAGACTGAGGGGAGATACTGAGAAAATTTTGGGCAGTTAGGATGGCAGGAGAGCTGTATTGGCTAAAGGGTACTTTATTTGATAGGATGGATTAAAATGGCTCTGATTCTTATCAAACCTCAAATGGGTGAAAAATGGGCAAGGGCTTTTTAAGGGAAGAACAAATAATGTTCTGAGTGCAGAATTTGTAACCTGAAGAGATTTCATACAGTTTTCCCTCTGTGTGATATGGACCTCTGTGCAGCCAGACATTTTTATTACCTCAGTCTCATTATGTAACTCATTGGGACAGAATTACTAAACATTTGTGGTGGCGCTATGCAAATCAGAAGCATTGATTTATCAACATGTGCCTTTTGTGCGAGCAAATGTGATGCCAACTGGAAGGATTTAATGGTTCTGACCTCATGAATATGTATTTTAAGGAGGGGCATTGTGGAGGTGCAAAAATAGAAGTGAAGGTTATGCAAACTGACAACCTACAGTGATTTACTTTCATGGATTGACAGGAAAAGTTGCTTTTTTTACACTCAAGGGAGAAGGAGGCACAACCTTGACACTGACTTCCATACTTAAAGCTTGGGGCAATATTTAATCAGTGAAATAATTCACTTTGTTATTTGTTTACTTTAAAATTAAAATTACCCTGTTATTTCAAATTTTAGAATTACTGTCCAAATGTATGGAATTATGTTTTCAATTAAACACAGCCAATGCCAAGCAATAGACTGGTGACCAGGGTGTTCCTGTTTAGCCCTGTTAATACTGTAGCAGCTCAGGCAACACTCAGCCCTCCCCTCCAACCACTGATATCCACCACGACAACCCTGGTTAAAATAAGCGGCTTGAATCATGAATGAATTAATTAATTAATACATTTAGATTGAACATAAATTCTGTTTCTGAACAACCTTTCAGCTTTCCAAAATGAATAGGAGGCTGTGAAACTGCCAAGAACATTAAGATGTTTTAGATATTTCTGGGAGATTGAACAAAGCTGTAGATTCTAAAATGTCCCGAAGCAGAAAATCATCTTTGAAATTAATATTCACCGTGCCTTTATATTTCAAATGAAATATTCATGTATTATTGATAATAAATAAATCAGAGTTCGGTGAATGGTCATTTAAAATGAATAATTATGGGAAAATAATGGTAAAAGAATTAAATAACAGAAACCTGTAGGGTCTTTTAATGCTGAATTATTCCCATGCTTTTGTTATTGCTCACTTCTTATATTACTTTTAAAGGTTAACTCCATTTCTAAATACTAACATTTTCTTTAGACTAAACACTAAAAGCAGACTGATTGACCATATTAAACATGGTCAGTCAGAAAATTCTAAAAAATTAAACCTCATAATAATTTGGGAAAATGTACTAAATGCTGGGAAAGTTTATACTGTTTTTCTTCAGTTCAGTTAACAGTTTGTCAAGACTCCCAAGGATGAGCTGTAAAGGTCTAAATCAGCTGGGAATACTAAGCAATAAACACTCAAATGCTCCACTGAACTCAATTACACTGGACATAAATGTATAAAAGTCATTAACCTAACTCATTAAAACTGCCCCTCACAATGTAATTTAAAAAAATGGCAGGAACTTATAATGAGCTTACATTATTTCTGTGGAGACTGAAAGCTTGTAGAGAGCACAGAAATACCTAGATCATGATTTTAAACCAAGATAATCTCTATCAAGCTGGCAGGTGAGAGCTACTATGCACTTCATGTGGATCATATAAAATGTCACTGCATATTTTCAAGGTGCCACTAACTGTTAAGAGCTGATTTATCACATTTACTCTCCAATTAGACAAATTATAGAAAGGAAAAACATCAGCAAAGATTAGAGATGCTGCTCCAGCATCATTTGAGAGCCCTTGGAGGAAAAAGCTTAATTATATTATATCAGCCTAACTGGGGTAAGTGATGGGGTAGGAACAACAATCCTAGTCATGCACAGGCTGGCCAGTTAGGATTCTTTGGACTACATGGCACTTGTGGATGTGACATTGCTATGGATTCAATTGAAAGGCTCCATAAATCCATTAGATTTTATTTTATTAGCTAATTTCCTGGAAAATACACCTAGTGCTGAATTACATTTTGCTTAATTCTTGTTAATATGGAGAATGTCCAATGAAATTGCTGTGCAGTCCTGGCCTAAGCTCAATTCCTGTCTGGAAAGCTCTAGAGGTTTTGTCTGATTGATTTCATTACATTGATCTAATATAATTGATGGGAGTAAATATTTAAGTTGTATTAGCTAAAAATATTTTGCTGCCTGTTCAGTGTTACTGAATTACATTGTATACACATATCATCATATCATCACTGTCAGTTATGTGTTTTTTGCAGAATTTGACAGCTAGTCTTAAATTTCATGGTAAGCAAACCAATCAAAAGGTGATTGGTGATTTTGAAAGAACTTTAACAGCATTAAATTACATTCAGATTTAATTATGTTTCCCTCTCCTGTCCAGGCACATTTGTTGGAAAGAATCTGCAACACTATATGTCAGAAAAACCTGTAAGTTCAACAAACTTAAAAGTTAATTAACTTTCATTTTATGGACTGCAACATATTTCTTTGTTGGGAAAAAATGTTGGGAAATCGACTGCCTCACTACTTCTGAGTGAATTAACAGTTTGATTTTATTTCAGTTAACTCTACAGACAGTTTTGAATGTAATTAAACCATTTAAATAAAGCACTAAAAAGTTTTAGCATCAAAGAGTATTTAGTTAGTCCTCATTTACTAGATATTTATAATTCTCTGAATATTTAAATTATTTATATCAAATATCAAAATAAAAAAGGTAAAAAAAAGTGCCTAAACAACTGAATGTGTGTGAAAAAAAAAAAAAAAAAAAAAACACTCCAGGACGATCCCCAAAGGAGAAGACACCATGTGGCTTCTACAGAGCAGTGGACTAGGACTTTATATATGAGTCATATGCTGCCAAAAGCCATGCTCAGGCAGCTCAAGCAATTTTATTTCTGGGAAGATGATCTATGATCAATAAACTGACAGACTGATTCTACTTCTCACCATTCCAGTCACTCAGCTGGAAGAGAAAGTTTGCCCAGACTGCTATAGTTGCATTGAATCACTCCCCTTCATTTTGGCTAACCTCATTTTCATCTCACTTATTTCCATACTTGAAATTCATGACATGCAAATACAAAGCTTTCCTAACCTCAAGGTAGCCATTAGTGCTATAGGCATATTATGACAATATTGCACTCAAAGAGCTTTTTAGATTGATACCCTAAAATGTCTTCCACTCTTCAAACAAATGTATAGCAATAGCAATGCTGACAGATGCCTTGATGAAGACAGATTTGTCTTAGCACTGGGATGTATATATGTGACCCTGCCCACCTAAGCAGAAAACTGATTTATACTTCTTCACAGCAAGGGCTGCTCCAAATGCAAACTTTAAATCTACCTAAAAAAATAATTACATGGTGCCTCTTGATCAAAGAACTCATAACATTTATTGCGACACATAGATTTAAGGTTTAGAGTCACCCGTAGTAACATTTACATTCACTATATTTGTGCAGAACTAATACTGCGATAGAAGGAAAAAAGGTTTACAATTTCTAGAGTCCTTTGTTAATTTTCCTCTTCCATCGACTCACTCAGAAAGACTGGACAAAAATGTGTGCTTGTATGTTAGTCCAATTATGCCGACAAGGCAATAAATATGCATGACATTAAGGGAAACTCAGCATGGTGTTTAATAGCATTAACTTAGTGCTGTTCAGCCTCTTTCATTTGAAGAGGCTTGGTTTGAGCTCCTTTTCTGACCGAATGCTTAGAGAGCCCTCTAGCCTGCATGTGATCTGTAAATCTACGCTGCTCCTCTTGTATCGAAAGTGTGTATCACATTCTGTCCTCTCTGATTCTAAACTGTTGTAAAAGTTGGTGATTTGCTATGGATCTGACCCATAAAAAATGCATAAGAACTGTAGTCATGTACCAGCCAGCAATGGTGCTTGATGGCTGCTGTAGATACTGACACAATGGCAATAGCAGTTAGTTTGCATTGTGTCATGATTTGCACACAGAAATATCAGAACCCACTTAGTTATGCCTACTAATCACTAGCACTGTTACATTTCAGTTCTGAGTTTTTGGATGAAATCACTGAATATGAGTGTGAGTCATAATGGTGTAATACAGAAAATCTGCATAAGAAACTGCAACAAATGTTGCACATTAATCACACCCATATGGTATCACTTTGCAATGCAAGCTCGTTGGTGCCCAAGAATATGTAATGGGTGCTTGTGTATATGTTATATTTGATGTATATTACATATAATCAGGGTTGAAACAAAGCCTACTATTAGGCAATTTTCGAGGTGAAAGGAAAATGTACATAACTGTGACGTCTCCAGCTTATGATATCTTGGATATCCAGCAACAAGCACATTTTCTTTCCATTTCCTAAGTGTTTCTTTTTTAATCATTAACATGTGAAGAGTTTAGTCTTCAGTACCTTTTAGTACCTTTATTTTCATTAACACATGAACGATCATAATTTCAAGGGTAAGTTGAGTCAGATATTCATCTACTTGGAATCAGATGAAGTTTGCTCATGCATTTTATAATAGTGTGATACAGTAGTGTTACTATTTTGTTGCATGTATAACTATACCTATATCTATTTATTTCTATATCTATTCCACACTGCTCTTTAAAATGATGCAGAATTTTGTTAATAAACACCATTCCTGCCAAAGGAAAAAAAACTCTTTCAGACACTAGAGTGTGAACATGCATATCATATAGTGTGCACTGATTTTTTCTTTTTTATTAAATCAAACCATGTCTCAAACCATGTCCATTAATAAAAGACGCAACAGTTTGATACACTTACCGCAGTTTTGATTGAGTTCATGCACAGCTGAGCAGCTTCTTGTCTGTGGAGGGATGAGAAGAAGGTGAGGTAAAAAAGCAAAGAGTGGTACGATCTGTTCTTCACTCCAACTCTGCCTCATCTGTGAGCGAAGTGAGCGCTTGTGGAGTGCTGGCGGCACATTTGACGAACATGAGCAACAGGCTACAGCCCTCCCTCCTGCACTCGCTCTCTCACTTACTCACTCACTCACTCACTCACTCACTCACACACACACTCACACACACACACACACACACACACACACACGCATGCACACACACACACACACACATACACACGCACACACACACATGTACACATCAACAGCTCTGAGCTGTGACATCAGAGGTGGGATGTGCCATTATTCTAAGAGCTTTTGAGAGAAATCCATAGCAACCAGCTTGTAGCAAGAGGTGGATTCCCCTCCTTCTGCCAGGAATAATCACTGCTGGTGGCTTTTCTTTTTCTTTTCTTTCTTTTTTTTAGCAGCAGGTTGGTATATGCTGTCATAAGGATTGGGATGTTTCCTCATGTTTCTCTACTATTTCAGCCCATCACCATGCATTTTGTCTGAAGGATGATGAGAGGAAGGCTTAACTTCTGTGAAGATCTATGACACTAGCATGTTTTGTTTGAATGTTTCCGGTACTCGAATCCTGGGGCAGTGGTTTAAAACTGTTTTTGATCTATATAAATATGATCCTTTAATATCTTAGGCTTGCCAGTGATTTTTCAAGTGCATCGAGCATTGGCTGAAGATTAACCTTCAACACATTTAAGTAAGCATATAAATCTTTAGAACACATCATTGCTGCTTCTGACCAAAGATGCAGATATTGAGCAAAAATGAATGAACAACACACTAGCACTTCTAGCTTAATGATCATTAGGATGCTCTGCACGTACAGTGATTTGCCACTAGACATTATCTCTCGAATACAGCGCCGCCTGCGTTAGCTGCCATTATTTTCTATTGATCCACCTGCTTCAAGCAGTATTTGTGAGCCTACAGACTATGGATTTGGAAATTCAATTGGCAGCAATAACAATTACTTCAAGGCAAGTCTTTTAGTAGAAGAGCATGAAAACACACTGTTATTTTGCCTTCAAACATTTAACAATTATATGGAAGGGGTAAGAAATATGTATTATGAACACTGCCGGAAAGAAAACCCTGAGTTTGGAATCCATTACAGGTGATAAATTATCCAAGTCCCAAATAAGCTTTCATTGCTTCTGGCCACTGTGTAAGAAAACTGTACATAGGTATAATGTTTTGGTCAGAAAAATGAATTCCTGTACAGTGCAATGTTGAGATTTATGACACTATTAGTTGTTAATTGCAGTACAACACCAAGGGCAATACAGTGTGTGCTGAAGCAAGGATAAAGAGACAAGTTTCATCTGACAAAACCAATGAAGACCTTTAATGTGGGCCAAATTGTTATGATTTTAATGTAAAATGTATGTCCAAAAAACTCTGCTTTTGTTATGCAAAAGATATAGATTCCCACTTTTAAACAGAAAGCTTCTCAAATTAGGTTAATGATAAAGATGGGTAAAATGATGGGAAAAGTAATGTGGTTGGTAACCTCAATCTAACAAAGAATAAAATTAATAATTATAAGCTTTCATTTAAAATATATTTAATGTAAGAAAAAAAGTTAAAAATAAATAAATAAATGTTAGCATTCCTAGACATCCTTGTGAACAAAATATACCTGCAGCATGTACCTACAAAAGTTATATTTGAATGTAATGTTTCACTGGGTAATAAATCTGAAGTGACAAAGACAACAACTTCCCAAGGTACCCTTAACCTGGAGAAAATTTGAGAACAAACCATATGGCTACATTACAATGAGAAATGTGGCTGCTTTTTGTGTAATTATCTGACAATACTCATGCCGGGGCAAATATAAAAATATTTAGAAAATGTTGGAATTGAGACTACATCTACATTTATTAGCATAATGGTGAAAATAATCATTCAGTTCTGCTTTTATAACAAGATTGTTGTTCTTTCTGTGGCTGTAATTTTAGCTGTGTACAGCTTAAAAGAGTTTAATATGAAATAATGATGATTACTTACAGATAACATTAGTTTTTTGTTATCCTTGTTAACCTTGGGAAATGAATGTTGTGAGGTCTGGCAGGTCCTAGGGTTAGGGTTAGATGGCAGGTCCATCAAGGCCTCATAAGCCATAACATAGCTCTTTTAAAACAACAAATTATTGAGAAAGTATATTCTTCTCCAAAACACAAGCACCTATGCCAACTGTCTAATTATTTTTGAGTCCCTAAAAATGGGTTGACCTGACCTGGATGGAAATATTTAATTTAAAGTTGAATTCCAGCTGCAATTTGCTTGGGCATGCCGCTAAAATGATAACTGTATAGGTGTCCTAATATTTATACACCTGACTCTTTCTATTAACTTGTAAAATGCAGTAAAATTAATTACATGTAAATCACGTCACATAGTGTTTTACTGTCGCAAAGTACATTAAATACGTCATGAAGCATGACTTGGAAGCGAAAGTGAAAGTGACTACCCTTGTCATGAAACGCAGCACAGCACAACACAATGAAATTCAGCCTCTACGTTTCACCCATACACACGCGTGCAGCAGGGGTAACTTTGAAGTATTGATCAAAACTAAGCTTTGTCTGATGATAATATTTTAAAAGCATTTTAATACCAGAATGATTCCTACATCCCTGTTTCATCATAAAAGACAAATTAACTGAGACAAAAGTTTAGGTCCCTGGATGCTCTGGAGAAATTCTGTATTGAAGAGTGGGCTTCAATGTTTTTTAGTGCACTTCATTCTCGTCAAGCATTATATGAGAATATTCATTGCAACTAATGCTGGCAATCAAAGGTTAGACTGTAAGGTTCCTGGTTGGACTTCTCTCATGTTTTCAGCATATGATTGAGCAGATTAACCACAAAGACACAAAGTTTTTGCCTATTCATAACACAATAATAAAAGTAGTTTAATACATAATATGTGCCATTTAAACATGCCACTAAGTGTTTTTCCAATGATCATATGTTTCATTGAAGGACAAATCTCATGTACCCCAGTGTGTAAAGACTGCAAGAAAAAACACTGTAATCAAATGCTTCTAGTGTTTGACTTTTCTGTGAAGGAATTTGGACTATACCAAAAAGTTCTATTTCAGTCACATTGGATTGTTTTTGGCAATGAATTGCCCTTTTCTGCTCCTGCCATAAAATGTCAGCCATTTAGAGTTGGACTTGCTCATATGCTCTGGATCATTCATAGCACAAAACGGTAAACATGCAGTCAGCTCCCATAAAAACTGGCTGTTCAGATTAGAAAAAAATAGTGCAATGAATGAAACAAAAATAGGCACCATTTATTTTTACCTTTTTAGAGTGCTGTAGAATGAAACTAAAACAACATTAGGACCTGTCTACATACAAGATTTGGAGGGAAATATGATCATCTGTTTTTAAAAAAAGGAGCTAAACTGTGCTACTCTGATTATCCTAATCAATTCCAGCTATTTGTTATTCTGTACCATGTGAGAATTTGGCTCCCTATTCAAGTCTGTCTCTTTTAAGTTAATCCGCAGTCATTTATGCAGATATTCACAGCTGATGCGGTTTACATTTCAGCCATTGATGTAAAGAAGCTTAATCCCAAGGGTTTCTTGAATAGGAATGCATCTAAAATCAGGCAGGTCATCGGCACTCTCACTGCTCGAAATGCATCTCCCATAGATTTCAACCAATGTCTGTTGTACTTAGGACTCCACAAAGTTCAGAGAAAGGTCAGAGGTTTACCATCATTATGCAATCTTCATCACCCACTTTATTCTTTCACACATAAGTCATGGAATTTCACACATTTGACAATGGCCCCTCCCCCAAAAGAGCCCATGTCCCATATCCACAGAACACATTGTGTAAAATCTGCTTAGAGATTTCAATGATAGTTTATCATTGTTGACAGAGAACCATTGGAACTAGTTTAGAATGAACCCAAGTCATTCATCAAGTATTAGACGTAAAACAATCTTTGCTTTCATTGTGTTGATTCTGATATACAGATCTTTTCCAGGTGCGTTTGTAATAAATAAAAATAACATCAGTTTATACTTACAATGAAAAATTAAGAACTTTCTGTATTCCCGTAAGCATACCTTCCGATAATAATACAACAATCCATATGCATATACCAGGTCTGTTTTGCATAATTATAAAATAACTGAGATCAACCAGAAGCCTGGGGAGCAGTGACGACACCTTGCTCAAGGTCAACCTACTAGTCTGGGATTCAAACCCATGACCTTCTGATACTGGGGCCAACTCCCTAACCAGTAGGCCACTGCTGCCTAAAGACAAATGCATATAAATAGTGTATATACACAATATGGACAAGGTTATTACCCATAGAGTAATTTTTTTGACATTCCATTCTAAATCTACAGGCATCAAAATGGATTTTGTTCTTCCTTTGCAGTTACTACAGCTTCCACTCTTCTGAGAAGGCTTTGCACAATATTTTGTAATGTGTTTTTTGGTATTTTTACCAGTTCATCAAGAATAGCATCTGTGGGGTCAAACACTGGTGGACAAAAATCTGTCTGATTTAGTTAATCTCAGGGGTGTTTGATGGATTTGAGATCAGGGTTCAGGACAGGCCGATCATGTTCTTTATGGACTTTGATTTGTGCGCTGGGACAGAGTCATTTTGGAACATTAAAGAGCATTTCCTAAACTGTTCTAACAATATTGGAAACATAGAACAATCCTAAGTGTCTGAATGTGAGGTGGCACAGTCCAGTGTGCTTTGCACTTCTTTATCTGACGCTTGCCAATGCATTTGCAGATGTGAGACTTGCGTGCACCTGCTCTGCCTTGGAAACCTATAAAATTAACCTCCCTGTGCACAGTTTTTGTGGTGAAGTTAATGCCAGAGAGTGTTTAGAATTCTGCAGCAGCTGAATCAGCAGAGGGAATATCATGAGCCTAAGCATTCAGCAACTCAGGGGCTCAGTTGGACCGCAGAATGTTAAGTAAGGAAGAAATTTCATGAACCTTTTCATATTGCAAAGGTGTTGTCCTATGGCAGTACCACCTCAAGTGACTGAGCTTGAGCCTTCTCTAAAAGGTTCCAAACATTGTTAAAGAATATACCTAAACAAACAATGTCATTAAGAGCAAAGGAAAAGGAAAAGATTTTCAATTTATTTCAAAGAGTAATAAGCTAGTGACAGTCCTTTAGTTCAAAGACCATGATAACAAGCCTGCACTATTGCAGTGATGTGATCTTGATAATTATGAATTTGTAGCACGCACAGCATGATAACCTAGATGATAGCCTTCTTCACTTAACAGCAAGTAGGAGTATAATACGGACACAATGTTAAGTGCCAGTAGGCCTGAATAGTGACTGAGGCATCAAGATGCAAAATATGCAAAAAAAATTCTTGACATCATTCAGCCACCGATTTCAAATGCCATGCCCTTTTGTCGATTGCTTCACAAGAAGTTGTTCTCTGCTGTTCTCTGCCAGCTGCTTGCATGGTTAATATGACTCCAGCAAACTATATATCTTTGATTAACCGTATGAGAGACATTCAAAAATTCATGACTGCACTCACGTTTTGGACAGAAAGATATAATATTACAAACATGTTGGGGGAACAAGATTGTGCTTGAGTCTGCCATTCTTATTGTGTATTATTGGACATTACAGTTAATGCATTTTCACTGAAAATGCTGGGCAGCAGTGGTTTTATTTTTACTGTTTCATTTCGCTGGCAGAAATCTACACATAATGCAGCACCTATGCAGAATCACTCAAAACAGCATCAAATTTTTTCATCAAACTCCAAAACAAGGTACTGTACTTCCACCCTTGAAGTACTGCCTGGCTTAATTTATAGTTCCTGTTCAAAAATACCTAATTTGAAAATATTAAAAGCATGATAATTGGCTGATGAGGTGATTTAGGCATGTTTGAGTTGGATAAATATGCAACTGTGCACTTCTGGGCTGGATTGGGCATAACTCTACAATGATGACTCCTTCCTTCTAAGAGCACACCAGATGAGTCCTATTCCAAGCATAATTAATCATGTTAAAATAAGAATACATAAATGAGTGGATTTAAGAAGCATTCTCAGTGTGCACTATATTCTAACAGTTAGGGTTATGAACCCCGGGGTGGCCTAGTGTTTAGGAAGATTGTGGGTTTGATTCCCTCACCAGTAGGTTGCCCTGAGGTACCCTTGAGCAAGGTACCGTCCCCGTCACTGCTCCCCAGGCGCTTTCAATAACTGCCCCCTGCTGCACGTGTGTATGGGTGAAATGTTGAGGTTGAATTTAGTTGTGTAGTGTGTTGCATTTCACAATGGCAAGGGTCTTTCACTTTTCACCCTCTAGGGGCCGTTCGTTTGAATGGTAAAGGCATGTGGTAGGAAGATTAGGCAGGTGGTATTAGGATGTCACAATACACAATTTATTCATAACCAGTAATCATAAATGTTATTTGTAACACATCTTGACAAACTGCAAAAGAACTCTATTTATTAATCTGAAATATACAGTCTAGCTAAAAATGACCAGGGACTAAGCTATTACAAAAATTTGATATCGACTTAAATTTGATATCAGACTTAAAGCTATATCATCTGTATTCTTTATGAAGTCTGTTTTGTAGTACTGATATGTGGTTACAAATGTAAAATATCCAAATATATACATAAGATTATGCAATAATTAAACAGACATTTGCTAAAGGGTGTAAAAGTGGTCCTATATAAAGTAAAGCAGTCTTAATTCTTAATTCACACATTGTGAGTTTCAGAATATACAGCTAATGTGCATATGAAAAAAATCTCCGGTAATCTCATAATGAATATTTATCCTTTTTTTTTTTTTTACTATTCTTGTCATTGCGAGGTCACACCACAGCACACAGTGAACCACAACAAAATTGGAGCTCTGCATTTAACCCACGCAAACACTTTGCAGCAGGGGGCAGCTATGAAAGCTGGCCAGGGAGCAGTGACAGGGATGGTACCTTGCTCAAGGCTACCTCAGGGTAACCTACTGGTAAGGGGTCTGAACCCACAATCCTCTGATCCTGTGGCCAACTCATTAACCACTAGGCCACTGCTGCCCCAGCAGTGGATTGAAGCTTATATATAATGCTGTATGTAAAATGCTGCATAACTGCGTAAATTGATACATCAAGTAGGATAGTATCAACACCAAAGTTATGCCCTAAACTAAACATTGATTTACAAATTACCAGCAAAGGGTCTTGGTGTAGAGCAAAATGTATAATGGAATTCTATTTGCATAATGTCCAAATAGACATCAACCACACGGTCTGGCAGGGGTTTAGAGAATTAATGTACAATTTTGCCTCCATGGCATCTGGACTTCTTAGGCCTTCAGTCTCCTCCGGAGGGCAATTAAGTGAGTATGCTGGTGCTGCTGCTGGTACACTACATCCTGCTGCATTTCCAAGTGTGAATCTTAAATGTGGGTTGTATACTGCAGAATTACTTGATTTGAGATACAGCTCTTAGTTGTGATAGTTGCCTTGTCAGTGTTCCCAGGAAGACCAGAAGAAGCAGTGGTGGCAGGCCTCAGTGGCATGGAACCTATAGTAGATGATACACTTTTTGTCAGGTATGGCCATTCATTGGTGAGATATGATCTTAAAGACGCATGTACACATTCAGTGCTGTAGAGAAGACAAACTCAGACTAAGATGAAAATATCATGAGTTCATCATCATCAGTTATCAAAATATCAAAAAAATATCAAAATATCAGCAAGCCTATTTCCTACTTCAATAAGAATGAAGTATCCCAGAAGTCATGCAGCCTCCGGTTACTACCATGAAACCACTTGGCCAGACCAACTGAAGAAGGCTATTACTCAGGCCACTCTACCCACCATTAGCTCAAATCCACCCTAAAAACCTTTTGCCTAATGATCTGTGAAACCGTTTACTCAATTAGTCCCATAAAGAGAAATTTTATCCATTCCTTTAACAAAGACACCAGAGAATGAAATAAAGAAATCAGATTAAACAATGCTTAAGACATTTTCAATTAAACCTGAGGAAAATAATCACATGGAACACAACTGGTATTTGTCATTTGAATAGCACACAATGAACCTCTACAAAATGCTTTTCTGCATTTAAAACACACTGACCAACAGTGTAACAGCTGCTACATCCAGCACCCAGGAAACAGTGATTGGGATGGTACCTTGCTCAAGAGTACCCCAAGGCAATGAAAAATGAAAAACAGACAGGCTTTTTGACTCCTACTCTTGAATAAATCTCGTCTCTGCCTTCTTCATGAAATACCATATAATCCCACAGAGCTATATACAATATTGTCATTGATAAAAGGTATTGCATTTGCACCCAGGCTTTTAAAGTGATGAAAATACTTGTTTTTATTTATGTTCAGAAGCTTTCATTGGAAATCCTACAGGCTAGAATCTGAAGGCAGCAAAAGTATGTCTTGCCTTGAGCGGTATAATGTGATGTGCTGGCCCTGCTAGAAACCCTGTATCATCACCAGTAGTGGGAGTGTGCATTACTTTTCCAGAAGGCTGAAGGAGTGATGTTAGCTGATTTTCCTTCATTAGAAAAAAAACATACAGAAAGACAAGCCGAAATGTACTTACCTACTATTACTTCATCTTACGCTTTCATAATTATCCATTATTTATTACTACCTGTCCTTAAGTCGTAATTATGCACCAGAATTTAGAATTCTGATTACGTCTGGTGTTATTATTTTTGTTCTATGGTGTGCTAATGGCTCCCCTTTGCCATATTGGTTTTTCTAAAACTGCCATTGGTTTGAAGGGTTTTTCCTTGCCAGAAATAATGAGGTACTCAGACCTATATTTCTGTAAAATAAAGCACTTTGTAAAAAAAGGGCTTTTGAGATTACTCACTTATAGTTAATTAAAATGTTTATTTTCAATGGATAAACATAAATATACAAATGCTCTATTGATACACACTTTTTGGTAGTGTTTTTAATTAAATCTTTATAAAAACTTTATTAAAAAAGTGTTAGTGAAATGGTAGGCCAGTAAAACTGTGTAAAAATGTACAACTAATCTTCAACCATAACACTTTCAGATTGATTTGAAGGAGCTGATATAGCTGTTGCATAGCTAAAATGAACACGCCTGACTTTTTAAACTGCTCTTTCTACTGGCCAAATACGAAGACTGCTGAGAATTTCTGGCTCAGCATTACTATGCGAAAGTGACTATTTGTCATTATGTATACAGTGAAAGTGAAAGTGACTATGTGTCATTGTGAATATACAACACAGCACACAGTAAACAATAAAATGTATTCTCTGCATTTTACCCATTACACGCAGTGCAGCATTGTGCAACCATACCTAGTGTTGGGGATGGTATCTTGCTCAAGGCTACCTCGGGTGAACCAACTGGGGTTTTCAATCCCTGACCACCACAGCCAGAGTGAAGTCTGATGAGTGCCTAAAATGATTTTATTTTATTTCATATATTTTTGTTTTTATGTTCTTAATAGTTTATCCTTTGCTAATAAATTAAACTTTTAATAAATTAATGTTTATATTCTATAATTATATAACATTTTTATTCCAGTTAACTGATTTATTTCATACAGCCCCTCACACAATGGCTTAATGTTATTTATACTAAACCAAGCTATATGGAAAAAAGCCCTCCATAAATGATATAGTCCTTTATAATTCCCAGTTGTTGTTCATTTGCTCCATTCATTCTACTCTTGCCCTACCTTCCATTGCTCTTCATTTTTTTTAATTGAGAAAAGAACAGAGGCAAAAGTTTCCTGACACAGTCATTATACCCATAGAACCTCAGATAAGGCTACACTACCGTGCCATTGCAAGAGTGTTAAGGTTTTGAGCAGCTAGTTTCGCTTCTCTAATGCAGTTTGATTCCACTCCTGTGCAGTGTGCCTCCAGATGGCTCACATTAAATGATTACAGAAATGACTGTACACAGGGTCAGGCTATTACATTAAAAGAGCATTCTTCCACTGCATGTAATAGTCATGAGCAACATGAAGAGTGACATTCCATAAGTTATTAGGGTCTGAAATCCCTGGAGATACAGTGTCAGTTTAGATCTTGGTGAAAAGTTTTTTGTTTTGCAATCAATACTACTAATAGACTTAAAAGCACATATTATGGAACCTGACAGTAGTTTATTCAAACATTATTGTAACATGATCTAGGGGTTTATTCAAGTCAGTTTATATAAGGCTTATACAAGTTCAGGCCACTCTACCAAGAACTTAAGAGATCTAATGTTTAATTGTATCAGCAGGTGAACTGAAATCCATTACGGTAGAACTGCACTGTAGGTACTACAAACCTACAGCAAGAAAAAATGGATGAAAACATAAGAAAATGAACAATAAAGAAAAAAGAAAACAGCTTCCACTTCGGCAATCTTTGCTTCTGCTGAACCCCTTCCCAATGGGTTGCCCTGAGGTACCCTTGAGCAAGGTGCCGTCCCCGTCACGCTCCTCCCTGCGATCGGCTGGCGACCTGTCCAGGGTGTGTCCCCTGTCCTTCGCCCTGTGTGAGCTGGGATGGACTCCAGCGCAACCCTGCTTGGGACAAGCAGCAGAAAATGACTGACCACTATACAGGGTTTTTCTTTTTACTTCTTTCCTTTTATTTCAGGGTGTTGACCAAAGGAGGATTGGTTCCCCTTTTGGGTCTTGGTTTCCCCCAAGGTTTCTTCCTCATATCTGGGGAGTTTTTCTTTGCCTCTGTCACCCTTGGCTTACCCAACTGGGGCTTGGACCTGGATTCTGTAAAGCTGCTTTGTGACAACAACGGTTGTAAAAAGTGCTATATAAATAAAGTTGACTTGACTTGACTTTTTGTCAATTTTGCCATGAGGTGCCATGTTGAACTTCCAGTGACCAGTACGAGAGAGTGTGACAGCGATAACACCAAATTTAACACACCCGCTCCCCATTCACACCTGAGACCTTGTAACACTAATGAGTCAAATGACAGCGGGGAGGGAAAATGGCAAATTAGGCCAAATGTGGACATTTTTCACTTAGGGGTGTACTCACTTTTGTTGTCAGTGGTTTAGTTTTTATTTTAAGGGGACAGCAAATTTACACTGTTATACAAGCTGTACACTGACTACTTTACATTGCATTAAAGTGCCGTATCTTCAGTGTTGTCCACTGAAAAGATATAATAAAATATTTAAAATGTGAGGGGTGCACTCACTTTTGTGAGAAAATGTATATTATCCATTTTGGACTATTTTGGTATTCTAGAAAGATGTTGTCACACCTTATTAATCACCATAAGCCATACACCTGCAGCCCACTACAGCAGAACTTCAAACGGGTTCCTGGCAAACTGCAGAACCCATCTGTTGTGTGTATTTGCTGTAGGGCAATTTCAAAATAATAGCTCTCCTGAATAAATGAACAGCACACTTCGAAAGTTCTGGGGCCCAAGATTAGATCACATTAATTTAAATGACATTACATTTTTGGTCAGAAAAGTACATCTCAGTAGTCATGAAAATGCCTTTATATTAACAATAACAACAACAAGGTTTAATTATATAGTGCCTTTCACTAACCCAAGGTCACTTTGCAATTGGGGAGAGAAAAAGAAAATAGGTAACAGAAGGGGAAGAGTAGCAGAGAGAAAACAGATAGAACATTAATTCGGTTTTGAATGTGGAGGAGTGGTAATTTCTTGAAGCTACTGTGGAAGAGAATTCCACAGCTTGTGGGCTGCAACCATAAATGCACTGGAGCCCATAGTGGACAGTCAGAATTTAGGGACAGACAGCAGGTTAGTAGAGGATGAAGAAGATAGTAGTTATAATACATACTGTTTGGTTTTTATTATTCAACACCTTTGCTTGAAAATTTTGCCTTATTTTCTCTGCATGAAGATTTCGTAGTAAATGAAAAACAGAAATAATTTGTCAAAATGCACTGTAGAAGATTCCACAGGTACAAAGTTTTATTACAATGGTGATTAAGTTCAATATCTTATTCTTAGCCGTGGCCTTGCAAGCAAAAACAGCCCTCATGCTGTCTTGAACTATGTACTCAAACAATAAAACAATATTGAAACGCATCAGATCTGTTACCAGCATCTTGGGATGAAAGGCTGTGTTTGTGATTTGTCTGTACTTTGTCTGCCTCCTGCTTTCTCTTAGCTGCAGTTTTAATGATGCGATTAGCAGGCAATGGAAACCTCTACTATGGCTCCAGAAACAGGGTTGTGAATCTCATCTACGGGGGAATAGATCAGCAATGCTGAGAACAATGCTAGTGCCAATTCCAGGAGGATCTGAAGTAGGAGGGGATGGAGAAACAGCTGTCTGGGCTGGCCAGGATCAGCATTTCTCATTCAAGCCCCTTTGGAACCCTATAAATGTATTTTGGAAGCATAAACTTATTAAGGAGGACAGAGCCTCTTTATTCAATCTGTTTGCAGACATCACAGTTCAGTATGTCCTCCTCCACCCCTTCTAATTTCACACCTTTCATTTTAAAGGGAAAAAAAAATGTCATCAAATTCAACATTTTGTTCCCATCATTTAAAGGTTCATTTAAAAAATCTAGCCCATACTGTACGACATTGGACACCGGTGTGGGGAAGGATGAAATGATTGGCCCTTAGGTATTGATTGATGTCTGTGTGAAAGTGCAGCCCTGAATAAGAATGCAACAAATAGTGCTGAATTATGTTCTCGTTCAAGTTCAGTTTGTTATTAAAGTTGCTTGCCAAGCCTTGCCAATATGGAAAGTTTCAGAATCTTTTAAGATTTATGTGAAAAACTCTTCTTAAAATGGATATATTTTATGTGCATCTGCAGGTCACATTCTTATACAACTAGTTTTAGTTTTAGTTCTATTTGCAGCTCCATCTATTACTTGCGCATATATTTTTGAATGATTACCAGAGGGTATTTGTTCTTCTGTTTTGGTGAAAGTGTGAGAAAAGCATGAATACTAACCAAAAGGTCTACTAAATAGTAATATCTAGCTGGAAGCAAATAATGAATATTATTACAGATCTACATAGAATAGAAATTACACAAGAAATGTAAAACTTACGATTTTTACAATGATTTATTTGCAAATGACATATTTGTATAGCTGGGGTGGTGTGAGTATGACGTAAACGCATAGCCAGGATGCTTGTGCTTAGCTTTATTAGGCATAGTGAACGTAAACAAAGATACAAACTGAAGCACCACTAATACAACAAAGATTACTCATGAGAATGCGCCATCTAGCGGTGGGTATTTTAAGCTGGCTCATAACCCGAATTTTAGCTCTCAACTCAAAACAAAAAAATGGCTTGTATATCAAAAAACTCGTTATTTGGGACACTCGCAAGTCAAAGTACCACTGTATATACCACTATATATATATATATATATATATATATATATATATATATATATATATATATATATATATATATTATAAGCTTAATTTAAGCTAATTATAAACATTTTGAAATTCAAAACAAACAAGTGTTTTGAAATAAAAACAAATGAGCTGTAGATTTTGCACAGTAGTGTACATTGAGTTTGTTAGCCATACCTACATTATAGCACCAATCATTTGATCATTTTTCAGAATCACCTTCCATATAGATGCACTTGGTCGGTGCACAATCAAGCTCCATGCAAGCCCCTGCTTCATTTATCAGACTTTTTCTGTCCCACACATATTGAAAAAGGACATTATCATTTAATTAGGACCATTCTTAGCAGTGATACCATACCATAGTATTACTTTGTTTGCATAGCTGATAACTTAAAGTTCACATTTCAATTTTTACAATTTTCTTTATTTCAGAAACTTTAGACATATTTTAAATAACAACAGCATGAATATCCACTGTTTTTCCCCAGGATAAATCCTATGACTGCATTTATACATTATGCATGACCACATCCAACTTCTGGGCCCACTTTCAAACATGGTAAACTGCTATTTTGAAACAAGACCAAAACAGAAATTATCATAATGTGGGCTTAACTATCTTGGCACCACAAGCACAAGCACAAGGCATCAATTCGTGAAGGTGATTTTACTTTCTGAGTCAGTGCACAAGTTTTTTTCTCAAGAGAACATTTTCTGACAAAAAACATATGGTGAATCTCACTTGAGTATTATTAGGGAAATTAACTTAATTTAAAGACAAGGTTAATTTTAGAGGTGTGCTCCTAAAGGTTGCTTTAACCAGGATCACAATTTTAGTGAGGTGTAATCTCACCTCATCTAATTGCAAAAATGGGACCTGTTGACCATAATAAAAAAAATTTATTGTTGAATATGTGTACTACACCAACTGCTTTTCCTTTTTAATGTAACTTTTATTATTTGTTACCCAACAAACTATGGATTTGTCATTGTGTTTAATTTAGGTTGTGAATTATGTTAGTTGTTTATATTTATGGCATTGAATACCCCATTTTATTATTAAAATACTACTTACTCTCTCACTCAGTTTCTTAGACACTTCACACAGCATGTCAATGGGATTAAGATCTGGGTTTTGACTCTCCAGGACTCTCCATTTCTTAGTTTTCAGGCAGGATTCACTGGTATGTTTTGGGTCTTTGTCATGTTGCAGGGTCCAGTTCTGCTTCAGTTTTAATGTTCTTATAGATGTTCACACATGTTCCTCAAGCACCCTCTAATACACGGTTAGAATTCGTGGTGGATTCTGTGATAGTGAGCTGGCCAGGTCCTGCTGCAGCAAAGTGGAATCCGTGCAGTATTAAATCTGTGTGTGTGAATAATTTACAATGGATTTCAGTGACGCTCATCCATCTTTTTTTGTGATTCACATAAGGCCTGATACATGTTGGAGGCTATAAACTGGACTGTATCATTTTTAGTATGCTATAAAGTAGAAGAGTTCTATAACAACTTTTTAAAAAGGACCCAAAAAGCATTAAAAAGAATGAAGTGCTCACATGATCACTAATATATTTAAATACAGAGAATTTAGCATACATGTTCAGACTGAGGTTTGGATAGGCTTTTCAAAAGGTGTCTAGATGGCCTTTGGCTTGCATGAACAGTCAGAAAAAGAGCTATAGTTGGAATAGAATAATGCAATGTGGAGGGTCAATTTTAAAATAAAGATTTACAAACGTTTTTTTTTTTTTAAAAGATTCATCCAATATAGCACCAGCGAACCATGTGTCATTTAATGGCATGGCTCCATTTGGTACCTTATTTCTAGAGCATGCACTGGGTCATTACATGCCATTCCCAACCTCTCCAAGACAAATTGTACCTGTCCAGGGATTTACTTCATCAGTGCTGGAAAGAAAAATGTCTTTTCAAATCTCCACAATGCACCTGTGAAAAATGAGAGTGGTGCTGACTTGCTGTGTAAATATTGAGGCTGAGCTGGGGGTTTTAAGTGCAGATATGTGTGGCCACAGGGTGCAGAGGTTGCTCTGGCCCTTTGGCAGCGACACAAGCTGCGGCTGCAGATATTCGGCATGTGACAGACATGGTCCTGCTGAGAGCACAGCCACACGCTGCTTTTGATGGTCTTTTCAGGAAGAAATCAATTGAGATGCTGAAGGGTTCAGGCAGCACAGCAAATCAGTGCTTCGACACTATAAAGAGCTGAATGAACTGCTGTAGAAAAACAGAAAGGAATTAAATGTACTCTATATTCAGGTGAAATCTGTGGTCTTTGTGTAAAAAAGGAAAGTAATATAGGTGCAACTTAAAACTAGAGCTAACTGCTCTAGTTATGAAAATTAAATAAATTAAAATAAAAAAATGGGATTTTGACCTCCTTGATGAACAAGAAACAATTAATTATTACATTTTGATGATTAAGCATATCATAATCATTCCTAAGGTACTTACGTGTTGTATTTCAAATGAAAAAGAGCATGATGGATCCAGCTGTTTTTTTTTTTTGTTTGTTTGTTTGTTTGTTTTTTGATCAGTGCTTTTAGGGTAAAACATTAATAATGTGTTAACACAATATTTTATTAACAGCACTCATTTTTCCAGGGTCATTAACAGATTTTCCTAGTTTGACCTTGAACAGCTCAGCTGCTTTCACTCTGTAAGTTTTTGTGAGAATCTTTAAATGACCTTTGCAAGAGCTTCAGCCCAGACTACACTGAAAAGTGCTATCAGTATGGATAAATCAACGAGCAGCAAATGAACAAAAGCAACATAGTAATGGAAATCTATCTAGGAGGCTTCTTTGTAACGAGAATACATGAACTATATGAATGACATATAGGCTTTAATAGGCTTTGCCAGTGAGTTAAAAGCAATGAGTGTATATGATGCATTGACATGATGAAAATAATGTTAAAATATTAAATGATAAATATTTTCTGATTATGATTTTATGTGAAAGTGAAAATGAAAGAATGTTTGTCATTTTGACACACAGCACAGCACATAGTGAGACACAAAGAAATGCCACCTCTGCATTTCACCCATAATGCTGGGATTCAAACCCACCACCTTCTGATCCTGGGGGCCTAGTCCCTAAACACTAGGCCACCACTACCCCTAACACCATGCAGTAGGTTGCAGCTATTTAAAGAGCCCAGAGAGCACTGAAGGTCACTGTACCTTGCTAAAGGGTACCTCAGGGCATCCTACCGGTCTGAGATTTAAACCCTAGACATTCCAATCCTGGGGTTTAGTCCCTCACCACTAGGCCACCACTGCCCCAGAGAGGGCATCTATTGAAAGCATCCATGGAGCAGTGATGGGAATAGTTCTTTGCTCAAGTGTAACCTACTGGTCTGTGATTTGAACCTACATCCTTCCAATCCTGGGGCCTAATTCCTAAACACTAGGCCAACGCTGTTCACTCAAAGCTATAACAAACTGTAATGCATTGAATAAATCTGTCTTTAGACATAAAATGTAGAAAACATATAAATCTATATAAATAAATAAATTTTTTAATAATACCTTATTTACAAGGTTTGTGGTGTCCCCAAAGTACTCTTATTGGTTGTTCTATTTAAAAAGCTCATTAAAATAATTGGCATATTAATACAATAGTGAAGGCCTGGTTTTCCTTCATAGCTAGATTTTTGCTCTGTGCAAGTTTTTATCCACCAAGATCCTTTTAGAAATGGTTTGATGGCAATCTGAGGTCAATTAAAGTGAAAGGGACCTTCTTGTCATTGTGAGCCACGGCACAGCACTTTATTACACAAATTACACCTCTGCATTTAACCCATACACAAACACACATGCAGCAGGGGGCACCGTTTGAAAATGCCCAGGGGACAATACCTTGCTCAAAGGTACCTCAGGGTAGCCTACTGGTAAAGGATTTGAAACCACAATCTTCTGATCCTGGGGCCAACTCCCTAACCACTAGGCCACCACATGACATGTAATCATAAATAGCTGGCAGTAATTTTAGTGTTGCAAACCATAATATCCTGTCAAGGACCCAGTCATTTTAATCTTTTTTGCAAGGAAACACAGATGTCCATCCACTGATGTACTGAGAAAAAAATGGCCCTAGTGTTCTCAAAGGGAGCCTTCAAATCACGTTCTGATTGACCTAATGATGGCTACGTCTTTGGCAAAGGACCCAATGACATTATTACACAGGTCTAGTTCTACCCTGTGCTCTTTATTTTAGCATTCTTGAAATGTCACTGGAGATGAGATGGCAGAGCGCTGCTACCAGGTCATCTCATCAAGTGCTCTCCTCACTGCTGACCACTTGCAAACCAGGCGGACAGCATCTGTTGCCATTCATCTTTAATGAAAATCACACCCAGACACAGACAGACAGACACACACACACACACACACACACACACACACACACACACACTAACACACACATACAGCAAAAGTCTTAGGCCTCTGAGAAAAAAGGCCATTTATTTGAAATTAATTTAAAAAAATTAACATAACTGCAAAAAAAGAAACCCAAACAGATTGAATATCTGTCATTGTGCCAGCTTGAAAATTCCAGTGATCTCTTTAAACAGGACTAGCATCTACTCCTACTGGCTGGTACCTGCCAGTAATAATCAGGCCTTCATTAAATTAATTCAGATGTGATGCTGACCAAATTTAACAAATGAGTGGAAGACTTTGAATATCTAGGTAAATTCAACTAAAGAGCTTAATAATAACTGTATTAAAGGCTAACTCTCATTACATTTTATAATGATGGAGACATTGTGCAAGTTCTGAACTTGAAATTAAATTAAATTAAATGAAAAATGAAAGCACAATTCCAAGATGAAGTCAGATGAGGAAGTACTAACAGTAACGCCAACAGAACTGAAAGAGATCCAATAAACAACACAGACTGAAACGCAGTGATACACACACTGGGCCAAAAAGGGAATACAGTTTTATGAAAATGTTTGGGAACCCCTCTCAGCTTGCATAATAATTTACTCTACTTTCAACAAAAAAGACAACAGTGGTATGTCATTTCCTAGGAACATCTGAGTACTCTGAGGTGTGTTTCTGAACAAAGATTTGTAGCGAAGCAGTATTTAGTTGTATTTTAAATAAAATGTGAAAAACTGTCTGTGCAAAAATTTGGGTTCCCTTGTAATTTTGCTGATTTTAATGCATGTAACTGCTCAATACTGATTACTTGCAACACCAAATTGGTTGATTAGCTCGTTAAGCCTTGAACTTCATAGACAGGTGTGTCCAATCATGTCTGTCATCTCTGTTGGGGTGCCCAAATTTATGCACTGTCTAATTTTGTTATGATGCATATTGCCTATTTTTTGTTAATCCAATAAGCTTAATGTCACTGCTGAAATGCTACCGTTTCCATAAGACATGTCATATATTAAAAGGACGTTGTTATTTTGAAAGAGTTGTAGAGTTACAGATTAAACACAGGTGCTAACTTACTAAAGCTGAAGCAAGATATTGGTGTGGACAAGACCCTAACAACAGTGACACATGGTTAAGAGCATGGTTGGGCCAAATATTTTTTTTAATGTTTTTAAATTATTTTCTACTAATTTATATTGTGCTGCATAGTGTTTAATTGGCAAATTCACATTACTATAAAGATTGTAAGACAGTTTTACACCAGAAGGAATGTTGATCAATATATACATTTTTACTTTGGATGCAACTCCTGTGTTCTTGCCACATTTTTTTTTTTAAGGGAAGTTAATATTCCCTCTAATACAACCCTCTTTATTCCATCCATCAAATATAAGAAGGCTGTTTCTAAGCACATATATGCAATTAAATGTTAGATTATAAATTTGCACTATAGCATGAATAATAAGTTTTGTACTGTTTTCAGCAAGGAAGCATTAGCATGACTTTTCTCACATGTTACCACAACAGGGCAGCATGCTAGCAGTGTATCATATCATCATCATCAGTACACTATCAGAAAACCTTTAATGAAGAAAGTGGTATGAATTCCAACACTGCTATCATATTTTAATTCAGCTGTTCAGCTCGACTTATTATTAACAGTGACTTGTAGACAGTGCTGTCAGTCTGCAGAACAGCCTGAGTTGCTTATCAATGTTTCAGCACTCAATAGCCAGAATGCCCATGGCCTCTATCTCTATTTACTAACTCTTTGTTTACTGTAGAAAAACAGGAGAATACTGGTAAATGTTTTTTGTTTTATGTCAAAATTTTTATTAAAGTCAAATTAAATTCCTGCTTTATTTTAATTACATTTTAGGTTTTTATCCTATTTTTAAGTGAAGTGAAAGTGACCATTTTTCACTGTGAAACACACAGTGAACCATAACAAAATACAGCCTCTCCATTTATCCCATATACACATGTGCAGCAGGGGGGCATTATTTAAAGTGGCCATGGAGTAATGATAGGGACAGTACCTTGCTCAAGGGTTATACTGCACAGAGTATTAGTTCTCTAAACGCTGTGTTCTTCTGGATTACAATAAATATGTGATACTAATAAGATTCTGAAATCACTGTATATCCCTACCTTGTACACAAGTCTAAACATGACTTCAGTAATCAAAAAGAAATGGATGTGCCCTTTTTTAAAAACGTTTTTTAAATGAAACTTGGCATTTGCATGAAGAATGTAATCAGGAACATTTAATTTTCCCTAGAATTAAAAGCAAGCTTAGTTTTTCTTTAGTTTTCTTTAAAAATATCCAGACATTTTGTTCTAAGACTATGCCAAAACAAATACACAGCTGCAATAGAGCACAAAGGACATCCACACTTCTCACCAAAGACAAAAACACCACAACACTACTGACAGGTGAGGAGATTACAGTCATTCTCTTCTTACTATGGCACCTGTCAAGAGATGAGATATATTAGGCAGCGAGCAAACAGTAAGTTCTTGAAGTTGATGTGTTGGAAGAAGGAGAAATAAGAATGAAGAACTGTATCCGAAAATAAGCTTAAGGATCTGATCGACTTTGACAAGGGCCAAATTATGTTGAACAGAGCCATAGCATTTTAAAAAATGGCAGAATCTACCAAAAAGTGTCCAAGGAAAAACAATGAATTGACTTAGTGGACAAGAGAAGCAAAAGCAAGCTTATCTGGACCGAATTCCAAAGAAGAGCTACTTAACATACTAGATGTATCAGGAAATATAATGCAACACATTGCATTGCTGGGTAGGGTGCTGTGTAGATAGAGACCAGTTAGAGAAGCCATGATGACACCATCCTCCACTGAAAATACCTACTATGTGTGTACGATCATCTGAACTGGACCATGAAGTAATGTAAGAATGTGTGATCATGTTTTCTTTTTACATCAAGTGGCTGGCCAGTTATGTAAGGAAGAGATTGCACCAGGATACCCAAGTGGACAGAAGCAGGCTGGTGGAGTCAGGGTGATGCTCTAGTCAACCAGAGTAGGATGGATTCCCATTATGATTCATGGTTCCTCCAAAAGGTTTCTTCCTCCAATCACCCCCAGTTTGTTCACTTGGGGCTTGGACCCAGTTTTGGTAAAGCTGCTCTGTGACAACAAAAGCTGTAAAAACTGCTATATAAAAAAGAACTGACTTAACTTGATCTGACTTTAAAATCTTGGTGGGTGATGTCCTAAGGAACATTTATAGGTCTTAAGTCCATGTCTTAAAGGGTCAGCTATTTTGGCAGCATGAGGGAAACATAAACAATATAAGATTTGTGGTTTTAATGTAATTGTAATGAAATGGAGGGCAGCGGTGGCCTAGTGGTTAGGGTGTCGGCCACGTGATTGGAGGATTGGGGGTTCGAACCCTTTCCCAATAGGTTGCCCCGAGGGATTGGACACCAGCACTCCCCCGCGACCCCATTTGGGACAAGCGGCAGATGATGGATGGATGAAATGACCATCACATATATGCTCTCTCATTTGTCGCTACTTTCATCAATCTTGTTAGTATTCCATCTCCAGGAAATTATGGCTCATGGTGGGTGCCTGAAAAGAGGCAACTCAATTTATTCATGCTGCACATGACAGGTTTATTGTGTGTGCTTGACAGAGGGAGCCGTTTAAGGAACTGTCCATGAAAAAAGCTGCACCATCGTCATGTTTCCCACGCTGATTGTGTGTAATAATGATAATGCTTTGCCACTCCAATGCATTTTCAGTATTCCCCAATAACATTTCCAATAAACATTTCCAACAAGCTCTTTCCTACATTCCAGCACTTTCACATTCTAAGAAAAATAAATCATTGAATATCAAAAAGGAACAATGAAATGTGTGGGTTTTTTTTTGTTTTTTTTTGTATATACAGGATATGTATGAAATAGCTTAACAGCACAGGAGCACAGGATCTTCCACTGCTGCAGGAGCAAACAATAAATTAAAATGCTCTATAGCTCTTTGGCTGCAATGGTTATTTTTCCATATAAAAGAAAGCTTTCACTCCAAATTCTCCTTTTTAAAATTATATTCATTCTTTGGAGTATCTTAACACATAGGATAAAAATCAAGGCTGTGTTATTATTCATTCCATCCTAACTAGAGAAATAAAAATTCAGAAAAAGAGCACAACTGTATTAATTGCAAAATTTCACATTGTTCAATTTCTGTTTGATTTCTAGCTGGACAGCTTGGTTAAGATTAAAGATTTATTGTCATATGTACAGTTTCATGCTACATGTAAAATTAAATCCTCACTGGAATGCTTTCTTACAGACATGCAACAATCAATATTCAGTCAATATAAAGTACAAATTCTAAATGCAACTATGATATAGATATGGTATAAACTGTTATAATCCAATTACAAAACATAAAGATCTTTTTCTTTCTTTCTTTTTTCTTTCAGCTGCTCCCGTTTAGGGGTCGCCACAGCAGATCAACTGTCTTAATTTCTTCCGGTCCTCCGCATCTTCCTGCTTCAAACCGACCACCTGCATGTCCTCTCTCACCACATGCATAAACCTCCTCTTTGGTCTTCCTCTTCTCCTCTTTCCTGGCAGCTCCATCTTCAACATCCTCCTTCCAATATATTCCTCATCTCTTCTCTGGACATGTCCAAACCAACGCAACCTTGCTTCTCTAACCTTGTCTTCAAGACGTCTAACCTGAGCTGTCCCTCTAATATACTCATTTCTAATCCTGTCCATCCTCGTCACACCCAATGAAAATCTCAGCATCTTTAACTCTGACACCTCCAGTTCCACCTCCTGCCTTTTCGTCAGTGCCACCGTTTCCAACATATACAACATAGCTGGTCTCACTACTGTCCTATAATCATTCCCTTTTACTCTAGCTGGTTGGCATCTGTCACAAATCACTCCAGCCACTCTTCTCCATCCATTCCAACCTGCCTGCACTCTCTTCTTCACAATCGCCATTACACTGAACTGTTCATCCCATGTTTTTAAACTCTGACAGAGGAGGACTCCATCCTACTCTGGTTAACCTTTGTTACCTCCACTCCCTGCATCCTAACCACTCCACTTCCCTCCCTTTCATTCACACTCATGTATTCTGTCTTTGCCCTACTCACTTTCATTCCTCTCCCCTCTAGAGCACATCTCCATCTCTCCAGGTTCTCCTCACGCTGCTCCCTATTCTCACTGCAGATCACAATATCATCAGCAAACATCATCACCCACGGAGACTCCTGTCTAATCTCGTCTGTCAACCTGTCCATTACTATTGCAAACAGGAATGGGCTTAGTGCTGATCCTTGGTGTAATCCAACCTCGACCTTAAATGCATCCATCACTCCCACTGCAGATCTCACCACCACATCCTTCCAAATGTCAAACCAAGTACATTTCTAGTCATCTGCCTCGCCACTTCTGCAGAAGTTTCCCAGCAATCCGGTACCTGTTCAACACTTCCCAGTGCCCGTGTTAACTCCTGCCTGAATTCCACCTTGCAGTCCTCCTCCTTCAGCTTCCACCACTTGATCCTCGACTCTGCCCTCACTTTCCTCCTCTTCTTGACCTCCAAGGTCATCCTACCGACCACCATCCTATGCTATTTAGCTACACTCTCCCCTGTCACTACTATGCAGTCTCCAATCTCTTTCAGACTGACCCTCCTGCAAAGAATACAATCCACCTGTGAGCATCTTCCTCCACTCTTATAAGTCAACCTGTGCTGCTGCCTCTTCTTAAAATAAGTATTAACTACAGCCATTTCCATCCTTTTTGCAAACTCTACAACCATCTGACTTTTATGCATTCCTCTCCTTGACACCATGCCTACCCATCACCTCCTCATCACCTCTGTTCCCTTCACCAACATGACCATTAAAATCTGCACCAATCATCAATCTCTCTCCCTTGGGTACACTCTCTATCACTTCATCTAACTCACTCCAGAATTTTTCTTTCTCTTCCATCTCACAACCAACTTGTGGAGCATAAGCACTAACAACATTCATTATCACACCTTCAACTTCCAGCTTCAAACTCACCCTCCCTGACTTCAGGATAACATCTACCCCATTCCTCCTTCTATCCATACCATGGTAGAACAGTTTAAACCCTCCTCCAATACACCTGGCCTTACTGCCATTCCATCTAGTCTCTTGCACACACAAAATGTCAACCTTTCTTCTCTCCATCATATCAGCTAATTCTTTACCTTTAACAGTCATGCTGCCAACATTCAAAGTCCCTATCCTCACTTCCACTCTCCTTCCCTTCTTTCTCTCCTTCTCCATCTGGACATGCCTTCCTCCTCTTCTTCTTCTTCTTCTTCTCCTTTCGCCAACAGTAGTCCAATTTCCACCAGCACCCTGTAGGCTAACAGTACTGGTGGTGGTCATTGTTAACCCGGGCCTCGACTGATCCGCTATGGAATTCTGTATTTTTTACCACATATGCACTTGGCAAAGATTTACAACCGCTGCCCTTCCTTACGTAACCCTCCCCATTTACCCGGGCTTGGGACCGGCACAAAGAAATACACTGGCTCGTGCATCCCTAGTGGCTGGGTTACAAAACACCAAGATAGCAAGTATAAAAAAATAAAAATAAAATAATAATAAAATGGGTGGCGGTGGTCCAGTGGTAGGATACTTGCCTATGGACCTCTGGATCAAGAGGTCCCCGGTTTGAATCCCACCTCTGGCACTACCACCACTGGGTCCCTGAGCAAGACCCTTAACCCTGAGTTGCTCCAGGGGGACTGTCCCTGTAATTAGGACATGGAAGTCGCTCTGGATAAGAGCGTCTGCTAAATGCCGTAAATGTAAATGTAAATGTAAAATAAAAGCCAGCATTTTATGGCAAAGTCAGCAGTGAAATGTCATATGTCAAGCTGTGGCCTAATGGTTAAAGATAAGGGCTAATGACTGGAGGTTTGCTGGTTCAATCCTCAGGACAAAAGGGGTTGGTGAACAATGTTTTCCCACTCCTGCATCCACGGCTGAAGTGCTCTTTAACAAGACACTTAAATCCCACAATTGCCCCCCAGGCACAGGCGTGCAGTGCCATGCTTTGTGTTCACTCCCAGTGCTTCTAGGATGCAGAGGAAAAATTCACTGCTCACATTTAACAGCATATGTCCATATGTCATGCTGCAATATTGCTGGTGGAGATAACCAAATGTATTGTAAACTTGAAACAAGAAAGTGAAACACTGTTTTAGTGAATTGCAGCAAGTACAAGTGATGCAAAAGCAGTAGGACTACAATACTCATGTTCCGAGCATATCTGTTACAGTAAAGTGAAAATACGCATAAGATGGTCAGAGATGGGAGACAACATACATTACAAAATAATCATAAAAAAAGTTTGTCCAGCAATATAAGTGCTTTGAGATAGAAACTATCCACTCAAAACTTTGCAGTTAAAATACAGGGCCACCACTAGACGTGGGGTAGGATGCTTGAAATGCTTGAGTGGGGAGCTTCCATTAAGAGAGGAGCAAAAAAAATTGGAATTTCCTCTAAAAAGTTAAAAATTATTTAAAAAGATAAACTAATGGGCAGTTCAGAAAAAATGTTTATACTTATGATATGGCATTTTGTGGCATATAAGCCTAAGGCATATTTTACTTGTATTCAAGTTAATTATCACTACAATGGCATTATACTTACTAAATGTAAATTTATAGTATTCTTTCTTGTATTTCATCTGATTTCAACAGTAAAAAAAAAAAAAAAAATTTAAGGAGACTCCTGTCTAATGTCCTGTCTATTTTGTAGAAATAGGTAAGTTTGATAGCCAAACGCTGAGTTATATTATTCAGTCATGTGACTAGTACAAAGCCCCAAAGGGTAAAAATCTCTAGAACATTAGAACAGGATAGTACGTTTTCCCTCTGTTTCAAGCAAACAAATATTTAGCTCACTGAGAACAAACTTACAGATAATGATATAGCACCTGCCACGGTATTTCAGAAAATAAAAATAGCTAAATTCTTTCCAGAGCTTTGAAAATGCCTGCATATACAGTACTGTGCAAATGTTTTAGGCAGGTGTGAAAAAATACTGTAAACAAAGAATTCTTTCAGAAATATAAATAGTGATTGTTTATTTTTATCAGTTTCCAAAATGCAAAGTGAGCGAACAAAAGAAAAATCTAAATCAAATCAATATTTGGTGTTACTGGTGTTGGTGTTGCCTTCAAACCAGCATCAGTTCTTCTAGGTACACTTGCACAAAGTCTGGGATTTTGTAGAATTATAGTCGGTGTATGATCAATCAATTTTATCAAACAGGTGCTGATGATCATCAATGTCACACGTAAGTTGAAACACAGTCATGTTTGGAACAACCTACCAGCCGAGTTCTTTCAAAAACTGTGTGCAAGTGTACCTAGAAGAATCGATGCTGTTTTGAAGGCAAAGGGTGGTCATACCAAATATTGATTTGATTTAGATTTCTCTTTTGTTCATTCACTGCATTTTGTTGATTGATGAGAATAAATGATTAACACTTCCATTTTTGAAAGCATTCTTTGTTTACAGCATTTTTTCACACCTGCCTAAAACATTTGCACAGTACTGTATATTGTAGAGAATCCATCCCCTTTCACTGCTCTCAGGATGAAAGTTTACAGAAGAACAGTTGTGAGTGTGGATGTAATCAGTAATGTAATATGTAACATGTAGAAGTGTGTGATTTGGGACTAGCATCCCTTAGGCTAGTTTAACTATACTTGACTTTATCTTTGGTGAAACATTCGCTGCTAAGAAATGCTAAGAACCAAAGACAATGAGATAATTTAATACCATATCGGCTGCTTTTGCACATTTCTGCAGTACTTCAACACTTCTGTCAAACTGTATACTGTGAACTAATAATAAAAGCTAATAATTTTTGTGTAATTTAGAGTTTAGAAAACACCCCATCTCTATCTGCATACATGAATATATAATTGTTTTTAAAATTCACACAATACAAATATATTAAAACTCTAGATTAAGTACTGGAGAATAAAATGCAATGAATGCATTATTTGAAAAGTAAAAGCTATAAAAGCTCTTGCTTTCAGGGCAGGTGTGAAAATAGAATTTGAAAAGCAAGGGAATAAATGCTTATATAATGCTTATCAATAATGGGTTACTGAAAGCTGTTACCAAATAAATATATAAATGTATATTTTATTATTTGTAGTGTCACATATTGTAAAGATGGCATGTTAGCATTTTCACTAAACTATATATGGCAGTCTAAATTGCCCCACACATAATTAAGACATATTTTACTCAGTTTTCTATTCTCTCATTATGTTTACTAACAAGTTGCCAGGATCAATATGGCTCCACCACTGATGTATAAATCAATGGCCAATGGGATAGCTAGTATCGAATGTCTGTGATAAGAAGTGCCAACTATATGCTAATGCAGGTAAAGAAGACATTATCCTTATCAGTTCTGTCCATGAAAATATGGGATTAAATCACATCTTATGTTGATTCATGTTGATTTATGATTTATGTTGAGCTGAAGGAGCTGGCAAATAAATGAAAACAATGACACTCAGCTAACCCCACTATTTTGTAAATTTGTAGTTCAGACAGATAGTGAGCTGAAATCTTAATAGTAGTGAGATTCACTTTTCTTACAAACATTAGGCTGATGATGCGCAGTATAACCATGGTTAATGAATGTGCATTTGTCTCACTGTTCATTAGAACATTTGGATTTGTGCATTATTTTATCAGGTGACAGAAGCAATTCCATTTATACCAGTATACCAATGTCAAAACCAAACCTGCCACTGCTTTACATCCATCTTTGTAGAGAGATAAAATTGATTTTACAGCAGAGCATTCTTCTTCCCTCTCCTTTTACTCTATTGCTCATTAGCAGCTCAACAGAGTTAATGGAGAACATTTCGCACACAGAGTCAATTTCCACACTGCTGGGTAAATGGCCATAAGTGGGCTAGCAGAAAAAGATTACAATCACTCTAAAATAATAATTAGGTCTTAGCATATCATTGGTTAAATGTATGTTGATTAGGAATGGGTACTATAGGCTATTTACGAATATAACTTGCTGTTGTTGTCCATTTCTTGGCATCATATAACCAATGGAAGAATGCACTTGCAAATTAGAAATGCCAAATAGAATCTGTGCAGTGGTAATAAATTAAGCAGATACTTTGTTTTTGTATCTGTATATGTGACATTTTTCATCAAGGCTGATTATATAAAACTTACTTCAAAATGATGCACTGTAGTATTTCCCACGTATGGCACTTTATTACTGCATTGATATGAAATCCTACTGTGTAACAAATACACATTAAAGGCTTTTAATTAAAGAGCGCGGCTCATTCAATAGGCAAAGCTTTAGGTTACGGGTGGTTTGTTTGGTTCTGATTTGTTCCAGTTTTGTGTCTGGATTCATGTTTATGTTTATGTTAAAAGTATGTCAGGAATCTCTGGCTCAGCACTGACGTCCTTCCCGCACCCCGCCACCATGACACACAGTTAATAGAAACTTCCCTAATCTGACTTGGTTTTGCTGTTTGCCATGCTATCCATTCAACAAACAACAAAAAAACAGAATTCATAACAGCTTAACATTTTTTACTGAGGAGATTATGTTCCTTCTGAATACAGAACTTCTAACAATTTACACTGTAATAATTGTTAGGTAGGGCAGTATAGTACTCACCTAATGACAAAATTCAAAGGACCTTCAGCTTCAAAACACTTTCAATGTCAAATCAATAAAATCATTATTTCAGTATGAATTATATAGCTTAAACAAACCACACAAACACTGCACAGTTTCTGGACTTCTGATTTGAATTGAAACTCTCCTTCTCTTTAAAGGGGCAGCGGTGGCCTTGTGGTTCGGGAGTTGGCCCCAGGATCAGAAGATTGTGGGTTTGAAGCAAGGTACCATCACTGCTCCCTGGGCACTTTCAATAGCTGCCCCCTGCTGCACGTGTGTGGGTTAAATGCAGAGGTGTAATTTTGTTGTGCCATGTACTTACAATGAAAAGAATGGTCACTTTCACTTTAAAGGACCAGTGTAAATTCACTGTAGAATTTGACCAAAAAGTCCACTAAATCAACTAAACATTAGATGTAAATGATAGCCAGATCATCAATTTAATGTCACGCTGCCATATTTTTAATCAAAAAAGTCCATTGTCATAAAATGCAATATCTTTTCACCTAAGAAAGTGCACATTTCAGAAAAATTGTCAGCTGACATGCCTTTATGAGCCTTTATATGAGTTTATGTAAATGTATATAAGATGACAAATGTAAGACATGAATTAATTGCTTTTTCTACTAAATCAATAAATGTATGCGTGTGTGTATGTGTGTGGATGGGTGGGTGTGTGTGAATAGCAAATGTTTGTGTTAATGGAAAAACATCCCCTGAAACCATCAGGATGACCTTATTTTACCTCTGAAAGATGTGCCAGGTTGGAGGCACATTCCCTGAATTACTGATCATTTCCAGCAAGAGTGAATTTAACTGACTAAAAACTAACTTATTATTTATTGTGACGCATTCCCATTGCATTGATCTGTTTTACAGAATATTTCAGCAGAGATATTTAGGTTTGTGTGCTGTTAAGATTATTGCATGTTAATCTCTCTTCTAATCCTTTATTGATTTACTTTGATTTTGTCATGATTTTGTAAAATTGCTCAGAAAGCAACAGGTGTGTAATAGAGTGGCTGCTAGTTCACTGTAGCCCAACTGCTGTCCTGCTGAGCACAGTTTTAGCCAAAAATGATTACACTAGTTGTCTTTTTGTGTACCTTGATGAAATAATATACTGAAATACTGAACTATATAATATACTAATATACTGAAACTGTTGTTTCATTTCTGTGTCTGTCACTACTGGATCCTGCTCATTACTGACCCCCTCATTCCATTTCTCTCCCCACATGTCCGGGGGGGCCCGCTGTGGTCATCATCTGAGTCCAATGCCGAGCTATCATCTGGTCTGTGTGATGCATCTGATGCGCCAAGGGACCCTGGCAGCTCATCGGTACCTGGAAGAAACTTGGGACTCCTCACTGATGAAAGTGAAAGTGAAAGTGAAAGTGCCAACCCTTGTCATTGTGAGGTCATGGCACAGCACACATGAACCACAACGAAATTGGACCTCTGCATTTAACCCATCCATCCATCCATCCATTTTCTCCCGCTTATCCGAGGTCGGGTCGCGGGGGCAGCAGCTCCAGCAGGGATGCCCAGACTTCCCTCTCTCCGGCCACTTCTTCCAGCTCCTCCGGGCGGATCCCAAGGCGTTCCCAGGCCAGCCGAGAGACATAGTCTCTCCAGCGTGTCCTGGGTCTTCCCCGGGGTCTCTTTCCGGTGGGACGTGCCCGGAACACCTCACCAGGGAGGCGTCCAGGGGGCATCCTAATCAGATGCCCGAGCCACCTCATCTGACTCCTCTCGATGCGGAGGAGCAGCGGCTCTACTTTGAGCCCCTCCCGGATGGCTGAGCTTCTCACCCTATCTCTAAGGGAGAGTCCAGACACCCTGCGGAGGAAACTCATTTCGGCCGCTTGTATTCGCGATCTCGTTCTTTCGGTCACTACCCACAGCTCGTGACCATAGGTGAGGGTGGGAACGTAGATCGACTGGTAAATTGAGAGCTTTGCCTTCTGGCTCAGCTCCTTCTTCACCATGACGGACCGATGCAGAGCCCGCATTACTGCAGAAGCTGCCCCGATCCGCCTGTCGATCTCCCGCTCCATTTTACCCTCACTCGTGAACAAGATCCCAAGATACTTAAACTCCTCCACTTGGGGCAAGGTCTCACTCCCAATCCTGAGAGGGCATTCCACCCTTTTCCGACTGAGGACCATGGCCTCAGATTTAGAGGTGCTGATTCTCATCCCAGCCACTTCACACTCGGCTGCGAATCGATGCAGAGAGTGCTGAAGGTCACGGCATGATGAGGCCAACAGGACAACGTCATCTGCAAAAAGCAGAGACCCAATCCTGAGCCCACCAAACCGGACCCCCTCAACGCCCTGGCTGCGCCTAGAAATCCTGTCCATAAAAGTTATGAACAGGATCGGTGACAAAGGGCAGCCCTGGCGGAGTCCAACCCTCACCGGGAACAGGTCCGACTTACTGCCGGCAATGCGGACCAAGCTCTGACACCGGTTGTACAGGGACCGGACAGCCCTTAACAGGGAATCCGATACCCCATACTCCCGGAGTACCCCCCACAGGAGCCCCCGAGGGACACGGTCGAATGCCTTCTCCAAGTCCACAAAGCACATGTAAACTGGTTGGGCAAACTCCCATGCACCCTCCAGGACCCTGCTAAGGGTGTAGAGCTGGTCCACTGTTCCGCGACCTGGACGAAAACCACATTGCTCCTCCTGGATCTGAGGTTCGACTATCCGACGGACCCTCCTTTCCAGGACCCCTGAATAGACTTTCCCCGGGAGGCTGAGAAGTGTGATCCCTCGATAATTGGAACACACCCTCCGGTCCCCTTTCTTAAAGAGGGGGACCACCACCCCGGTTTGCCAATCCAGAGGCACCGTCCCCGATGTCCATGCGATGTTGCAGAGGCGTGTCAGCCATGACAGTCCTACAACATCCAGAGCCTTGAGGAACTCTGGGCGGATCTCATCCACTCCCGGAGCCCTGCCACCAAGGAGCTTTTTGACCACCTTGGCAACCTCGACCCCAGAGATGGAAGAGTCCACCTCGATGTCCCCAGGCTCTGCTTCCTCCTCGGAAGGCATGTTGGTGGAATTAAGGAGGTCTTCGAAGTACTCCCCCCACCGACCCACGACGTCCCGAGTCGAGGTCAGCAGCGCACCATCCCCACTATACACTGCGTTGACCGTGCACTGCTTTCCCCTCCTGAGACGCCGGATGGTGGACCAGAATTTCCTCGAAGCCGTCTGGAAGTCCTTCTCCATGGCCTCTCCAAACTCCTCCCATGCCCGAGTTTTTGCCTCAGCAACCACCAGAGCCGCATTCCGCTTGGCCTGTCAGTACCTATCAGCTGCCTCCGGAGCCCCACTGGTCAAAAAGGCCCGGTAGGACTCCTTCTTCAGCTTGATGGCATCCCTCACTGCTGGTGTCCACCAACGGGTTCTAGGGTTGCCACCGCGACAGGCACCGACCACCTCCCGGCCACAGCTCCGGTCAGCCGCCTTGACAATGGAGGTGCGGAACAAGGTCCATTCAGACTCAATATCCCCCACCTCCCCCGGGACGTGGTTAAAGCTTTGACGGAGGTGGGAGTTGAAGCTTGTCCTGACAGGGGACTCTGCCAGACGTTCCCAGCAGACCCTCACGATACGTTTGGGCCTACCAGGTCTGACCGGCATCCTCCCCCACCAGCGAAGCCAACTCACCACCAGGTGATGGTCGGTTGACAGCTCCGCCCCTCTCTTTACCCGAGTGTCCAAGACATGGGGCCGCAAGTCCGATGACACGACCACAAAGTCGATCATTGAACTGCGGCCTAGGGTGTCCTGGTGCCAGGTGCACATGTGGACATCCTTATGCCTGAACATGGTGTTCGTTATGGACAATCCGTGACGAGCACAAAAGTCCAATAACCAAACACCGCTCTGGTTCAGATCAGGGGGGCCATTCCTCCCAATTACGCCCTTCCAGATGTCACTGTCATTACCCACGTGAGCATTGAAGTCCCCCAGCAGAACGATAGAGTCACCAGGAGGGACGCTCTCTAGCGCCCCCTCCAGGGACCCCAGAAAGGGTGGGTAGTCCAGAATGCTGTTTGGCGCATAAGCGCAGACAACACTAAGGACCCGTCCCCCGACCCGAAGGCGGAGGGCCGCCACCCTCTCATCTACAGGGGTAAACCCCAATGTACTGGCGCCAAGCCGTGGGGCAATAAGTATGCCCACACCTGCTCGGCGCCTCTCACCAGCCAGCTTCTGCAGCCGAGGATCGGACCGCCAAGGCCCCCGTTTTCGGCCACCGCCCAGCTCACAATGCACCCGACCTCTTTGGCCCCTCCCACAGGTGGTGAGCCCATGGGAAGGGGGACCCACGTTGCCTCTTCGGGCTAAGCCCGGCCGGGCCCCATGGGTGAAGGCCCGACCACCAGGCGCTCGCCAGCGGGCCCCACCTCCAGGCCTGGCTCCAGAGGGAGGCCCCGGTGACCCACGTCCGGGCGAGGGAGAACGTCTTCCAAGGTTTTTATGCATCATCAGAGGTCCTCTGAACCGCTCTTTGTCTCTTCCCTCACCTAGGACCTGTTTGCCTTGGGTGCCCCTACCAGGGGCATAAAGCCCCGGACAACATAGCCCCCAGGATCATTGGGACACGCAAACCCCTCCACCACGATAAGGTGGCGGTTCAAGGAGGGGGCATTTAACCCATGCACACTCAAACCCGTGCAGCAGTGGGCAGCTATTGAAAGCGCCCGGGGAGCAGTGACAGGGACGGTACCTTGCTCAAGGGTACCTCAGGGCAACCTATTGGGAAGGGGTTTAAACTCCTGGAGTTTAAAACCAAACTAACTTTGTACTGTTAGTCTACCCAAGGGGGTTGGGTATCCGGTTGACCTTGGACCCTCAGAGGTTTTTTTTTCTCCACATAGTGGAGTTTTTGGTTCCTCTCCTCCGTAGTCGTCTGGCTTTAACATCTATTACTGTAATTTTTTTTCCATCATCGACCATCAATGTAAAGTGCCTTGGGGCAACTTTGTTGTAAAAGGCGCTATACAATAATAAATTGAATTGAATTGAATAATATACTTAATTGTCCACATATCCCAGCCAGCCGTAGTTTATTAGCATTGACATCTGGAGTCCAAATTTTGCATAATTTGAGTTGCATGGCTAATTTTGCTCCTAAACTCTAGATGCATTATAAATTTACATTCCCAATATCTCACTCAACCTGCCCAGTCTGGATCCAGCTTTCCACAAAGGTGGCACAGACTTGTTGATGTGGTTTAGGGCACAGCATGACTTAATGTGAGCTGTAAAACTAAAAATAATGAAAATGTTTCATCGATTTGCCATTATGTACACACCTGATCCAGTCTATAAGCAGTTTGTTAATTAGATAAAGAATTAGCTTGATCAGAAAGATTATAAACACATTCATTTTCATTGCTGGCCTGTTAAACAACGGTAGAATAAATATGACCCTCTACAGTATAGTCCACTGATTATTTGGGAAATACATTTGGGTTTAATGGTGCCTAAAATGATAAATGACTGGATATGCAGAGAGACACGACTCCCCAGTCCAGGCTGTGTGTCAGTACATCTCTCACTATTGATCAGGGCTGACTGAGACAGGCTGATGTGAAAATAATTTCCCTTCGCTGAGCACTTTCAAAGAGGGTTATTGACATGTTCAGTTCTGCATCAAAGTTAGGTTGTCTGAGGTAATTTGTTCTCTTTTTCTTCTTTCTACAGTACTCCTAGCAGCATGGTAAATCAAGAAAGCCTGTTTCATTATATGAAAGTCCTAAACAAGGAACGCTATTATGCTTTTAAGCTGCCATAGGAGGAGTTCTAACATTGACTTTCACTAAAGAGAAGAAATGCATACTATTAGATTAGAATTCACATTAGAGTGTTTTGTAGCAGAAAGTGGAAGCCCTTAGGAGGTGTATGTGTGTGTGTGTGTGTTAGGCTATGTTTGTGTGTGTGTCTTGATATAATCACATTGCACATTATAGCAAGATCGGGTTATAAGAAATGAGTAAAAGGAAATAAGGAAAATGTCTGCATTGCCAAAAGTGATTTATTTAAATGGCTATATCTTGGAAAAAGATGTGATTTACAATGTAAATATAATTAAAGTTCAACCCTCTACACAGGTGGTGTAGGCTAAACTGCAATAACTGCTTATTTTTAATACATTTATATGTATTTACTCATTCATCCAATAGCAGTTTTATTGCTTTATGAATGAGGCAGCCAATCAGAACAAATGTAATTTACATGTCAGTCTTAGAGACAGTAACCAAAACAACCAAGTCTTTTTGCAAGAGCTGCTTGAGCCTGTCCCAGCACTCTTAAGTTAAAAGGAAGAGAAACACCCAAGACAGGCTGACAGTCCATTTTAGGGCAGACACACAGACAAACAGACTCAGACCTAGAGGCAATAAGACATCTCCAGTCCAACTGACAATGCATGCATCATGTGGCCAAATGCAAACTCTATATAGAAAGGACCCAGATTATGTAGGCTAGGAATTAAATACCTTCTCGCTGTGCCACTATCTTATAGTTTGCAGCTTCTTTTATATTTCCTGTATAATTAAAATGAAAATAAAGCATTATTTGCCAAGCAAAAAGGTAAGGAGACACATTTTATTATGTCATGACCTACTTATATGGGTTGTAACAGTTGTATGCAAGAGTTTTGCCAACCTTTGTTAAAATAATATATGAACAGGTTTGGTCAGAAATGCATCTCTTCATGTACAGTATGAAATTCCATAATTGAACAGAAAAACAAACAGTACACCATTATTTTGGACTCCTGATTATAAAAGTATAATAACTACAATTCACCTTCTGCTACTGTGCTCTTTCCTTTCTAATGTCAGTTGCCATTTACATGTTAATGGAGGCAGCCATGCTTGGTCTTTGGATGTGATTTTGAGAAGCTCAATAACAGCATAAAACACTTCTAGAATATTAATTTGAGCCTTAAATGAAAACTGAATGTGTGAGAAGATTTTTTTAAAGCTACATTTTCTTTCTGTTTTTGTTTTTAGCGTATTTACGCACCATGATTTTAATGAGAGGCAATCACCATTGACCCGAATATGAAAAGCTAGACACGTCAGACATTTACTAATGCACTAGTGCGTAAAACATTTCAGGCTTTTAGTCACCTTATGAACTGCATGAAGCACTGAGAAATTGCTCCAGTGGGATGTGACTTCTTTATTTGTTTACGTGCCCAAGCAATTCCATGAAAATGAAAGAATGAGCAAAACAGAAACATCTAGTGTCTGGTGTAGTTATCAGTGGCTGAGTGTATGTAGCATCTGTTGAATTCCAAAGCTGAGAGCACACTTTATATTCAGAGAGGATTTTAACAGAACAAAACGGCGTGTCAGAATCAATCAGCACTCCCAGGCTAAAGCAGCCACAGATTGGAAGGTGGTAATTACTACCTGCTTTAGGCTGCTGTTTATTTTGTTTTTGTTATATTTATTTTGAAGAAGAAGATTCATTTTGAAGAAACAAGTCATGAAACAGTATGTCAAACAGGATTTACTCACATGGACAAAACTGAAAAAAAAAAAAGAATCATACACATCCCATAATGCAATCGGTTTGATAATCTGTTTGATGTAATCTCATTGAACAGTGAGACCATCATGGCTCATAGATATTGTGGCTCAGTGAAATGAAAACAAATTGCCCATGCAGAGATCCTCTGGGTTTTCTGAGTAATCCGGGAAATCTGAGGTGTCACTTCTCTTCTGTTGCATCATTTCCTATGTCGACCTTTAGCATCCACATTCCATAATCAGGAAGAAAAACATCTGAAATGCCAAAAATAAGTCTTTGTAAAAGTCAAAGGCTAACAGTGGTCTTAAATGTTGGCCATATTTGTTGATGTTCCTCCATCACCTCTGTGCAGTTCACTCAGTGAGCTGACCACTCACTGCTTATTAGTCAATGATGCCATTTTTCACTTGCTAAGCAGTGACTGATGACTGATAAAACTCAATGTATCATTGTACAAAGAAATTCATTTAAACAGAAATTGATTCTATTTATGTGGTATCAACAATTTCCTTCATTATGTGATAGACAACAGAATTCTAATACTAAAAATGTAGATATAATAGCTAACATACAACAAATCAGAAATACATTTTGGGAGAAAATGTTTGTAGCAGCTTGGTACAATTACTTTGTTACTATGTCCCATTACATTAGGATATTATTTATACTTGACAGCAATGTAGCCCCAATCTATTCCAACACTGCCATGCTAGACTGAGCTGGCCTACATTGTGCAGAGTGATGAGGAGCAATTGTACCCATTTACAGTGAGCAAAACATTTTTTATTATTATTTTGGTTTGGGAGCCGCAGGGGACTTGTGACCCATAAATTCTCTGGGGGTGGATCTTAGAGGGTGCATATCCTTGTTTAACTTGTCTCTAAACAAATATTCTTGTTCCACATGTTGGGCTTTTCCTGAAAAATTAGACCATCTGTACTGTTTCAGTAGGGTCAGATGTTAAGACAATCAAATCCATGTATTCTCACTGATCACCTTTATCCAACATTGTCTCTGAGTAAAGCAGTGAAGGGTGTGATGAGTAGGAAAATGATATAAACCAAACCTATATCATATCAAATGCTAAAAACCAAAACTCTTGTTTTGGTGATGCCCATTATCAGCTTATATGTCTTTACTGAAAGAGAGAAGATGATAATTAAGTATATTCTAATTAAACATGCACTCCTTTACAGGCTGTATCTTGATGGCAGGCCATTAGTAAGCATGAGTTAATAAGGAAGTATGAGCTGATGCTATTTTCTTCTCAGAGTTGATAATTGTGTTGTTGCTATGGACTGGTGGCCAGACTCTTCCTTACTGTGCCCCTGGAGAAGCAATAGCAGGTTGACCCCGCTACTCTCCTCCTCACAGCCAGTATGCTAATATTAGCAAACTGATATGCTGTTAAGACCCAGCCTCCACAAAACATTTTTTTTTCTCTAGTGAGCTTAATGACTGCAATGAAATCCTATCTGCAGAGAAGCTTGTAGTGCTGAATTAATTCAAGGCAGAATTCATCATGATAAATTATATTGGGATTAATTGTGCTGAGGAAGTTTGCAGTTGTTGAATCCACATAATGGTATGATGGATTACTTGTACAAATATGGGAACCAGAAATGGCAACAGAAATCCAACAAATGCAGCGTAAGCTCTATAGTGTGCATCAGTCAATCCCCATCATAATCAGTGACAGAAGCAAAATCACCCCCCTTGGCTTTTTACATATTTTTTACATTCAGACCTGTAATTTAAATGTTTCTCAATCTAATTTTATGTGATGGATCTTTAGAATAGTTACTATTTATTTACTTAAAAACATTAACTGATCATTTGATGACTAGCCTATAATCTAAAACCTAAACCTGTTAAACCATACAAACCATGCAAGATAAGTACTGTTGCCAAAAGATCCAAATTCAATTGATAAAAGAAATAATAATATAATTGCAAAAAATGATCTCAGAATGTAACCACTGATCATAATGTAATCTTATGTAATCTCACCATTTTACATCTAACAGTTCTGAAAGAGAGCCCAGTAAATTATAGCCAGCGTTACACTCCTACAGCTAAATCCACAAGAAGCAGCTTTATTGTTGACAGATGTATGATTACAGCGCTTCCTAACAATGCTCCTGCTTCACACCATGCTTCAGGCAGTTAATAAATGTATACATCCTTGAAGATACAATAAACACCTACTACACCTTCAGCTGCTGCAAGGCTACAAAAAAATCTCAATAGTCTCTCTGATAGGCTTTAAAATTTCAGTTTGTCAATTGTGGCGATCAAGGTCGCAGTGATGTTCTTTCTCCAGGGTTCAAAGCCTCACCTTCTCACTGGGGTCACCTTGCTGCCCACTGTGGAAATGAGGTGCTTTGTTCTCCTGTGGAGACAGGTGATGACTCCATTCAAAGAGAGAAAATTCTTCTCATAGAAAGAACGTGAGAGACAGAAAAAGTGAAAGAGTGTAAGAAAGCGTGAGAATGTTCTGTTTAGGGATTCATAGATGAGAAACAAAATGGTCACAGCTGAGCACTTATGTGATTTTGCATTTGGGCCTGTTGTGAAAGGCTGATCAACATGGCTGATTGCACTGCAGGGAACAGATTCTGACACCTGACATTTCTCCATAGTAACCATACAAAATATCTAATTTATAATACTCATCAAATGCACCTGGTTATGTATGGCATATCATTTCAACCTAAAAAGTTCATGAATGTGAACTTGTAGTGTTAAAGGGTTGTGGCATGTAAATGCACAGTCTATTTTTACTTTGTCTTTATAATGTACTATAACGCTATATACCAAAATTATATAAATTCATTTATACAGACAGTATAAATAAATAAATAAATCAATCAATAAATCAATAAATAAATAAATCAATAAATAAATACCCATAAACCAGAAGCAACTGCATGATTACTGTAGAACTAAATTTTTCATGACCAAGTGCCCAGAGCTTCTTCCTCAAATCTCCTCCAGACAGTCAATGATCCACCTCCATATTCCAGTGCAGGGACAGTACAATCTGTTATTGCCCTTAAATTACTTTTGTCCATCCATGAAACCTGCTCCCAGTCCTAAACATTTCATTTTTTTTTTTTTACACTGTTTTGTCGATAAGAGCCTCTTTTTAGCTTTTATATCATGAAGTAAAAGTGTTCTGGCAGCGACTAGAGATTTCTTGTGGTAAACTGAATTCTATTACAAAGTGAATGTCATTTCAGGAACGATTTGATACATGTTCCTGAAAACGAACAGTATGAGACTTCATGGCTGAATAATGTGACACTACAGACTATAAAGCATTAAAACCAGTCACACCTACTTAAAGTATTGTAGTAGTATATATTAACATGTTTTATAAAAATTCCAATAAGTAATATCCACTACTTTTAGGTTAACACACTGCTGATACAGGTGTTCAATCTAATCTATATAGGAAAACATTGCCTACAGAATCATGTTGCAGCAGCAACACATGAGTATAAGGTTAAGCCCTCCAGATTGATTCTCTGGAGTAATGCGGCAACAGTGAATGTCTATGGGATGAGATAGTTTGGATGGAAATTATGTGTGATTCATTCCACATTCAGCTGATTAACTCATAAAGTCATGTGAAAGAATAAGGGCACACTAAAAAAAACATGGGTGTTTTTGCAACATTCTTGGGTATGTGGATATTTAATCTCAATTTTAACAATACTGGGAGATTCAAGTAATATAACTAAACACTGAATTAATCTTCTGTAAATTGTAATTCTACAAAAATGTGATTTCTGATGAGGAAAAAATTAGGACACCGCCACCTTTATTTCCTAATAAAATGGCTCAAATCACACATCAGGTGCACATGATTAGAACATTGATACTCAGCATTCTGAAGGGGGTTTGCCCTTTTAAACCTCAGACATTTAGTTCGGTCTTTTTCTTGTTGAGGTGAGAGTGAACATTGTGAGATCAAAACAGCTGTCTGAGACCTTCAGAAAGAATACTGTAGCAGCTTATAAGTCTGGTGAGAGATTTAAAAGGATCAAAAAAAGAATTTGCAATGTATCATTCCACTACCATACTAAAAGTCTATAAGTGGAGGACTTTCAAAACTACTTGTCCAAGCAAGTTCACCCCACATGCTAAAAGAAGTCTCCAAAAACCCTAAAATGTAATCACGGGACATTTTACTGTTACTGCTACTGTTAATGCGAAAGTGCCTCTACAATCCGAAAGAGACTGCACAACTTTAACTTGCATGGGAGGTGTGCAAGGAGGAAACTATTGCTCCCTAAAGGAAAATTCCATGCCAGACTGAAGCATCTCACAGTTTAAAGGAGTAAAGGAGGAGTGGGGCAACAACATGGCTAAAAAAAGCATCTCACTGCGGTTATTTCAGCCAAAGGGGGGGAACACTATCTATGAGGGGGTAGGGTGTCCTAACTTTTTCCTCACTTAGAAAACACATTTTTGTTTATCTTTTGTTTAATGAATAAACCAAGGTTATTTTTTGTTGTTTAACGGTAATTAAATTACTTTCTTTTCCAGAGATAATTGAAAACAAGTTTAGACATTGATATTTTAACATTGCGTAATAAAGAACTGAATATACATTTTTTTCACATGACTGTAAATGGTAAAAAACAATGGCATTTAAATAAAATTATGAGAAAGTAATTAGTAAAAATGAATGGTTTAGGTTGTTCACCTTCCCAAACTTACATAAACTCATTCCACGCAACCGCTGGGGCCTATTGTTTAGGGAAAAGTAATAATCAGTTGTAGTTTTGATTCTGAGACTTGAGCAAAGTATCATCCCCATCACTGCTCCCTGGATGCTGGATATGGCTGCCCCCTGCTTCATATATGTGTGTATGGGTTAAATGCAGTGGATGCATTTTATTGTGGTTCACTGTGTGTTTTGCTGTGTTTCACAATGACAAATAGTCAATTTCACTTATTGCTGATTTGCCTCAGTTTCTGTTAGTCTTATAGTCTGCAGAAGGCTTGTAGTCTGTTTCAGCAGCAGAGATGGCTTCCACTGCCATTAGCAATAACTCTAAGCTTGCAGAAATTTCAAATTCACCGCATTCATGAATAACAACACTGAGGAGAAATGGATCATTAGATACTTTCACATTCAACAGTAAGAAAATGTGCTGATAAAATAGTATTAAAATATCAATAAATGATATGTGTGCAGCTAGCATTTGCAGACTCTATATGTCCACTAATATTCTTATTTTAGAAGCTAGAGATGGATCATAAAGTCTGTGGGAGGGTGACTCTACAAATGCTCCATTTTTCACAGTGGTTTTTGTCTTGATTCCAAAGATAAAAAAGATTAATGGATTATAGACCTAAAACAAGCAGCCTTTAGTCAATTTGCAAGGCTAATGTAATTTCGCCAACTGAGTTTCAGTAATGAAGTTACAAAGACAATGTAATATTTCAGTGGGACACCTACTTCATTTACCAGCTGCCTTGTGCAATGAAAAAAAAACTAAAGAATAAGGAAATATTGCAAGGAAAACAATAATCTCTATATTTTAATTGTAGACAAGATAAAGACATTCAGAAAGAAGAAAAAACTGGACTTACTTTATATTCTGTCCCTAATGGCTATATAGTTAGATCAACAATGCACATAATCATTAAGTACCAATAGTAGTGTTTTAATAATTATAGTTACAGTAGTGCATTTTTGTTATTACATTTACATTTGTGGCACTTAGCAGACACTGTCATCCAGAGCAACTTCCATGTCCTGATTACAGGGACAGTCCCCCTGGCGCAACTTTGGGTAAAGGCTCCTGGGACCCAGTGGTGGTAGTGCCAGAGGTGGAATTCGAACCTGGGATCTCTTGAGCTTTAGGTTCATAGTTGACAAGTACTCCACCACTAGACCACCAACAACCCTTAAAGTCCATTTACAGCATTTAGCTGATGCTCTTATCCAGAGCAACTTACATTTCTTAACACATTAATTAGTACTTTTTTTTATTTTATGAAAATTGTAGAATCACCCAATTAAAACACATACATAATATAAGGAGAAATGCAAAAACAGAGGGGATTCAGTATAAAATCTGATAAAGATTGCGGACAGGCTGTGAGATTTAAAATAACCCATTTCAAGTTGACCTTAAAAGTACTAAAATCATTATAACACACCCTGTGGCTTATTACTTTTAATGTGCTTTATTTATTTTAATATGGACAGATAATATCATAAAATGTATTAACAGGATATGCAATATATCCAATTTTCATACAAAATGCGTTGTTGATATTTTAGAACCATTAGGTTCATTGAAAGTCTGCACTTTCTCAGTTACAAGAAAGAGTGGGGACTGTCAACACACACATAACAGGATATAACTGATATAAAAAAAGTCCTAGTGTTCCTAATTAGAGAGTTCTTGTTTGACTTAGCAAGGAAACAGATATAAATACACTCTTTTAAGTTTAACACTGTTTCTATGGACACAGGATTGTTGCTATGTGACAGAGAGAGTGGAAAAACCATGTGGCATGTGGTATGGACTTTGTACAGCACATGCGTTTGACACTTGGAAAATTATTCTCAAGCTGTCGTCCATCTGATAACACTATCATACTCACAATCACCCACAGCAATATTGCTGTCTGTCAAATGTCCAAGGCCAGATCAGTGAAAAGCAGGACCCTCTAGTAGGAAAGACTTTTACATGTGGTACTAAACTAGTAGTTTTAGTCTTGTCTTTCATTACAGTTCCTAGAGAGGTAGTGAATGTGTTTCTGGTCAAGTATTAAAAAAGAATGAGATGGTAACTGCCCTCTCATTTTAAATCTGCTGTGGAATTTTGCATTAGTGCCACTGTGTCCACCACCAGCATAATTGCAGTCAGTGGTTGTCCACTTTCCCCTCACAAGGACTGCTGTTCTGCTCTGACCTCCTACATGAGACTCTATTATTCTTTTGCCAGGCTTTTAGAACAGGAATTCACTTAAATCTCCAATAGAAATCTAAGTTAATTTATTCATCCAATTTGTTCACCTGAAATTTTAGTCATAGCCAGTTCCCACCCATTAATCAGCTCTGTTTGCCTCAATGCTACCAAGTAGGGGGTGCAAAGGCTAGCACATGCTTTCTCTAAACCAAACCAAGTGCCAGTGCATGCCTTCGAATACCCACTAACAATGTCATAGGTGGGCTCACTGTGCTTAAAGAAGCATGGTAATTGTTAATTCTGTCAGCTAACAGATGCCTGCATTGGCAGCCATTATGCAAAGTTAGCTACCTATTTAGAGTAGCTAACATGACTGGGAATCAAATTTTTTGGGTGACAAAAATGTTAATTTTGGGGCCAATTGGATATGTCTGACATTATTAATAGTAGTAGTAGTCCATCACATCAGTTTTCTCTCAGGCTTTTAACAAAAGTCATTCTTCATTTCTTTTTCTCCAGGGATGTTCTTACCTTATGTCTTTCGACTATAGCTGGGCTCTCACAAAATGTTTCTGAGCAACTCCAATGTTTTCTTGATGTTATGCTTCAGGTCATTATCTTGAAATGTGGTTCATCAGTTCAAAATTGAGAACCTGAGCCTTCTGGAATAGCTTTTCTCTTAGGATTGCCCCATATTTTTCTGCCTCCATCGTTCCCTCTTTATTGACTATTCACATTCCCCATCATAAAAAAACATCCCCACAGTATCATGCTGCAACCACCGTGTTTGACAGTAGGGGTCACATTAATGAGGTGAGACTCAGTGCATGATTTTCTTCACTCACATTTGGGAATTGTGGCCAAATAGTTCAATCTTTTTTTCATCAGACCAAAGTATTTAGTATCTTTTTGTCTAATAGTCCTTTAGATGCTTTTTAGAAAACTCCCAGTGGGCTCTCCTGTGGCTTTTAGCAGGAAATGGCTTGGGTCTGACCACTTTACCATAAAAGCCTCATTGGTGTAGAGCTAAGCTGGCAATTGTCCTTCTGTAAGGTTTCCCCATCTCCACAAAGGAATTCTAGATGTCATTCCTAGTGTGTTCTTGTTATTTTTTCTATCCAAGGCACATCTTCAATTACTCAGTTTATGTGGGTGGCCATTTCAGCTGGTGGTTCCAAACCCCTTCCATTCGAAAATTATGGAAGTTATTGTGCTGCTGGGGACTTGCAATGCTGCAGTTTTTCTTGATCCCTAGATCTCTGTCTTTACATAATCTATGGGTTATTCTGACTGTAAGACATGAACTGTAATAATTTATACAAAATTAACTGTAAGACCTTACATAGATATGTTTTCTATATAATATATATATATATATGACATTATGCATAGGACCATTCTTAAAGCATCAGGCAGAACACATGAGGGTCTAGGTAGGAGACAGGGGTTGGAGGGACAGGTGTTGCAGGCTTAGTTTTCCTCTGTGTGTTTGCGTGTGAGAGAGAGAATAGAACGCACAAATCAAGTATTTAAACAATAGTAACGCCTTCACAGTACAGGTGCACCTTAAGGGTATTGTTCTATTTGCTGTTCAGTATTAGCATGACTAACGACTAAGTCCTTGAGACAACAGCTCCCTCTCTCTTCCCACACAGAGACCTTTATTTGTAATCACTTCCCTTGCTAAACACCATGCTTATCTTCACAGATGTAAACGAAGTCAATGAGAGTGTTTTGATATTAAATGTTCTATGCTAGAAAAACTTGAGGATCCAAGATTGTTCACAGTGATGCTTGAAGGATCTAAAGTCTATCTTACAAAACTTAATCAAATTTGGCTCCTAAGTGCTAAATGTGCTTGTACTCACGTTTGGAATTCTTATTAGATTAAATATCCTAAAGACAGAAGAATTAACTGAGATTATATGGGCTTCGTCCTCATCCTGTTTGCGCTGGGTTGGACTCCAGCACTCCCCCATTTGGGACAAGCAACAGAAAAATGGATGGATGGATGATATATGGGCTTCAGTTTTGGTATGAAGGCTAAGCAATTTTTAGTTTAAGAACATGTGTTAAATATGAACAAAGAAACAAACTAATTGCTGTAAAAAGCTATGTAAGGCACAATTCATTGTGCGACTGATAGGTGGACATCTTGAGCAACAGTGAGTTTTGTTGCAGTAACAAAACTGCATGAATAATAGATTGGAACCCACTTGTCCAAATCAGTTTAAGAAGCACACAAGTGTGCAACTGGCTGATGCAATGAGGTTGTTGCTAAGTTGAACTAACAGGAATGGCATGAAAGACATATAGCAGAATTTTTTTGCCAAAAATGTTGACAGTTGGAAGAAATTGTAAATTGGTTGAAGTTTTTCTTATCTGAACTATGGTGCAAGATGCACTGTGGGTCTAAGCCACTTCTAAGTTCTAAGTGACACTTCTAAGTGGGTCTGTTTGGGTTGGTATGCAATTTTCTCCTTCCTTTCAGCAATGGGTGCAATTTCTCTTGGACCTTCCACTGGCCCCTTGAATCTTATGGCAAACACCACCTTAAATGTGAGTTACCGTTTTCTTGCCAGTTTGAAGGATGCATCAAGGGGATTTTTGCTGCTTCTCCAGATGTCTGGGCAAAAACACCACAGTAATATGTCTAATGTAGAGACAAAAAAAAAAAAAAAAAAAGCCACAATACTATCAAATACCAACCTGATTATCACAAATTGTGGAAATGCTGCATGGTATAATGAGTCACTCCATGCTAGGTTCCTTCTTTAGCAATGAATGGGTTTCTTTGGCAAATTAACATCAGTGATTGACAGATCACCCACTGATATACAAGCTCTGCAAATGCTTAAGTTATCTAGACATAAATCCAGAGAGGGAGAGACGCAGAGATGTACACTATGCACATACAATCACTGTAGTAACACAAAAATGCAAAGTGGCAGTTGGGGCCAAAAATCAGAGACCACTAGTGAAAATCTTTCTATTTTGAATTCTTTTCAAACGGAATCTAAATTGTTCCATTACAAGTTACATTACAAGACAATTTATCAACCAATCTGAGCAAAACATCTTAAAATATTTTGATGAATTTCAGCATTTCTTATTTAATGAACTTGCAAAAGCATCTAATAAGCACATTAGGTCTACCTGATCTTTGAACTTTGCACTAAGTAGATTCCTTGTCCTTTCTAATAAAGTAGGAATAGTGGTTAGAGAAATGATAGATGAAGAACAAAAAGGACATACTTTGCCTGAAGCATCACCAAACTGTTTCAGAGGCACTGAGGACTGGACTTGATAAGACCCAAAATAAACCTTGTCATTTTTCACTGTTTCACCAGAAAGCACTGTTTTATGCACATGGTGCATGTTGGCAGTGACAAGGCAGAATAGCTATTCTAAACAGCCATCTTCTTGAAAACTGACTGTTAGTCAGTTAATTTTTTTTTTTAAAGCATTATAGCAGCAGAGGTTGTTGCAGAATAGCAGAGCTGAATTTTACCTATGTAACGGTGGCGGGGTGCAGGGAGGACGCCAATGCTGAGCCAGGAGTTCAGATCATAGTTTTATTAGCTATATTTACAAAACAAAATGACTGCAGTTCTAACTAAAATCAAGGAACTGCAGAAGTTGCCAAGTTACCAAAACCACCACAGAGTGTGTAGGCAGAGCCTAACTAATGAGCCACACTTTGTTCTGACTCATCGGGGCTTAAATAGTCAGCCCCAATGAGGCACATCTGTGCCTTCATGAGCTCAGGTGTGCTCAATCAGGATAGAGCGCCCTCTATCGTGCCCAAAACACACCTCACCCGTGACAACCTATCACATAGTAATCAGATTTCAGTCTAGGGGCACATTTTTGCAGACTAGCGAGACATTTCCAAAAAATCTAAATCACATCTGGATAAAATCCAGACTCTCTCGATGGAATCCTGACTACTGATGGCTTTTTCCCCCCACACTATTCTTTGTAAAGAAACCATACCATGCTCATTATCATCACTTATTTTTCCATTCCAATGTTCTGGTGCAATTACATCACACATCGCAATCTTATAATATAAAACTTGTTAGAATATGCCATTTGTGTAATTATTTTTTAAAAGATAATAATTAGAAGTGAAAAAATATGATACCAAGGTCTGTTCACTATTATGCACATGAAAATGCCTTTTATCATATATTTAGGAACTTCAAAAATTAAATTATTTTTTAAATCTTTTCTTATTAATAGTATACCAATTGTGGTCTACCTAGAGAGAGAAAATGTTTATCCACAAATTATGCACAAGAAAGCGAGATAAGGAAGTGTGTAAGTAAGGTTCTGTCTTACTTCACAGTCTAATCAGTGTGTGTTTCTGTGTATGTGTGTGTGTGTGTGTGTGTGTGTGTGTGTGTAGCTATAAAAGGTCTGAAGATGACTCGGGACAAAGCACAATTTATATTACATGAAAGCATGTGATTTGGTAACTCAGTGCAGCTGCATGACCTTCAGTATGTGTATCTTTGTGAACTCATAAAAAGACCACAGATATCATTCTGTCAGAAGGGATTAGGTGTTGGTCCAGTGTTCATTTTCAAACATTCCCATTTGAATAACTTTGAAAGAATTCCAAATGATCACACATTTATGCATGACTTCATAAAAATTTGTCATGCGCATCAGCTTGTGTGGCTTCGAAGGTGGGTGGTAGGGCTTGGTGATTACAGCCCAGATGGCTCTAGCATGACAGCGCATGAAAAGTGGGCAAAGATCTCCAGCTCTCCTCTCTCAAGAGTCTCAAATGTTTACACTATAGATCTGAACACAGAACATCTCCATCCTATTCTAAAACAGTCAGTAAAGTTTACTAATTTATATATTTGATTTTCATTATACTGTTACGGGGGCAGCGGTGGCCTAGTGGTTAGGGCGTTGGCCACATGTTCAGAGGATCGGGGGTTCAAACCCCTTCCCAATAGGTTGCCCTGAGGTACCCTTGAGCAAGGTGCTGTCCCCGTCACGCTCCTCCCTGCGATGGGCTGGTGACCTGTCCAGGGTGCGTCCCCCATCCTTCACCCCGTTTGGGATGGATGGATGGATGGATGGATATACTGTTATGCAAATGGTCAAGTAATGACCAGAAGTCCAAACCCTGCATTCAATGCTTCTCTCCCCTCTCTCTAATTCTGTCAGAATATTGCCCTTTCTTTAAAGTATTGCTCCATCCCAGCTTCAATACTTAGATAGAAGATAGATAGGCTCAGTGATTTATTGCAAGCATAAATGTAAAAACAGTATATTACAAAAAGCTTTTATAATTCTAAAACCAATATTTGGTCTGACCAGTTATATTTTCAACATACCCTGAGCTCAGCATCTTTAACTCTGGCACAACCCGCTCTGCCTCTTGTCTTTTCAGCAGTGCCACCATCTCCAACCCATACAACAAGGCTGGTCTCACTACTGTCCTGTAAACCTTCCCTTTCAATCTTGCTGATACCCATCTGTCACAAATCACTCCAGCCACACTTCTCCACCAATTCCAACCTGCATGCACTCTCTTCTTCACTTCCTCAGAGCAGAGGTGGCCTAGTGGTTAGGCAGGTGTTCCCAGGTTTGGAGGATTGTAGGTTTGAATCCCTAACCAGTAGGTTTCCCTGAAGTACAACCTGTCCATTACCACTGCAAACAAGGATGGGCTCAGTGCTGATCCTTGATGTAATCAAACTTCTACCTTAAATTAATCCGTCACTCCTACTATAGATCCCACCACAGTTACACTGCCCTCATACATGTCCTGAACTAAGCTTACAGAATGTATCAGTTTGTGTATCCATTCTTAATTTTATGAATTTTCCTGCATTTGTAATTCTCTCAAAACTTCTTTACCACAACTTTGAAATGCTGAAGGAATGCATTACCATTTATCTCCCCTTTGTAAAAGTAAATATCTGTCATTGCAGTAGAGTTTTGCATGAAAAGCATTTAACAGAACTTAAGATTAAATGTATTATCCTGTCATATTGTTTAGTTATTTTTTTTACAACACTGACTGGTTATAGTGTCTGGGAAATGACAAAAATAAAAAATATGAAAATTTGTTATAGCTGTTTTAGTTGTCATTCTGTAATAAAATGGTAGTGTTAAATCACATAAAGAACAACGATAATGCCTTAAAACAAGGCCAGTCGTCAAATTTTCATGACCAGTATCTCATTTAACATGTGGTAATTTAGCTGGCCTAATGTATTTATTTCATTAACACAACCATTAACATATCCATTCATCAACATATAACTATTAGGGTGGCGGTGGTCTAGTGGTAAGGTACTTGCCTTTGCCTACGGACCTCTGGATCAAGAGGTCCTCAGTTCGAATCCCACCCCACCTCTAGCACTACCACCACTGGGTCCCTGAGCAAGACCCTTAACCCTGAGTTGCTCCAGGGGGACTGTCCCTGTAATTAGGACATGTAAGTCGCTCTGGATAAGAGCGTCTGCTAAATGCCATAAATGTAAATGTAAATGTATCCCAGTAGCATATTAAGAAGGCCTTAGTGTAAGAGCCCTACCCCGATGGGGCGCTAGGGGGAGCCAAACCGCTGTTTGGAGACCTGCCAATCAGGCACGGTGATCAACGGTGATTCGGTTCACCTGTGCTTTGGCTTATTTAAAGGGAGAGAGAACAATTCAGAGTTGCTGGGTTGTTGTTTGACTCAGATGGTAATTTGGTAACGATCGTCTCGCGCTCTGTTTAAGTCAGTTCAGCACCCTCGAGCTTCGGCTTGTTGTACTGACTGACGCTGCACCTTCCCTTCCGAGTTTCTCATGTTTCCTTTTTTTTTTTGCTACAACATTCAAGCTCAAATGCTCACCCGTTTTGAGCATTTTGTTTTCTACCTGTTTTTGGGTTGATTGTGGTGCTCGGGTTTTTTTGGTGTTTTTTGTGTACTGGCAGCTTCAGGCACTGCATTTAGGTCCAAACCCTGTGTGGCTCCCTGCGTTCAGAGTAGGTCACACCGTTACACTTAGTTTTGCACCAGGGGGAACTATAAGGGGAGGAAGCCCCTACTGAGCCATGCAGAGCTGTTAGTCTTGCTCTGCATAGGCTTTTAGACTTCTTTGTTCATTAAGTGAGCCTTAAGTGGGGCTTGCTTTGAATTACTGATATTTTAATGACCATGGCATCCATTTTAATGTCATCCATGAACGTGTTATTTCATTTTTTTTTTTTTGCAGAATATATATTCTGTCTAATTATGATATGACAGCAATTTAAAAACTGGGAGAAACAAAATACATATTCTGTATTGCAGTATGTACTGATGTGAGAGCATCCATTTGAAAGGCTTTACTAGCTTCCTGTATAAGCTAGCCAACATCTCTATAATTGTATAATTACTTCAGCAATTCAGCAGTAATATCAGTGTTATCATTTACTATGCCAAAATGTACATACACTAATGATAAACGCAATGGCCACATCAAACCCTGCAGCAAGTCCTTATATTTCACAGGCTCACCTACCTAATTTTGGGAAACATCAGTTTTTGCTTTATTTATAGATACAAGATGTCCTCTCTCCTGTTCACAGAAAGCTTTTTTTTTTCATCCATTAATCTGTACAATTCATGCATCTGGTGAAAAAATAAAAGCAGCATCAGTAGGCTACTGTAACATTCGGCCCTAGGATGCTGTGTACTACATACATTTTTGTCTATTGAATCACCTTTTAGCAGACAGTCTTATTCGTAGTAATTTTAAATGAGCCACAGAAGATGGTCTTTGTGGTTGCCGCAAGAAAATGGTAACAAGGCCTAAAGAGCTGAATAGCTGATAATTACCCTGTAACTGCCAAACCCATCCGGACATTACAAGAATCTCATTTTTAGTACTTCTAATGCTACATCTATTTGAATTTTGTTAAATTCAATAGTCTGTACAGTATTGATTGAGTACCAAGAAAATGATCTTACATCCTACATCTTGATCCTACATCTTGATTAATAATGATTCTCACTATGATTTTTGTTATGAATTAAGTTTTTTTTTAAATGTAAGAAATGTTTTCTAAAGGTCTAAAGTCTAGATGAATCTGAAAGTGTTTATTGTATACATCAGTTAGGTTCACAATGCTTTTTACCCAATGAAAAGACCATGACATGAATAACACAGTTGGAGCCTTTGCAGATTTTACAGGCTGCTTTTGAAGTGGGTGCCTACAAGGCTTTCTCTTCTTCCTCTCTCTTGGGGACTAATTGGACAGTTCTGACCACATGCTCACAGCATGGGGGGATCTAGCAAGCAGCAAGAAGAGTACATATTTATTTTGTCAGAACACAGTGAAATGAGTGAGTAATAACACTCTATTCATTTCAGGCTCTACAATAGAGGATAGATCCCTATATCTTTCATTTTCAGGCCATTCACTGCTTTTCACAGCCAGACTTTCATGAACAGTGGTGTTAAGTAGGAATTGACAGAGTAGTGACAGTAGTAATTTAACTGTCAGTGACTGATGAATTTATTGAATCTGCCCGAGGGCATCATCTCATTCTCAGTTGCTTCTTTTTTGTTTGTTTTTTTAGACAGAGGCAGATTTTTGTCTGCTACTATGAATTTTCCAGTGTTCTGATTGGTGAGAAATACTAGCAGTGACATGGATGAATGTGAAACAGTGAGGTTAAGTGCCAGTCCACATTTAGCTTTGCACAAACGTTTTCTGACTGTTGAGCAGATGCTACAAAGGGACCTTATAACACACATAAGTGTTGAAAGATATTTAAAACATAATATTTAAATACTTAGGTAGCCTATGCATATAGCATGACAGATAAGGTATTGCATAATATATATATATATATATATATATATATATATATATACACACATATTTCAACCTAAAGGGCCTTAAACTAAAATAATGAACCGCTGTTCCATTTATAAAAGTGTTATGAAGTTGGAATGTATGCCTAATATTTTGTTTATAGGAATGGACTCCATAAGACCTTTAAAGTTAAAGCTCCCAGGCACTAAGGTTTTAAGTCCTGCAAGTTGTAGGGTGGTGCAGCGTGTATTGGAGTAGTTCATCGAGCACATCCCACAGATTCCCCTTTAAGATTGCTATCTAAGGAATGCAGAAATCACCACAACTTGATCATGTTCTTTATTAATTCCTAACATTTTCTGCAGTTTTGAGCATTATTCTGCAGAAGGAGGACAGTGTCATTTGGGAATAGCATTGCCATAGAGGGGTGTACCTAGGCTGTACCAATGTTTAAGTGGGTACTATGTGTCATTGTAACATCTACATAAATGCCAGAACCAATGTTTTCCCAGAAGAGCATTGCCTAGAACTTCACATTGCCCTCAGCAACTTGCTCTTTAAGCAGGCTAGTCTTCACTGCCCATGCACCTTTGGTGTGCATGACCCTGTTGTTGGTTCATTGGATATCCTGTCTTTGGGTCTCTTTTGCTAGCTATTAAACACTGCTGACTAACACTCCACACTGTTCTGGAGATGCCTTTACCCAGTCATCTAGTCATCACATCCTTAAGCTTTATTATTCCTTACACACATGTTAGGAAAATCATAAATATTTATCATTGATGATGAACTGTTAACCTTATCGTTATCCTTTTTGTTTTACGACTTCTGCAAAGAGCTTGTTACCTGAACCTTCCCAGACACAAAATTCCTCTTCTCTGTTTACTATTTTGTAACAAGGAGTGTGGGCTAATTGCTGTTGTAAAAATCAGGAAAGCAAATAAAAGGCTTGCAGAGGGAGAAGCAAATCGGAGGAGGTAACTGGTGTTGGCTGGTGCCTGGCTCCCCTTGCAAGTAAAAGCTGCAGATCCTGTGTCTGGTGTTTTCCTTCGTTCTACTGTCTCTGCTTACAGGAATTTTCTAACATAACTTGGTCCTTCGAGCCGGATTGCTACAGATCCGTGTCCCTGCGGAGCACTTGGAGGATGCTGAAGTCTGTGCACAGCCCACGAGTCTGGGACCGTGGATGAAAGCCCGCCATAGTGAATTCTATGTCGGCCAGTAAGTCTCGAGTTGTTCCGCTGGACCGGATTGACGCGATCTGAACATCATTTGGCTGAGACGGTGAGAGCATGGGAAAACAGGTAAGACAAGGATTTATGGAAAAGCGCTGAAAGGTTCAGGGAACCTTAGAGAGATGTCTAGAGAGTCTGGGACTCTCACAGTCTAAAGGGGATCAGAAGGATTGCCCTAGAGGTCTAATTGTACTAGTACTAGTCAATTGAGATGCTCCTGAGAAGTAACTAAGGTAGTTACTATAGACTGAGGTATGTGTTTGTTTGTTTGTCTGTCTGTGTGAATGGGAGAGACCCAGTACTGAAACAGGGCAACCCGAAACCTAACGGTGCTAACATGAAGTTGTCCCTGAGGACTAGACTGGTGATCCTCTCCATGGAGGATTTAGGAGGTGGTTAACAGAATCGAAAACGTTTCTCATCTCTTGGGATTAGAACCCCCAGTGGAGGACCGGACTGGACAATAGGTTTAGCCTAGAAGCTTGTTCTCCAGAGAGTGATTAACGGCCCAGAGAGGACTTTTCTAGTGACCCACCACATTGGACTCATAAGTGCTTTGTTGTCAAATGGAAGTAAATGTTTGAGGCAGCCTTGTGAATGTTATTGGGACATTCTAGAGGAATTCAAGTTATATAAGAATTCAAATATTGTGGCTACAGAGCAACAGGTATAAAGAAAGAAAAATGAAACAAAATAGAAAAAGATAAAAGAAAAATTTTTTGATTTAACCTAGATTCTCCTGCCTGTGAGGTCTGTCATAAGGAGGGAACGCAAAGACCTAAGTCAGGGACTTAGGCACACCTAGGCAAAGGACTTAGGTGGCCCTTGGGGGTAATCCCGGGTAGGGACCTGTACCTAGAGGACAGTTCAAGAGAACTGAGGTAGATTGGGTCCAACTCTTTCAAGGAAAGGTTGAGAGTAATAAAAGTTAAGAACGGAAATGCGTTGAAATATGGAGACCTCACAGTCACGGGATCTAGGAAAAGAGATTAAGGGGAATTCGCAAAGACTGACTGTTATGGGAAATATGGAGAAGTGACTGACCCGACAATATTAGGTAGATAGGTTGTGAAACATGGGTTTCCAGATGGTTCTTTCATGAGGTTTTGAAAGATTTATAGAAGAAATAGAAGGAGGAGTGCCAGGAAGGTAGAAATGGCATTAGTAAATAAGTAAGTAAATAAATAATGAAATTATATTAATAATAAAATTCACATTATATAATTATATAATAATAATAATTAAAGAAACAATGGTAAAATTAAAGCAATAGAGGCATGTGCAGTGAGACTCAAGTTTAAAGACATCATGCCGAAGTAAGTGCTGCAGCTGCACCTCCCGCCCTGGAGAGACAAATGGGATCCTCCCTGAAACCCCCTTACGTGCAAACAAACTTATATCCAAATTTAGATGCTTTTAAAATGCCTGATGGCCCGGCCACAAATACTAGGGGCCATAAGGGCAAGGTGGGGGAGTGGAGTAAATAAAAAGGGGGGACTTCTGAGCCCAGGCGGTTTAGTGAGGGCAATAAACTGGAATACTGCAGATGACTGCCCCATGGTGGAAGTAGCTAATCCAGCCTGGGATCCTAATCATGCAGAGACGGGGGATAGAACCATGTTAGTATATAGAACCTGGATCCATGATGACGTCAAAAAGGCTACTGAATCTGTGACGTCTCCAAAAAAGGATCCTAATCAGTGTTGCTCGGAGGTGACGAACCTGATCAATTCGTACCATCTGAATGGCCCTGTATTTGTGGGCGGCAATATTGAGTCATGGGCGATGCCATGTCTCAACAGGAGGGATGGTAGGCCTGGTAAATAAACAATAAACAAAATATGGATTTAATATTTAAAAAAAAAAAAAAAATTTGTATGGCTTGCCCTGTGTGTTTGAAACATAATCCACAGGGCAACATCAGACCAAAGAAAGGAGCGTTTCAGCACCTTACCCTTTCCATACAATACACATGGATTACACTGAAATCAGCAATAGTCAAGGTTACAAATATTGTTTGGTGCTGGTGGATGCGTTCTCTAAATGGGCAGAATTATTTCCTATAAAAAACTCCAGACGCCCTAACAGTGGCCAAAGCCATATGCAAAGGAATAATATCCACTTTTGGGTTACCACTGTACAGCGATAATGGCAGCCATTTTGTCAATACAATAGTGAGTAAAATGGCATCAAATTTAGGAATAGACTTAAAAACACACTGTAGTTACCACCCCCAAAGTGCAGGGTTAGTGGAAAGAACAAATGATACAGTAAAATCTAAACTAAGGAAATGCATTGAATAAACTGGCAGACAATGGCCACAGTGTATAGATCTAGTTCAGCTGAGTATGAATATAACTCCAACTTTTGGCAGTTTTTTAACACCGTTTGAAGTATTGTATGGTAGACCATACAGGCTACCGGATTTAGATAGCAATATTAATGACCCTGATGATGATCCGGATCTTGCTGATTATATGAGGAAAATGTTGGGTAACAGAGAGATAAGAGCAGTTAATGTAACACCAGAGTCTCCTTTGCTCCCACAGGAGGGACCCCAGTGCGCATAGGGGACTGGGTGTTCACTAAAGAAATTAAGAGAAGAAAAACTGGTCCAGCCCCTGGTGGGGAGGTCCATACCAAGTACTGACCACCCCAACTGCTGTAAAAATTGCTGAGCGACCCACGTGGATACATTTGTCACACTGTAAAAAATCAACCTTAGAAAGTGAGGTAGGAGCCACGCAGTAAAGGGTGAAGTCTGACTACAAAGGGGGGTTGTGGTGTAGAAGCAGCTCGTCTCAAAGTCAGTGAAGAAATCAGCCACCCCTTGCTGCTTTAGGGTATCCTACCACACTTGAAACAATGTTGGGAAAATTATAGTCCTTATAGTTACGTTCATGGTACTATTTCAGGGTTTGCTGTTACAATTTTTATAGTCCACAGGAAAATCATGACTAGAGACATGAGAGGTGCTGAACAATGCCAATGAACTCCACGAACCAGGAAATGTAACCCATACTTATCACACCAATGTTTGGTATCACTATGCTGAGTTGGTAGCAAGGAGTAGAAATGTATCAGGATGTTATGTTTGTTCTTTAATGCCAGTGTCATCCGCTCATCCTAGTTTGACTGCTCTCCCATTGCCCTCATCTGAGTCTGAGTGCGTAATTGAGCACACCTACCTGGAAACTGGAGTGGCGTTTGAGCCCCAGTAAGAGTTACGGACCACACGTTTATCATATCTAAAGGTAAAGCATCACACACACAGGGGGGCGAAAAGCAAGGAAAGACTCCGGAACGCCACCTAATGCCATGTCAGGGAACAACGGAACCCATCCAACCAACTACACTGATTGGCTACGTGTCCAGCGAGCCTGTGAACCATCACCCAGCGGCTGGGGTGCGGGCCGTGTCTCAAGGGCACGAAGGTTGCTGGTGGAAGTCCAACCCCACGGTTCGGTCTGGGGGTCCGATGTACCTGAGGAGCATAGGCATTGGGCTGCCGGAAGTAAGGTGGCATTGGTTTTGTTCCCCTGGGTGGGAGTAGCAAAGAACAGGTTAAGAATTGAAACCATAGTTTATCGATTGAGTCTATTTTTAAATGCTAGTATAAAAGCATGGGAAACAAACAATGAGGAGCAGTCAAGCATGAGGATGATGGTGCTACAACATCGAATGGTACTTATATTCCTGACAGCACTAGTGAAGGACACGAGATAACTGAGGCCATAGACCAGATGAAAAAAAATCCAACATGCTATGTCCCAAGACAATGTTTACCGACCATGGGACCCCTTCTCCTGGTTCCTATCCGGAGGATGGAAACTCACGCTTTTGAAATAAATGTTACCCGTGGTTATTGTGCTTCTATTATTTTGTCTTTTCACAGGATGTGTCATCTCTTGCTTGAGAGCAATGCTCTCCAGAATGATAGCAGTCAATGCGAGACGTGATGTTGAGTGAAGAATATTACACCCTCCTGTCAGACAACAAAGAAACTTTCAACTAAGTATAAATTGTTAAAGGTCTTATGAAAATGAAGGAACTGCAGAAAACTGAAAAGAGATGCAGTACTGGAATTTGTCAATGGACATTTATCAATGATAAACAGGAGGGAAATGTTAGGAAAATCGTAAATATTTATCATTGATGATGAACTGTTAACCTTATCGTTATCCTTTTTGTTTTACGACTTCTGCAAAGAGCTTGTTACCTGAACCTTCCCAGACACAAAATTCCTCTTCTCTGTTTACTATTTTGTAACAAGGAGTGTGGGCTAATTGCCGTTGTAAAAATCAGGAAAGCAAATAAAAGGCTTGCAGAGGGAGAAGCAAATCGGAGGAGGTAACTGGTGTTGGCTGGTGCCTGGCTCCCCTTGCAAGTAAAAGCTGCAGATCCTGTGTCTGGTGTTTTCCTTCGTTCTACTGTCTCTGCTTACAGGAATTTTCTAACAACACATCAACTCCAAGAACTGACTGTTCAATTGCTGCCAAATATCACACCCCTAGGTGCAAGTGTAATGGACGCCATTGTAATTAACTTTACTTGTCAGTGGCTTTGATGTTGTGATTTTAAGGCTTGTTCGTGCTTAAGTTTCATGTTGTGTAAAACAGAATAGAAAGGAGAAAAAAAGGGTATTTCAATATATTTAATTACTTAAGGTATTATTTGAATTAAGTGGCACAATTAACATTAATGGAAGCCTATGTCTCCCTGTTGAATTCAATTTATTAAAATGAGTCCAATGACACACCCAAATATCTTCCTCTTAATACTCCCTCACTAGTTATTTTTCAGCAGCCAACTGGGTTTGTTGATTATGGAGTTAAGGCTGTGCTTTCGCAGATACCAAAGAAAGATGGCCAAGTGTTCATCAGAGTTTACTCTACTCCAAGCATAAATCCAAAGTAACAGTGCACAGTTAAGCTCAACATAGCACTTCAGATAATGAGAGAATGGCCCTGCATTTGGCTGTACTTTGAAGCAAAACTAAAGTTGGTTGAAAGACTACTCAGTCATCAAGGTCCCCTGTTACAAGGATATATTTACAACTGCAGCAATTATGTAGGAACTGAACTGAAAAAGAAAAGAACTGAAAAAAGCATTGAATATTATCAAACAAAAATAAGAACAAGCAAAACAACAAGCAGACAGACAAGATCAATTCTAAAGATGTGGTTGCTTTTGGCTGTCCCTGGGCCTTCTTTCCCATCATATTTATATTTGATAACAATTGTATAAATTATTTGAATGTGAAGGATGTTTGAATAATGTCCGAATGTGTCATTGTTCAGTCATACAAGATACATTTTTAGGAAAAAGTGGTTGCTGTTGGCTGTCCTTGGCCCTTAATTCCCAATGTAGTAATAAGAAATACATCCAGTTAATGCATTAGCAGTTAATGTATTAGGAAAATCTATTAATCAGTTAACCAGGATTTCAGTCTGAGAATTTCTAGAAGGGCTCCAGCATTTTAAAAGCTAATATCATGATCTGCACTCTATATCTCATACTATTCATTTCTAGAGACAGCCATTTTTACAATTTTCCTCTACTTCGGAAATAATCAAAAACCTAAACTCACCTTTGACAGAAGCCATATCTGAATTATATGAATAAATTTGCTTTAAACAGTGCCTGTGTGACATAAATTTGAAAGTACTGCCATAACACTGTAGCAATGCAGGTCTTAAGATCAGGCAAACATGACAGAATGTCTAAACAAAACTGCACCTATTAAGTTTAATTCAAATTCTGAACATTGGAGCTATACTGTATGAAATCTGTTCCAGATACATTTGCTTTCCTTACTGCAATAACACTGCCACCACTATGTCTGAATGAAGGGATTTTGATGCTCCAGATATCTGGGATTTTTTTTACACACATCATTGAAAACTGTAGCCAAATAGTCAATTCTTTATTGCATTAGCATTTTAGCATACACGGAGGTCATTTAATGCACTTTTCAGAGATAAAATAAGCATAAAGTTAATCAAAAAATGGTATGATGTGTCCCTGCATGTACTGCATGAATGTGTCTCATGAGGCAGGATTTTTTTGTGTAGAGCCAGATGAGTTAAGCCCAGTGTTAAAGGCTGTCCACTAAGAGTATCCCCTGATCTTTTCCTATTGGACAGGCTTCATTTTAAGCTTATGTTAACTAGATAATCCCTAGATATATCATCTAGCAGCCAGAACCCCCTGTTGATCAGGAGAGTGTCTCATTGAAGCTGGTGCCCCCTGGTGCTCTGAAGAATACTGCAAACCAGCAATGCTTCTTCTTGTCCCAGAAGGCTTGTCTGTGCTTCTGCAACCTTATTCAGGTTCTTTATTGCTGGCTCTTGTGTCTCCTGGTTCCTCATCACCCACTCCCTGGTGTCCTGCTTTATTGTACCCAGCTTGTGTGTTGCCTGATTCATTGCCATTGGCTCCTGTGTCTCCTGTTTTCATGTCCTCATCGCCCAAGTTTCCTTGTCCCTCATGGTCAGCTGGCAGGATGTGGGAGCTAGCTGGTCATCTTTGTGGGATGAGTTAGCAGCCCAGGACAGTCTGCTATCTGGTCATTGCCTCCACTTTTATTTGTCTGCCTCAATCTCTGTCCAGTCTCGGTCCAGTGTCCTGTTCAGTTTCTAGTATTTAACTTTTACTTAATTATAAAGTAAGATAAAAAATAAGACTTAAAATTAGTTAACAAAAGAAAAGAAAACAAGTAAATAATGAAGATAAAAGTGTGTAATTATTGTGCAAAGATAAAAGTAGCACCACTAATTAACTGAAAAAAGCAGAAATAAAGTTTTTTTTATATTCTTCTTTAAACTGTTGACAGTTTAACTGGTGTCCATGTTAAACTGGTCCTAGGATTGGGCAGCAGCCCATTACATCTGATTTAGTTTCTGTTTAGGAAACCACCTGATGACCAACTTCTACTAATCTAATTAATTCATAATTCTTCTCACAACCAACGTATGGGGTATATGCTGTAATAACATTCATTATCACACATTTGATTTCTAGCTTCATACTTATCACTCTATCTGACATTCCTTTCACTTACACTCTTGACATATTTTTTCAGAATAATACCTACCCCATTTCTCCTCCTATCAAAACCAGAGTAAAACAATTTGAACTTGTCTCCAATATCCCTGGGCTTACTCTCCTTCCATCTAGCCTTTGCACACACAACATATCAGCCTTCCTTCACTCCCAATTTGCACCCTGTTGGGTAACTGTATTGTTGTTATCCAGGGCCTCGACCAATCTAGTATGGAAATCTGTATCATTGTTTTCCCATTTATCCTTGGGATTGGGGCTTGTAACTGGCACGAAGAAATACCCTGGCCTGTGCATCCATGGTGACTGATTTGAGGGCAACAAAGTATAATAAGAAAAGGCCAACAAGAGAAGGTAGACTGCAGTCTCAAAATAAACACATTCTTTGCTTTAATGTTCAACTACATAGATGCACATGACTGAAATTTGCAAAATATTGTTGGAAGTTGCATTCTGCCACTTAAAATCAGCTGAAAACATGAACTTATGGGGCAATGGAAATGCCCTTAAGCTGGAGAGTTTTTATGTGTTATGCACAGGTTTTTTCCATGCACTAACATTCCACCCGGACATTTGAGAGTTTGATACTTTGTATTTTTCTTTTTTTATTCAAGGACTCACATGTTTGATTGCAGAGTCTCAGAATTGCTGCTTATGCATTTGACCAACATTTGCCAGTATTGATTTGAAAGATGTCATGTATTCCTAATACTTGCACAAATTGCCAAGATATGGCTCACAAAAAAGCAAAAAGCAAATATATATGTAGGACTGACTATGCCTGGCATTTGTGATTAAAAAAAGATGTAAACAAGATGTTGGCTGAATATCAGAGTTTACTGTTTACTGTTTCTAAGTTTAAAATCTAAGTCTAAAATTAAAGATTTTATACCCATACATGCATAATTTATTCGAAATGGGACATGGCTGGATGCCCTATTGCTTGGGTTTCACCATGATATTAGTTCACTCAGAAGTGATTAATCCTTTGTAAAATTAAATGTGCCTGTATAATGTTTATATTGTGTGTATTGTGGTTTTAATATTCTATTTTATTTACTTCCTGCTGATCCTGCTGATTCTCCCTGGAAAATAAAATAATAAATAAAAAATACATTTTTGTTGATCTCATTTTGTTGTTCTCTTAACCTTACAGTATAGAGGTTTCTAGATGATACAGCATGAATATGAAACACCTCTTAAACAAATTTGTATCCTTCAATGTCATGGGTGAGGCCAGCTGGGTGGATGGGTTAGCAAGAAGGTAGTTTACTATTTGGTCACCTTCAGCAACTTTACTAGGACAATTTTATCAACTCAGGGAGTTGAAAGGTATATATAAGTCAACTGAAACTCGGTATGTGTTTTGTTTAGTGTAAAACGTCTTAGTACTAACTTCAAACTGAGAGACAGGTATCCCCTGACAGCAAACACACCAGCTCATTGCCAGCACATTGGTACTTTGAAAGCTCTGAATTATTATTTTTTCAAAAGTCAACAATAAGAATGACATTATTTTGTGGCTTGACAAAATTTTTTGAAAGGAAACAAACTGAAGCACAAAGCCATCTCATGGATGAGAGCAATGAGTACATCTATTTTGCTGTTCCTTAAATGTGAACAATTAACACTGTATGATACTGTATTTGTGCTTAAAGATTAAGAAAGAAATTTATATCGACAACAAATCATTAAAAAAATATTTAACCTTTTTGATATAATTATGAATTTTCTGTTATGTGACCAGACATTTTATCTGGTAGTGACCAGTTGGATCACAGACACGGGCTAATAGATGTCTTCATATTGTATCCCTAGTTGCAGTTGCAAAAGGTTCAACACTCTCATGCTTATTTCTAACTTTAAGATTAATGTATGATTAATTAGGAAAACCTCAGCAAACATAACTGAGTTGTACTGAATATAAAAATTTGGGTAGAAGCAGTAACATAAAATGTATGATTACCTGCAATCTAGGGCTGTAAATTTCACTGTTTTACCTTTTTTTTTTTTTTTATGTGCCACCCTTTGAGTCTGAGCTCAATCTGCCTTCCCCATTCAGTTTTTTCTAGACCCATCCCTGCTAAATGAAAGAGTCTACAAACTCCAAAGAGAATTCTATTTTAAAATAAAATCATGAAAGGTTTAAGTGGTAAACATTATCACATTAGCATAACCTTATGTCCTGGACATAAACTAATTTCTTTACTGAATCCCAGATTAGTATAATTACATATACAGTGAAAATCATTTGTTCCTTTTCTGTATTCCTCCTCTTTATAGCTTATTTCTAACACTGAATTATTTCTGATTCCGAAAAATCTAGTTTACAAAAGAAAGTCAAAATAAACACAATACATAGTTTAAAACCATACAAAGTCAAAATTATCTTGTGATTTATTAAATGACAAAACTCACCAATACTTAAATCATTTGTCATACTAATTTTAAATAAGTGGCATTGACTTTTAATTCATAAATAAAGGTCTGCATTGGCTATTTTCATTTTCTTATGAACTGTGCTGTATGTGGATCACATCACTACAGACTTAAACCAATTTGGCATTGGCTTTTAATTCATAAATAAAGGTCTGCATTGGCTATTTTCATTTTTTTTTCATTGGCTTTTAATTCATAAATAAAGGTCTGCATTGGCTATTTTCATTTTCTTATGAACTGTGCTGTATGTGGATCACATCACTATAGACTTAAACTAATTTCATGCAATAAGATAAAGCACCCTGCAAAATTTCTTCATCAGATTGAGCATCTGTGGGATACTGGGACAAGTTAATCCATGGAGATGAAATGCTTAAAGGACTAAAGATTTACTGCTTTAAAAGTTGTGTTGCAGTTCTTTTTACTGTTTTTCAAAGTCAGTAATGATGCCAGGATATTACACAATCTTTAAGTTTCTCTATGCAACTCTCAGTCTTTTTCTTTACTTTATGTTTATCTGGTTTGGGTAGTATTTCATTTAGAAGTTGTGCTAAATAAATGCATTATTTAAGTTAGATCCAATAAAAAGGACAGGTAGGCCACAATAATTGCCCTTATGTAGTACATAATGATGTTTTCAGTTAGTGGAATGGTTCCAGTTTGGTGATTAATCACTTTTATTTTGGATATAACATTGGATATAACACTTTGGTGTGTTCTATGTTGTCTCGTGTGAAGCACCATTGTTCTGGATGAGCATTGTTTTATTTCACTGTGTATCGTGTATAAGCCTAAGAAAAGCAGAAAAGCCTGTTTAACTGGTAGCTGTTTAAATTTTCTTCTTAGAACTGGCAGGCACATAGTAATAAAAAGCTATAAAACCCAATAGATTTGATTTCTCTAAACTGAAGATGGGAATCTCAGTTCAATATGCCTCTTTTCATATAGAAAACACTACAAGGTATGATGACAAAAAATTTAACTTTGGAACCAGAATTTTAAGTGAATTAGCAAAGTGGAAGTAAGGGCAGCTATGAAGAGGATGAAGAATATATAGGATATTTATCCAGATGGTATACCTGTGGAAGCATAGTGGTTTTTAGGAGAAATAGCAGTAAAATTTCTAACTGACTGTTAAATATAAATGTTTTAAAATGAAGGGATCAGGAGTGGACAAGAAGTGTACTGTTACCAATTTTCAAAAATAAGGTAAATGCACAAAGCTGTAGTGACTACAGAGGGATAAGGATGATCAGCCACAGCATAAAGTTATGGGACAGAATTGATAATTAGTTCATTATTAAGCAGCAGTTTTGATGAGCACTACAGATGCAATGTTTGCTCTGAGGGTGTTGATGGAGAAATATAGAAAAGGTCAGAAGGAGTTCCATTGAGGCACATGTTCCATTATTACTTTGGGTAAAATAATGCTTAGTCACCAGCCATCCAAATTACACTGAGATATATAATTAGTTCTAAGAAAACAAAATAATTAAGAGCAAGCAAAATATATAATTCTTGAACTAAGAAAGAGGTAAATACAAACAAAATCTAAAAATCACTGTAATGTTTCATGTTTAAGCAGTAGAGTAAATCTGATAAAGGTAATATGTCGGGTAGCAGGTAATTATATGGGCTGTATCCTTGCAACATTATGTTACATTATGTTTTCTTGATGTAAAAATGATATTGCAAACACCTCACATTCAACTAACTAGCTTCCAGTAGCAAATTGCTTAATTGCTGTTACAACCTGTGAACCTAGTAAACAATGAGGCTCATCAATCATATTATGAATCACATGAATGCAGTCATTAGCGCTTTTGCAAGTATTTAGACTGTAAAGATTGCAGTTTTTTAGAAACTGACTCTGAAATTATGTCTGACATTTATCATGTATTGAAGACTAATTTAAGTTTTCCTCTCCTTTTAGATGTTACTTTGTGAAGGCCTCACTTGAAAAGGACCTGTATGAGTACAAGCAACCCAAAACAGATCTAAAATCTACTTCTGACTCTATCTCTGAGAAGCCCAACTTTCTGTCAGCTTCTTTGGGGGGTTTAGTGGAAGTGTGAGGCTCTGCCAAGCACCTGTAATGCATCAGTCTCGGGGTACCCTGATGTTCAGCCATACCACAAACTTTGCGCAACTCACCATGACTGTATTAAGTGGAATTGCCTTTCCTGAGGTGTTTGAACACACTCTTCATCACAGCTGTACTTTACAGTGCCTCAGGAGTTAAGGAAAATCAGGAGGTGGAAAGAAACTTGATGCAGTGGTGAAGAAGATCCCTTCTTTTGCTATAGAAGACTACAGCCATGAAAATACTCCCATGACATACAGCGAGCCTGTTCAGCTGTATATGAAGTTATCTTCCCATTTGGATGATAAGGAAATGTTTTGGTGCGGCAGTAAATGTGTGGCTTTATCCTCTGGTGCTGTAGGATCAAAATGAAGCAAAAATAGATAGAGAGATCAGCACAAGCCTTATGTCAGAACAGAATAAACGAGCAAATTGGAGAAGCAGGAATGAAATTCAACAATTTACTTGGAAACAGAACTGTACAGGATTTCACTGACCTGAAAACCAAGTTACAAAAATTCAGGATTATTACAGTTACTATAAATTAGTGTTCCAGAAGGTGTTGTGCATGGTCTTGCCTGCTTTTTGAGAGTGGAGATGAAGAAAAGGAAGCACTCACTGATATATTATTGATCCACTATGAATCCTCCTTTGCAGCTAATAAGGTGAACAAGTGGTTAGAGGTTTTAGCACTGAATAACAAGTCGAAGGTCAACTGAATGACATCCTTTTTGCCCCAGATGTCAATACAGTTGTGTTTGACCTTCACCTTACTGGCACAAAAATACAGGTTCCTAGAAAATCTGTATTCTTTGCTGAGATCAGATGACTTTGCTAAGATTGAGGAAAAACTTTGAAGAAGATGAGAATTTTGCTTCACACAACCCATGGTTCATGCCTTTTGAGACTTCACAGAAAAAGAACCTGTCTCTCTTTAGACGTTTTTCTGCAGCCAACCAAGGGAAGGCGAGAACCCACTTTGTCATTTCCTCTTCCACCCCTATATATATATATCTTTCTAAAAAGGAAAACTCACAAATTCCAAATTCAACCAGTCTCCAAACCACCCCCACCCATTCTGAAGAGCCCAGACATCCATCAGCTTCAGAAGTCCCCAACTGGAAAGTCATTGAAGTTCAGAGTGGAACACAGACAGATAAAGGCTATGGACTCTGAAGCTGAAAATGAATAAGGTGAAAAGTGAAAGATCATAGACATGCCAGATACACAACAAACCATCATACTCACAGCACTGTAGAAAGGGAACCGATACCAGGTGCATTACTGAGCCGAGTGAAGTGGGAATGAGTGAGGCCAGTGAATCTATTCAGTATACATCCAAAAACACCTCCTAGAATCCCAGTTCCCATTGTAGAGGAAGGTGAGTACAGTCCCACCTTCTTTACAGGTTTTAATAGTACACTCCCTGTAGAACACTAATGTTGGAATTCTTCACTACCTGTGATGAATTGCCCGCCTCATTTGTAAACACAATTCCAGATGTAAGTTACAAGATGCATTCACCCAGTGAATAAAGCTTTAAAGCTGTATTATCATTGTAATTTAATTTTAAGGAGTTTCTACAAATGAAGTACAAAAATCTGTTACAAGTCATAGATTTTATACAATTTTAAGAAAAAAATGACTTTCATTAACCTGACTTAGAACATTTTTTTATTGTATTTTTATGTTTTTCATTAGCAACTGCGCCAACTGTTTAGCTAGTGTAGCAAACAAAGTTGTCTACAGTAAGATGTAAGCAATGAAAAAGTTCTGTAGAAATGTTAGACATAGCATTTCATATGCATTTACAATATATGCACATCCAGACATGGGGTGAGCCTTTTTTTTTTAGTTTTGGACTGAAAATCAATCAGTTAACAATCTGTGATAAACATTTACTGAAGTAAAAAGATTAAACAAAAAGCTGTTTTGAGGCCTTTTTGTTTTAGAGTGTGATCCTTTAAAGCTTTTTGTAATATTCATAAACCCTTTGTAATATGTAGCAGGTTATTTAAAAAGTCACTTTTATATGCACTGTTTAATTATGGTATAATAATAGACTTGTCAGAATAAGCAGAAGTTAACTGAAAAATGTGATTCTTCCCCAGGTGAATGCAGTCAACATGAGACTTAGCAGTTACCGGGAGAAGACCTTTGGCTTTCATAAACATGGATCATGTCTGGAATTTGATTGTGGAGATGGGGAACATTTCCGTACACTAATATCAACGCTTAGGCTGTGTACTGATTCACATTTAGGGATGTTTTGCTGGGTTAGAGGGAATTATGGGGGCATGATTTTGCCTCTGGCTTCAGTCTTTTAAAAGTAGCTAGAATTCTTTTGCATTCTTTTTCTTTCAGCTTCCTTTAAATGAACGATGATAAGGAGATTGCTTTGTTTACATTTAATGGTTTGGTGTTTTCTCGTAATCCTATGATTGATGCCAAAATGAAATATTAAGTTTCTTAAAAATAATATTAAGTGAAAAAGTGAAAGTGACAACCCTTGTCATTGCGAGGTCACGGCACAGCACACATGAACCACAACGAAATTGGACCTCTGCATTTAACCCATGCACACTCAAACCCGTGCAGCAGTGGGCAGCTATTGAAAGCGCCCGGGGAGCAGTGATGGGGACGGTACCTTGCTCAAGGGTACCTCAGGGCAACCTATTGGGAAGGGGTTTGAACCCCCGATCCTCCGATCATGCGGCTAACGCCCTAACCGCTAGGCCACCGCTGCCCAAGAAATATATAAGCAAGTACTTTCAGGGCTGTTTGCCTGAGAGCAGATGCAAAAGATTTTTGTTTAAAAGAAAAAGTCTCATTCATTCTCTTTCCATAAAATTGTTCAATGGTTAGATTTCACACAACCATGCTTTCACATTACAAATATATTCTCATAAAAAATTAAACATTAAGTCCACACAACTGGTTTAGTAGACTGTAAGAAGCAATAATGTAATAATGTAATCAAACCACACAAGACTTTGGACAAAGCAACTGGCCTAACCACTAACAGCTGGTCTTACTTTACTCTTTCTTTTAAAGCTGGTTAAAGGTTGTAACGGTTCTGTACCAGTAGAGGGCGCCCTGCTTTGTTTGTGCACACCTGGGCACTGGATGCCGGCTCACTCATCAGCACAAGGTGGGACTTCAAAGCCATCCTCCATTTTCACCGCGGAGGAGGCAGGGCTTGAGGGACGAGGTCCAAGTCCGCCGGTGGAGGCGGGGTTTCGAGGGGCTGCGTCCAATCCAGACCGCTGGAGAGAAAGCGGGGTTTCAGGCGAACCCGTCAAGAAGACCGCGGTGAGAGCGGAGCGTTCGTTTGGACTTTTTGTTGAACCCCTCTCCTTTTGGGGGTCCTGCTTCGGAGGAGGCAGGGTCTGGCGCCTCGGGAGTGGCGCCTTTGAGGAGGGGTACTGTAACGGTTCTGTACCAGTAGAGGGCGACCTGCTCTGATTGTGCACACCTGGCTATTGTGTGCCAGGTGTGCCTCATCGGGGGCTGGCGTTATAAGCCCAAACGAATCAGAGCAAGGCGCTGGTCATTCTGTGTGCACACTTTGTGTATTCATGTTATGTTTTACACTTATGTTTTAATGTTTAGTTTGAGTTCTGTGCACGTTATCCGTCATTAAAGTCCAGTACGAAGCTCTTGGCTCTGCGTTGGGTACAGTCTACAACACCACATCATGACAGAGGTTTTACTTTAAACTGGCTGGAACTTTTACCGCAATTTTAGATACCCTGGCAAATGATTGGTCATTTGCCCATGGATTGTATTAATAATGTGATTTATTAAAATACAGTTGAAAAGGTTGTACAGAGGTGTCATGTATCCCTATGCCATGTTTGCTATGTTGTCCTGTTTTATCTGCTTTTGTATAGTTCATGTCATGCTTTTGCTTTGCATTTGTCCCACTTTCATCCCATTGGCTTTTTTTTTCAGCCAATTAATCTGAAGTTTAATATATGCAAAGATAAGATACAAGATAAAGTAAATGCTGATTTGTAACCCTTTCCATACCCTACTTTAGGGAGCTTTATTTATTGTAAAGGTTGAATTTACGTGATGACAGTGGCTGGTCTTGTTGTGAAACATGGCACAGAACAGTGAAATTACACCTCTGCAGTTAACCCATACACTCACACACGTGCAGCAAGGGAGGAGTGATAGGGATGGTACCTTGCTCAAGGGTAACTCAGGGCAACCTACTGGTAAGGGATTCAAACCCACACCCTCCGATCTGGGGGCAAACTGCCTAACCTCTTGGCCACCACTGCCACCTACCACTTAATCATGTTTTTCATTGTAATTATTCCCCTTCCATCAAACTTTACAGTTGGAACTCTGCATTCGGGCTGGTGACACAACCCCTTTTGTTCATCAGACATCCATATAGTTGAGAAAGGCTCATTGCTTCAGTGAACACATGGCATTCCAGTGGTATTGTGTACTAAATTACTCCAGCTGACAAACTGAGTCATACCATGAAGCTCCCGGCAGTCATTGCTTCTAAAAGCAACTGGAATTTGGTAGTAAGTGTTAAACTGAGGATCTCCAGGAAAGCAAGGTATGAATAATGATTTTGGGTTGTTTTTCATGGTGTTTAAGTTGTTTTATAATTTCCAACCTTTTGGCTATAAAGAAAATAATTTTGCACATCTACATGCTTCATTTTATTATGATTATTTAAGCATGGGGTTTTAAGCCATTTTTAAACAAATAGTAAATTTGGTAAATTATGATGTTGCATTAAAATGGCATTCAACTTACGTAGACATTCTATAAATGCAGAAAGCACTGGATTAAGCTTGTGAACAAAATGGTAAGCTCAGAATTATTAATGAATAGTTAGGGTGTTTGTGCACCTACTCTAAATGTTGATGACTTGGTTCATTATCATAAATGAACAAGTAAACATCTAAAATGTGATTTAAAAAAATAGCAATTAGAATTAATTTTGGTTTCTGTTTTGACAAGTTTTCTGTGTAAAAATGAAATGAATATTCAAAAAATGCATGCCAAGTAAGCACAATACAATGGAAGACAGGTTTTCTTGACCCTTCAAGGCATCACAGGATTGTAAAACATAACTACTGCTCAGTTACATAGCAGGACCAACAAGAATTTATTCAGGAAAATAAGATCAACTTATGAAAGAAATAAATCCATAACCCATGCTGTTGTGTTGTGAATATTTTGCCTGTGTTGTCTGAATTTGCAGTGGACACATTATCAACTTAAAATGTGTAAAAAATAAATAAATAAATAAAAATCAATATGAAGGGCCTTTCTTGATGCTACTACATGTCAAACTGAGACAAGTGTTCTGTTTTTGGAAGAGTTATTTGCATTTGGAAATGTTTTGGGCTTTCTCAGCCACTTTAGCTTGTTACAAAAAAGAGAGTTGTTTAAAAAGTATGACTTTTCCCAGTGTTCCAGGGAAGCTTTTTAAGTGCTGTAAATTAGTTACTTTCCTTAGATAATTCTGACTATTGCAACCAAAGACACATTTCAGTTCACATTGCCTTCACATGTTACTCTCACACATATTATATAAAGCAAGACTCAGAACAGGAGAGAAATAAACTGTAGGTGGGTGGAAAGAACATGTGCAGTGGGAGTTTGGTATGTGGTTGTCTATAATAAGCATAGCATTAGACATATTTCAAAAGCTAAGAAAAACTCTCATGATATGCCTGTTTATTGGCGAAAATGATCATAAAGGCAAATTGTGTGTTGACTGCACAAAGCGTCTAAAAATGGGAATATAAAGTAAAAACTGAATATATGGGAAAGCTGTTCATTTGCAGTAATAGAAAATAAACAAAATTAAAGTGGAAACACAAAAATTACAAGTTTTCATTTTGATTGCTGATTAATCACATTTCAGATTCCATGATCATTACTTCAGTTTGTCATGGCGTCATCTCCCTCTGCTGGCAGTATGGTCAAACCTCAGGTTAGGAGAGTTACTTTGACAGCCCTGGGAATTTAAAAAGCACTAGTTGACCATATCTTTACCTCCTGATTATACTCTATGAGTTTTGGGAAACAGAATATATGCAGATAATAAATGGAAATTAATAGAAACAACAAGGTAGCAGATAGATAATGATAGAAAATTATAATACTGTTGAAAAGCTAAAAATAAAGATTATTTTGGTTTTGGTCAGGTTTTGTGTCCAAAGCATTGCAGTGTTTCTCTTCTTCTTCTTCTTCTTTTTCTTAAAGCTGCTCCCGTTTAGGGGTCGCGCAGCGGATCAACTGTCTCCATTTCTTCCAGTCATCTGCATCTTCCTGCTTCAAACCAACCACCTGCGTAAACCTTCGTGCATAAAACCTTCTCTTTGGTCTTTCTCTTCTCCTCTTTCCTGGCAGCTCCATCTTCAACATCCTCCTTCCAATAAAATCCTCGTCTCTCCTCTGCACATGTCCAAACCAACGCAACCTTGCTTCTCTAACCTTGTCTCCAAGACGTCAAACCTGAGCTGTCCCTCTAATATATTAATTTCTAATCCTGTCCATCCTCGTCACACCCAACGAAAATCTCAGCATCTTTAACTCTGACACCTCCAGTTCCGCCTCCTGCCTTTTCGTCAGTGCCACCGTCTCCAACCCATACAACATAGCTGGTCTCACTACTGTCCTGTAAATCTTCCCTTTTACTCTAGCAAGTACACATTTGTCACAAATCACTCCAGCCACTCTTCTCCATCCATTCCATCCTGCCTGTACTCTCTTCTTCACCCCTCTTCCACACTTGCCGTTACACTGAACTGTTGATCCCAAGTATTTAAACTCCTCCACCTTTGTCACCTCTATTCCCTGCATCCTAACCACTCCACTTTCCTCCCTTTCATTCACACTCATGTATTCTGTCTTTGCCCTACTCACTATGATTCCTCTAATCCCTAGAGCAGATCTCCATCTCTCCAGGTTCTCATCAATCTGCTCCCTACTCTCACTGCAGATCAAAATATCATCAGCAAACATCATTGTCCACGGAGACTCCTGTCTAATCTTGTCCGTCAATCATTACCATTGCAAACAAGAATGGGCTCAGAGCTGATCCTTGATGTAATCCTTCCTCTACCTTAAATGCATCCGTCACTCCCACTGCAGATCTCACCACTGTTACACTGCCATCATACATATCCTGAACTACTCTCACATACTTCTCTGTAACACCAGATCTCCTCATACAAAAACAACTGTCATATGCTTTCTCCAAGTCCACAAAAGCACAGTACAGCTCCTTCTGACCTTCTCTGTACTTCTCCATCAACACCCTCAGAGCAAACATTGCATCTGTAGTGCTCTTTCTTGGCATAAAACCATACTGCTGTTCACTAATCCTAACCTCTTTTCTTAACCTAGCTCTTAATATAACTTCATGCTGTGGCTGATCAACTTTATCCCTCTATAGTTACTACAGCTTTGTGCATCACCCTTATTCTTGAAAATCGGTACCTGTACACTTCTTCTCCACTTCTCAGGCATCCTCTCACTTTCCAAGATTGTGTTAAACAATCTGGTCAGAAACTCAACTGCCATCTCCCCATAACACCTCCATGCTTCCATTGGTATGTCCTCCGGTCTAACAGCCTTTCCATTCTTCATCTTCTTCATCGCTGCCCTTACTATTTTGTTTATTTGCTGCACTTCCTGGTTCACTCTCCTTACATCATCCAATCTTCTCTCCCTCTCATTTTCTTCATTCATCAGTCCCTCAAAGTATTCCTTCCATCTGCTCAACACGCTCTGTTCACTTGTGAATATGTTTCCATTTCTATCTTTAATCGCCCTGACCTGCTGCACATCTTTCCCAGATCTGTCTCTCTGTCTAGCCAATTGGTAAAGGTCCTTTTCTCCCTCTTTACTGTCCAACCTCTCATACAATTCACCATGCACCTTATCTTTAGCCTTTGCCGTTCCTTTCTTCACTCTGAACTTCATCTCCTTGTACTTTGTGTGCTTTCTTCATCTCTCTGATTATCCCATTTCTTCTTCACCACCTGCATCTTCAGTATACACTCATGAACTTCTGGGTTTCACCTCCAGGTTTCCTTATCCTCCTTCTTCCTTCCGGATGTCACGCCAAGTACCAAGTACCTTACTAGCCGTCTGCCTTATCACTTCTGCAGTAGTTTCCAGCAATCCGGTAGCTTCAACACCTCCCAGTACCCGTGTTAACTCCTGCCTGAATTCCACCTTGCAGTCCTCCTCCTTCAGCTTCCACCACTTGATTCTTGACTCTGCCCTCACTTTCCTCCTCTTCTTGACCTCCAAGGGCATCCTACAGACCACCATCCTTTGCTGTTTAGCTACACTCTCCCCTATCACTACTTTGCAGTCTCCAATCTCTTTCAGACTGACCCTCCTGCAAAGGATATAATCCACCTGTGAGCATCTTCCTCCACTCTCATATGTCACCCTGTGCGCCTCCCTCTTCTTAAAATAAGTATTAACTACAGCCATTTCCATCCTTTTTGCAAAATCTACAACCTGACCTTCAAGCATTCCTCTCCTTGACACCATGCCTACCCATCACCTCCTCATCACCTCTGTTCCCTTCACCAACGTGACCATTAAAATCTGCACCAATCATCAATCTCTCTCCCTTGGGTACACTCTCTAGCACTTCATCTAACTCACTCCAGAATTTTTCTCACAACCAACTTGTGGAGCATAAGCACTAACAACATTCATTATCACACCTTCAACTTCCAGCTTCAAACTCTTCACCCTCCCTGACACCCTCTTCACCTCCAAAACACTCTCCACATACTGTTCCTTCAGGATAAAACCTACCCTATTCCTCCTTCTATCCACACCATGGTAAAACAATTTAAACCCTCCTCCAATACACCTGGCCTTACTACCCTTCCATCTAGTCTCTTGCACACACAAAATGTCAGCCTTCCTTCTCTCCATCATATCAGCTAATTCTCTACCAGTCATACTGCCAACATTCAAAGTCCCTACCCTCACTTCCACTCTCCTCTCCTTCTTTCTCTCCTCCTCCCTCTGCGCATGCCTTCCTCCTCCTCTTCTTCTTCTCCTTTGGGCAACAGTAGTCCAATTTCCACCAGTACCCTGTAGCCTAACAGCACTGGTGGCGGTCGTTGTTAACTCGGGCCTCGACTGATCCAGTAAAGAAGTCTCGTAGTCTGCATATTCATTTAGCAAAGTTTGACACCGGATGCCCTTCCTGACGTAACCCTCCCCATTTATCCGGGTTTGGGACCAGCACGAAGAAATACACTGGCTTGTGCATCCCTAGTGGCTGAGTTTATGTGTGACTTTAAATTGTGAATAAAAATATTTTTCAGAATCAACAAACTGCTTCGTTTATGGGTTTTCAGGTGGCTGTTCGTTGTCATATGGAATAAAAACAATGTAAATGGAAACAAAAACCTGCATTTTTAATAAAGGATGCACTCCTTAGTTGCAACATTGCCGGGTCATTTTATACTTGGCACCTTAATGAAAAATTGTAGCTGGTTAATAAGAAATTAAACAAATTTGATAACTTCTAATCTTGTAGGCATTATACTTTCTGTGAATTTACACAACCAACATTTGTACTTGTTCTAGAATGTTATTTGTTTGGCTCCACAGCTTTATTTAGATGCTTATTGTAACACTAGATGGCGCTCTGCTCAGCTCTTGTGAGAGCACACCTGTTTGGCATTGGGCTAACAGGTGTGCTTCATGTGGGGTTTGCTTTAAAAGCCCCTTTGAGCGAGAGTAGAGCATCACCTCCAGCTTAGTCTCCTGTCAGTGCCGCCATCTCCAACCCGTACAACATAGCTGGTCTCACAAGTTTCCTGTAAACCTTCCCTTTTACTCTCGTTGGTACCCGACTGTCACAAATCACTCCAGCCAACTCTTCTCCAACCATTCCAACCTGCCTGCACTTTCTTCTTTACCTCTCTTCCACACTCTTCCTCTTACTCTGAACTGGTGATCCCATGTATTTAAATTCCTCCACATTTGTCATCTCTACTCCTTGCATTCTAGCCACTCCACTTTCCGCCTTATCATTCACACTCATGTATTCTGTTTTTGAATGCTGTGGCTGATCAACTTTATCCCTCTATAGTTACTACAGCTTTGTGCATCACCCTTATTCTTGAAAATCGGTACCTGTACACTTTGTCTCCACTTCTCAGGAATCCTCTCACTTTCCAAGATTGTGTTAAAGAAATCTAGTTTGAAACTCTATGGCTAGATCTCCTAAACTTCTCTTTGCTTTCACCGGTATGTCATCTGGACCAGCAGCCATTTTCTTCTTCATCCTCGTTATCACTGTCCTTACTTCCATCTTGCTAATTTGCTGCACTTCCAGGTACACTATCCTCACATCATCCAGTCTTCTCTCTCTCTCTCTCTCTCTCTCTCTCTCTCTCTCTCTCTCTCTCTCACTCTCTCTCATCCTTTTCATTTATCAGTCTCTCAGAGTACTCTTTCCATTTGCTTGTTTGCAAGAATGTTTCCATTTCTATCCTTTATCACCCTAACCTGCTGCACATCTTTCCCAGCTCTGTCTGTCTGTATAGCTAATTGGTAAAGGTCCTTTTCTCCCTCCTAACTGTCCAACCACTCAAACAATTCACCATGCACCTTATCTTTAGCCTTTGCCGCTCCTTTCTTCACTCTGCACTTTATCTCCTTGTACTTTTGTGTGCTTTGTTCATCTCTCTGATTATCCCATTTCTTCTTCACCACCTGCATCTTCAGTATACACCCCTGAACATCTGGGTTTCACCACCGGGTATCTTTATCTTCCTTCTTCCTTCCATATTTCACACCAAGTACCTTTTTAGCTGTCTCCCTTCTGCACTTCTGCAGTAGTTACCCAGGAATCTGGTAATTCTTCATTACCTCCCAGTGCATGCCTTAACTCCTGCCTAAATTCCACCTTGCTTCAGCTTTCACCATTTTATCCTTGACTCTGCCCTCAATTTCCTCCTCTTATTGACATTCAAGGTCATCCTACAGACCACCATTCTATGCTATTTAGCTACGCTCTCCCCTGTCACTACTTGGCAGTCTGGAATCTCCTTTATATATCACACTGTGCTCTTCCCTCTTAAAATAAGTATTTATTACAGCCATTTCCATCCTTTTCGCAAAATCTACAACAATTGTACATTAAAAGTACAACAATAAATGAGAAGAACAAGTATATCAATTTATATTAACAAAACATATAATTTCACTTGGATTGTAAGGGTCTGTGATCAGCAAACATTTTGAAAATAACACAGAATCAGGAATGTAGTGCACAATATAGTTATATAATTTTTTTTTCAGATAGAAATATAGATACAAAATGATTATTCATGTGTCTGTATCATCACATTATGGATAACTTTAAATTGCTTGTCTTGTAAATAACACAATATTATGTATAATATTTGAAATCAAATAGTCAGTGAAATGCATATGATGTTATTAAATTAACTTTTTTTTTTTCAATTTTACATGGATGACTCAAAAAGACCCCTGTCTAGTTTTTACTCTTTAGGTGAGAATTTTTCAGTCTTTAATTGTGCAGATGTTAATTTTTGTTGCTCAAGTGGCTTAATTGTGTCTTTATTTTTGAGTTTGAAGGCACCCTGAAAAGAATGAAAATGAATGGACAGCTTCTCTCAAATGGAGAGCAATGGTTAAGACCTCTTAGAAACAAGGTCACCTAGTTGAAGGCAACTTTACTTTGTCTTCTGTGTCAGTAGGTGGCACAATTCAGCTAGTATCTGGATGCAGGTGCAAATGATCTCTTCTGGATTTGATTAGATGAATGTCTTGGTAACACCATTCTTGGAATCTCGTTCTATCTGCTGAACAAGCAGAAAAATGTGGGCATAAGGGTGGCAAACATCACCATCCTACTCCTGAACCCATGGCTAAACTGTGTGTGAGTGTGTGTGCGCATGTGTGTATGTGTGTGAAAGATAAATCATCATTTTCAAATACTCAGCTTTCAACATATCCTGTCAAAGCTTATAAAAATCAGATACTTCTTGCGCCATGTATTGTACTGTAGGATAGTGTCTTTAAAAATGTATCCACCTTATTTCAGTCAGTGAAATTCAGTTTTGTTGTTGTCTGGCCACAGTTTCTGTCACATTAATGAACTAAAATCACATAACAAAAAATCTGCAAATTAAATGTACTTATTCTGATCCAAAGAGCATTCTATTCCAACAACAAATCTGCACTGCATTGTTTTGCTCCAGTAACAGTGGTTATTTTGAGGATAGAAGGCCTAAATTTAAAATACATGCTCTTTTTGACTGAATGGAAATATATGCCATTACATAAGTTCAGACTTTTAAAAAAATGATTTTTATTAATCATTTTTCTTAATAAACTTAATTTTAAGGAATGTGTTTGTCCTGGACACTCATAAGCCATGCTGTGCTATTACTGCCATGTTCAAAAATGCTCTTCAAAAAATTGGCCTCTTGATATCATTTCTGATCACCAACCTCCAGTCACCCAATTTGAAGAGATTGCTTGGTCTAGGCAAGGTCTGCGAAATGTCATATGCTTTTCCCTTCTTGTCCTTGACTCTGTTTAAAACTATTTGAAATATTCTAAGATGCAATTTATGATTTATGATCTTTCCTGTGAAAGCAACTTTCCCAGACACAGTTGCTGATCTATTCAATATCTGAACTATTTTAAATCATCATAGCTGATTGTAGGTGGATGACAGTTCAGTTTCTTAGTTATACTTAAGCAATGTAGTGTTTATATGGTTCTATCTCATGAATTATCTGGGCTACGTATTCTAACCAGGATCAATGGGGTACTGGTGTCTTATAGTCCAAGCACTTAAAGTCTGAAAAAAAACACACTGGACTGTCCATTGCAGGACAGATAGATCAATAAATATATCAACGACAGTGTAAGTGAAAGTTTTACTTCGGCCATAAAACAAGAGAGCTTTCTTCTCTTTTTACTTGGATGTGGAAAATGTGAATAGGTGAGCACTAAAACTAGAGCAAGTGGATAATGTACTGGTTTTAGCTTCAGTTCAATCCAATTCAATTCATATCAGTTCAATTATTTTTAAAGGCAGCGTCAGTGAGCAGGAAGACTAACAGTGTATTATTTCACACTGTATTATAACATAACACATCCAAATTCCTGTTCTTTTTCATTTAGCAGAATTTAAATTCCAGTGCTTGTGCACACACACTGTAAACAGTGAGAAGGGAATTTGTCCTCTGTATTTAACCCATCTTAGATACACTAGTATTGAACACACACACCAGGAACTGGGGGGGAGTTATGGGATTGGGTGCTTGGCCAAGGGGACTTTAGCTGAAGGAGCAGGGGTAGGAAAGCATTGTTCACCCACCCCAGGGGTCCAGGGGATTATTCCAGGGGATTACACTGGCAACCGTACGGTTTCAAACCCTCTGCAAACCTTTAGGTCATGACTCTGACAAGTCAAGAGTCCATCACAGGGTAGACACATATAAACCCAGGACCTTCTTGCTGTGAGGTGCAAGTGCTACCCACTGCCACTGCAGGTCAAGGCTGCGCTTTCTAAATATAAATTTAAAAAATCAAACTTTGCTATTATTTTAGTACCACTATTACATCATTGTTAAGTTTGGGCTTTACACAAAAAGAAGTTAAAATCTTCACATGCCCAGCTGAAAAACAGTGTAGTTTATTCTAGCATCATCTATGCAGCCAAAATGTTTTTATAATGTTTAGGCCTACAGAAGCTGAACAGAAAAATGTCCAAATTAGATCAACAACTAAACCATTTAAGATTTGGTAAAGGAATCAACTAATCATGTAGATTTACAATAAATTTGAGAAGAATATTACCAGCTTTGGTCTGGGAGGTCTACATTTCTGCCGAGAGTAGTTTGCACACCTGCTCCAGCTAATTTAATTATTTTATTGGCTGGAGAAGGGGTAAGAGCAGGGGTTTCATGTGGAAAAAAAACAACAACTACTACTACTACTACTACTGCTAATAATAATAATAATAATAATAATAATAATAATAAGTTTAAGTTATATAGCATCTTTTTCAGTAAAGCCATCTAAGATTGCTTTACTGAGTTAGTAAAAAAGAAATCATACAAAAAGCAAGTGAATTAGGGAAACACAGGGAGAAAAGGTGGATTTTTAGCAAAGATTTAAACAGAGTGGAAGTGAAAGGAGTCTCCCTGACAGCAACTGGCATTGCATTCCAAAGTTTAGGAGCCACAGCACTAAAAGCTCTCCCCATGGTGACCAACTTAAATTTGGAACACCTGCTAAAGAAGATCTAAGGGGATGAGATGAGAGCGTGTATGTGGGGATACGAGTTCACGCAGATAACGAGGACCACTCCGAATTTTAAAAGCGATCAGCAATATTTTGTGCTTAGTCCGGTGACTGGAAGCCAGTGTAGCTCACGCAGTGTAGGGGAAAGGTAAGCTTCTTCACATGTTTGATCACTCTGGCTGCACAGTTTTGCACATACTGTACTCTGACCAAGGTGTAGGGAAGAGGCTATCCATCCATCCATTATCTGCCGCTTGTCCCAGACGGGGTCGCGGGGGAGTGCTGGTGTCCAACCCAGCGCACACAGGGCGAGGACGGGGGACGCACCCTGGACAGGTCGCCAGCCCATCGCAGGGAGGGAAGAGGCTATATAGTAAGGAATTGCAATAATCTAGTCTGGAAGAAGTGAAAGCATGAACCAGCATCTCAGCATTATTTAGACAGAGAAGAGGGCATAAACCTGCAATGTTCCTTAAGTGAAAAAAAGCAGTTTTGACAGTATTATTAATTAAGAGCTCACTAAAGAGCTCACCATCAGTGTTGATTGAAATGCTGGTTAGATCAGACACAACAGCTTTCTTGCCAACAATCAGTATGAGATGAGATTATGAGATGGCTTTCCAGACTTTTGGAATATATGCCTAAGTATTTTATAATATAAAAATATACATAATACAAGGCGCAGCTTATGTTCCATTCCATGCCAAATGTGGAAGATAGGATTAAAGCCAGATCTCTTTGTAGGCTACTAGATTTATGGCAGTCACTTTGTGCAAAGGGTAACAGGAAAGAGCCTTCTTCAAACTGTCACCAAAACACCAAGAAGCATATTATCTAAAATGGCTTTGCATGCTGTAATGTTAACATTATGCTTCACTAAGTGACAAATTTCAAAAGAAGCCTCTCTTCATTACTCATCCACTCATCCAAGCATTTTGGTTGGTACCAGCAGGTACCTCTCCTAAATTTCAAGTGTCGCTATCTGTCTGACTGCCAGATAGCGACACTTGACTTCAGAAAACATCTCCACTGTTCCAGAGTCCAATGATGGTGGGCTTTACTCCACTTCAGTTGCTGCTTGGCTTTCCACAAAGAGACCTTAGGCTTATGAATTGTTGTTATTAGAGAGAACTGCAGCACTGCTTTAAAATGTGAGTTGGCATGTTTAGAAGTAGTTATGGTTCAATTTTGTATTTTGGTCAGAGTGATGTCATGCACTATGCACTTCATAAATTTTCAATCAAATCTGTACAGGTAAAACTTAGGTCTGTCTGTTGTGTCAGGGAAAATAGCCCCAAAGACAGTTTCATGTTTTACTGATCACTGGCATCTGATGTATTGAGATCTGGTTTCATTATCTAATGCCAGATAAAGAGCAAATGACTCATAGCATATCTGAAATAGAAAAAAAGTTAATGTGTTCATGTACTGTGGGTGTCTGGATTTATTTATTACTCATGGCAAGTGATGTCATACTAAGACACATCTTGAACAGTGGCTTCATTCACTCTGTCCTCTCCCAGTTAAGGCCCAAACAAGTTGCTGCTTAGCAACCAAGGCAAGCTGTGAGCCTTGTTGTTATTTGTTTAAGGAAATATAGTTATGAACATGGAAGGCAATATGGGTAGCTTAGGGAACTTCTGAGTTGATGGATTCGTCAATTTATACATCAAAGCATCAAAAATGTATTTTGCAAACAGAATAGCTCTTTAGTTAAATTTATTGCACATGTTTTTGACAAGCACCAGCATTGAAACTTTGCTTGCAAGGCTAGATGAAGTCAAACAAGCATGTACAATATCCCTTTACAAGATTTTGCTTTTCTTTGGCAATTTTTTTCTTAATGGCATTATATATATATATATATATATATATATATATATATATATATATATATATATATATGTGTGTGTGTGTGTGTGTGTGTGTGTGTGTGTGTATATTAATATCATAAAAAGTTAAATGCAGTTTATTCAAAGTTGCTATCTTGGCATTTCATATATTACTACAGCCTTGGTTACATGACAGTAAATAGCAAAATAACAACTGATTCAGTTCATAAAAATATTTTGCTCTACTTATGACTGACAATCTAATCAGAGACTAACAGAAATATAACGCATTTAGCCAAATCTATTTACAATAAAAAAAGAGTTTACATTCAGGGATTTGCCATGATGTTAAGAGCACCATGCATTAAGAGAATGGCTCCATTATTAAAGTAAAAAAAACCCTGAAAGAAGTGGGATGTTACTCAAAACAAAACTTACAAAAATGCATTATTTCATATGCTCCAGGCCACAATAAATTCATTCAGCCAAAAAATGTATATGCACACAAAATATTACATGATTCATCACAAGCATGTCAGTGTTAAATCAATTAGTGGCACTTGTTTGGAAAGTGCCATGTTCCACTTCAAAAATGGATCACATACAAATTCTTTGGTTACTAAAATGAGCACATTCACAACCATCTTTAATTTTAAAGATTGTAAAAATTCATTAGAATTCATGCCCTCAACATATATATTTCAGCAAAAATCACTGTGAGATGAAGCACATTTTCCAAATTACTAGTTTAAAAACTTTAAAATAACTAACATTAACAAAAAGGAAATTCAAGTGCAAGTCTTGCATTTGTCTCCTCACAGTCTCTTAGAAAATGGATAGAAAATGGATGGAAAGATCGATGCCAAAACATTGAGAGAAATGCCAAAACACTGAGACTTTGAGAGACTTCCATCAATAAAGCAAGGTGTAAAGGTACAAAGAACTTACTGGTGCTTACTCTAAATGATACATTTCAGAGTCAGCACAGTTTTATAGAGGCACATAGGTTGGCATAATGATTATTTACAATAGAAGAAAAAAAAAGAAGGCATTTTAGAGGCATTTTCTACATCACTAGATGCTGATACTAACAGAATAAAATATACAATTATAAAAAATAATAAAACTCCCGATTTTGCAGAGAAACTATATACACTAGGAAATAGACTTCACTGGCAATAAGTGCATACTTTGTATTTAAGGCTTTCCTAAGAACAGTGCAATTAATTATACCCAATTAAAAATGCATTTTGTTTTCAAAATGTGCTTTTATCAAGATGAAATTTGATGTTATTAATTAAAAGCAGGGGTTTATTTAATGATTTATCTAACTATTTTAATCTTCTTTTTAAGTATTAAATGCAAACAATGGCATGGTTCATTTGAGTCTTTAAATCTGAGGTTTCTTTTTTTTTTTTTTTACCTCAGACTGATGTGCTTTGGAGATGAAGCAATGGTTCCAGACATAAAGCGAGAGTTTACTAAAGAGAGCCAGAGGGCTGAGAAATATGAAATCTGAGGATTTAACTCATTTTATCCAATCTAAACAGTTTGTAAGGCTTTGTAAATTAGCCACTGACACTGACACATGAGGTCAACCCTGGCCATGTTTCATGACCAGTCAGGGCTAGATTTTGGAACCATAAGACACTAAGTATCCTCTGATGTCCTAACAGCTGGATCAGATGGTGTTTGGTTGTGAAGGCTATGAAGCTAAATCCTTTTGTTAGAAAGCTTGCAGGTCAAAAAGCATTAAGATGTTGAAATAGTAGAGGGTACATTATTGCTTTCCTCCTCATAGTTCAGTGGAGGGGTGGGGGCAGTGCCTGTAAAATGGAAGCTGAGCAAGGGAGAAACAGGCGCTGCAAATGTCCCACATACTTCCTTCTGTGGCCTTTCTTTATGTCTGTCCTCTGCTGTGCACGCCCGTCAGATCCTTCCTTATGATCTCATTAACTGAGGAAAGAGAGACAGAGAAGAGGGGGTCGTTTAGAACATGAAAGAGACGAGCACTCTGCAGCATGCCATTCAGCACAATGGCTCAAGAGACCCATGACTGCCTCTCTGTGATTTCATTCAAGGAAATACTACCCAGTAAATGTCTGCTTTGTTCCTGAGCTTATCATTCATACTCTACAAATTTGGGGGTTTCAACTTTGTCTGAAAACTGTAACAAAAAAAATCTTTAGAGAATTCTGAAAAGAGCCATAATTCAATGATTCAGAGTGATATTGAATTAAACATCATCTTTACAGCACAAGTCTTAATATGGCAAGCCTGAAAACTAATCCAACAAAAATCCAACTGCATTCACAAATGCTGGCCACTAGAGGGATTACTTTCATACTTGTGTTGCCTTAGTATGCAGTCAAGACATATACTGGCATCATTTCCTGTTCTTCATTTGCCTACCCTTAACAGGAGGGCACAGATGGAAAATCCAGATGCTAAGAATAGCATGAAGGTGTGTGGGTCAGTTTACATTATCATGATACACATTAGAAGGACCCACTAACTGAGAAAATCTAAAGCATGAACTTCTGACCTAACAATGTACAATTATAGTAACATCAGTCAAGGCATGTACAATTGTGTAATCAGGGAATTCACTACAGCTCGGTTACAACATCAATGCGGTTGCCTTGTCTTTGCATTTCAAAAGTGGAAAATACTGTCTTGGTAAAGTTTACAGAGCTTAAAAAATTGTAAATGTAAGTGTGCAATAAGCTATGTTTTTATTCAATTAATTTAAAAGTATTTTTTATTTATTCCGATTTTTTTAAAGGACTAATAAGCTTATATCTCTTGACTGAATAAAATAGAATTTAAAAAAAGAGTAAAAATGTCTTTTCTTGTCACCCCAAAAGCAGCCCGAAACCTTGAGGTTTTGTAGCAATTGCATCTCTGTAACTACTGATTGAATATGATTGATGAATGAATGGCACACAACATAAAGAGCTTTGACAGAATTGGGCACCTGAAAATTGTTTAGTGAGGCAGTAAGAATAACACTTTAAAAATATAACAATGATATTAGAATAAATACAAATAGAGGTATAGAGGAGAAATAAAGCTACTTTTTTTTGCTACTTTCATGTTTGTCTTAGTCAAACACCACCTTTTCTTGGCAGAAAGACATTTACTGCTGGGATAAATGGATTTAAACAATTTGCTTAGGTGCCTACAATCTAAGCACAGTTCCATATGTCAAGCACTGCTGAACACAATCTACATAGTTCTCTAAATCACAGAGTAGCCAGCAATGGCAGATTGCCACTGAACCTTGCCACAGTCCAAGTAGTGTCAGTTTGAAAGAATGCAAAGCAAGAAGAATATGTTGTCAGGCCTGATAGGCCACATCCTCTGAGTCAAGCATGGTTTTATCAGTGCGGGGCAGCTCCAGGCTGGAAGCCCTCAATGTACCCAGGGACTACAACACAATGCTCAGCTGCAGGGTCCATGTTTTGAGCAGCAGGATTCTGTAAAAAGGTGGCCCACCACACAGGAATAACAGGCATCATGCCCCAGTTCCCTTTTCACAGCTCAAGAAAATAAACGATGATGTTGCCAAAGCAGTTGTACACTGGTTTTGTGACATTTGCTACTTTTTGATGGACTAAAAGGGCTGATTAATGATTATTGATGAATTTGGATATTTCAAGGTAGGTAAATAATGATGGGTAAGGTTTAAAAAAATCATTTGATTTTAGAATTACAACACAGTACACTGTACAAAGCAGGGTTAAAATCAATGCATAAAACCACCGTACCACAGCGGTAAACAGCAACATCTGTGTAACAACCGTGAAGCAGATGAGCAAAAAAGAAAATATGTAATGATCATTATCTAATGGTGTGAAAACATTCAGCAAGTTTCCCTTTTTTAAATAAAGAAGGAATGGCTAATCTTCATGTTGTATTATGAGACAATGGCAAAAAAAAACAAAAAACACTGCACTGTTAAACAAGAACATTGAAGAGCACACTTAGGTAGCCTTACACATTTCACAGAATTGCTGTTTAATCCTTTACTCTGCATTAGAGGAACAAACACTAACACTTTAAAGACTGTAATTACAACAGTAAATATTCATAATGTGTTTATATTTATTAATAATGGAAAAGTAAATGACAAAACCAGCATTTTCAATAAAGTGAGTGTAATACTCAAATCCACTGAAATGTTCTAAGTAACTTCTTAAGTAACTTGCTCATAGTAAATTATTTTAAGCATATATATCACAAAATGATAAGCTCTAATAACCTTAGCAACAATAAAAATATAAGTCCTTATTTTGTATGGTAAGATGACTACAACTATTATTAACTAACTTTACTGTTATGGCACTCTTCATGCAAACTATAATTTTTAACAACTGCCCTTCTTGCTGCTTGTAACAGCTGATTTCAAAGGCAGTGAATGGAGAGCATCTGTTTTCCCCACTGTGTCTTATTCCCAGCAAGGGAATTAAACTAGCAGCTGAACTAAACTGTGGACACGAAATCTAAACATAAGGCTCTGCCCTTGCCACTGCCTCCATATACCTGTTTATACAAGCAACCAATGGGCTTCCCTACTACAACTCAAAGCTGAAAAGAAAGTTTTCATCTTTGTGACCAGGGCCACAGGATTTTCCAACGTTTAAAGAAGAGAGAGGTAAAAAAGCAAAGACGGCTAAAGCACATAGCTGACCAATATACAGCACAGAAGGGCTATAGGGAGAGAAGCGAAGAGCTGGCATTGGACATTGGAGGTTGGCAAAAAGTAAAATGCTAATCAGCCTGTACAATGGTTGAGTGTCTGGCTGGAGAGTTAAGAACCAATGAGTACACATGTTCATCAAACTACGGTGGAGAGTCAGTTTGAACACAGTAGCAAACTCATTCCATGATTCCCTCTGTGGGTGATGGGTTGGTGAATTGCAAACAGAGTGAAAGAGGAACAGGAGTACTTCTGCATGCACTGTCTGTCTCTATTTGTCCAAGACACAGTCAAAGAAGAAAATAAAACAACCAACAGTGTCTACATTGTATGAAAGTGAGTAGCTGCATATGTGTGAGTATGTGGTGTGGCATGACTGACCATGAGCAGAGGAAAAAGCCACAGAGAATTTGCAGAAACAGAGAGGAAGAAAGTAAACCACAAACCTGGCTACTAGCCCCTCCTCTCCAACAACCAATCCTAGAGACCAAGCATTGAAAGCAAATGGGAACAGTCCTCTAATAGCAACACTTAATGCTTTTCACCCTGGCTATTTTAACGCCACTCCAATGCTGTTGACCAAACTAGAGCCCGAATCATTTGCTGGTAGGTCATCATTACAGCTGAATACAGCTGGATTTATTTATTTATGCAAAATCTAAAATAAAAAAATTAACTTTAAATGTAAAGATTTTTACATGCCATCTATATATTAAAAGGCTGCTAAGCTCAGTCACCACTTGCTTATTCCTAACACAACACTAATTTGACACATTTTAGTGATAATAACAATAACATGTACAATAACCTTACATTTAGCATTATGAAATCATAACACAACAAGACTCTTCTATGAAGAAAACAGATGAAAATAAGAACAAACTTGCAAAAGTGCTACACAAAAGAACTGCAAGAAATTCCGAGAAGCTCCTCCACTCACATTTTATGAGGAATAAACAATTTGATCAATGAAAGAATCAATGCAGATATATTTTAATAGATTGAGTATTAGCTACATTAAGCCTGATCCAGTTCAAACATAGTTTATTGCCTCCCACTGATAAGAGAGATAAATATCAAGCTGTTCTATTTCAAGCCTACATTCTACAAGTTGCAAACATGCACAAATCACAAACAAGCACATTCTTATATTTCTTTCAGAATTCAGTTGGACATTTTACCAACAGCTACTTCTTTGTGAAAAAAATACTAATTTTTTATAATTCTTCAATGAATGTACCATTCTTGATAGATGCAAATGACCTGCAACTAATGTGCACACCTTACGTGCTCTATCTAAATTATTCTCCCACTCTCCATCTGGAAGAACTTCACCGCTCCATTACCTCAGGGTAAGAGCACAGTCTGGAAAGAGGACAGCTTAATTATGGGCACAAAACAGACAATCCTGTTTAATGCTCACACAACTGCATCAAACTCATGTTTTGCTTATGTAGCAGATAAACCTTGAGAATAGGGAGAAAGAAACTAAACTTTGTGCAAACTTGTGAAAAGATCTGTTATTATAAAGTGAGCATGAATGCATGATTAGCAGGCAACCATGTTCCCATTTTTCTTCAATCTCTTGCCAAAGAGAGAGTTAACAATATGATTCCTAGTTTATTGGCTTGCTCTGAAAAAAATGGAAACACATTTTTACACAAAAAGGCCCAAGACAGTAGTCGGATAGTTTAGCAAATCTTGCTAAAACCACCATAAGTTTGCTCATAGTGAAATGTGTAACAACACATCTTCTACAGAAAGTTTCATATCAGAAACAACCACAGAAATCTTCATGGCCCTCAGCAAAGCCACTAACGAAAGAGTGATGAGAAAGGCACACCGGCTGACTCATTTGAAAAGTGAATGTTTGTGAAGGCCTTAAAGAACATCAAATGCTGAAATGTTTGTGGGCGGAACCATACTTTGACACCTCTGCACTGAAAGACATATGGGACTTTCTTCAATTCACATCCTTCCTGTACCCAGTGACCCAGGCCTCCCCCCAAAACCTACTGTTACTGTGCCATGAGTGAACGTCAATGGCCTGTCTAGAGGGCAGCATCATTTTTTAACTATTTGGTGGAAGCTCATACTGAAAAAGACACAGCATCTACAGCCTCCCTTTTAAAAAAAGACTTAATGAGGGAATTCCCCAATTAGTAGCTTTATGAGATTTCCAGAGTGGTGTTAAAATTCTAATAGTGTTACCAGATCCACTTGAACATTAAAGTGTGCTGAACAGCAGAAATGCATTATTCTTGAAGTGCCTGGTAGGAGCTCCCGGACCAACACCTCATAATGAAAATATCAAACAGTTGGGGTTCAGGGCACCTCTCGTAGTAACTGGCTTTAAATGTGGCAACAGCAGCTCCGTTGCTGTTTACAGAGGGAAACCCTATTAGGCCATCCAGAAGGCATTCCATCTCTGGCCTCCTTTTTCTCATCTGGTTCATTTTTTCCATCTAACATGGCCCCTTCCTTTTCCTCAGGACTCCCACCCAATCACTATCTTGCAGAAATCGGGTTGGCTTTCTGGAGGAGAGCAGCAGCTGCAAATAGGAATCCTGAATGCCAGATTGGCAGGAGAATAGCTGGTGGAAAAAGAGCAAATCCTCTCGCGGGTTCCCCTCACAGAATTGAGGGGCGTAAGGCCAAGGGGAAGGCCTGGCCAAGTATAACAAACAAAAAGGCTTTCCCCAGCTCTCCCAGGCAGCCTGTTCCACTGTTTGACAATGGTTGCCATGGTACTTGTTTTGCACATCATAACAGTGTCAACATATCCATGATGTCCTGAACTGCTTTTTTTCTTTTTTTTATGCAAAGTTGAAAAAGCTACATTTCTTGCTCTGAAGATGAGCAAATTTAACCCCATAATTTGAATGTCCTAAGGTTTAAGGCAATTATGCCCCTTAAACTACTAACTTGTGTTTTTTTTTGTTTTTTCCAAACGTTATCTGACCAAAAGTTGTGGGGTTTGGCTGACTCCACAGCCATTACCAAGGGTTTTTGTTGGACATATAAAAAGCTATGAATAGAAGGTATGCATATCTCATGCATTATGTGTTTAATCCCCTATATTATCCCTGATATTAATTGATATGAATTAATTCAGACTACTGGAACAAATGCCTCTTGTTCTTGCTGATGACCGTGGGACAGATGCAAGTTTGCAACATGTAAGAACATGTGAGAAAGAGCAGAAATGGACTGAGAAAAAGCGACACTCTAATGGAAAGGAGATACACTTCCTGCTATTGTTTCAATGCTGAAACTGCATGACAGTGGTCAACTAGCGGTCTTCATCATGAGCACCACAACACAGGCCTAAATTGTTCCCATACTCTTCTTTCATAAGTTAAATAGGGGAAAATAATGCAATAATTGGCAATTTGTTTACATAATATCAGTGCAGTTTAGTACATTTGTGGTCCTATAATGTCATTGTAATTTGGCCATTAAGCTGTATTTAATCTAGTAAAAAGGAACACAACTACTACAAACTAACTCTACCATCTACAGGTGACATCTGTAACTACGTACCTTAGCCTGATGAATTCTATGTTCATTAGTGTGAGAGAAAAGACATGACAAGACAAAATAAGTGTTTTACCTGAGACCCAGCTTTTTCATGTATGAAACTTCATGCTTTGGTGTTAGTATGTCCTAAGGCATGCAGCTTAACACAGTAAGCTTTTTTACAGGTTACAGTGCAGTGCCACATAGTGCCATCTTCCACATATGTCTAAAATAATCACAATCTAAAATTCAATCACAATTTAAAAACTTAAATGTATGCATTTGGATCTACATTGATGAATTCCAATAAAACTTTGTCATCCTGGCCAAAAGTAAGTCAGGTTACTTATGTTCATAATAAACTTTAACTGTTATAAAGTCAAATAATTTTTTTTGATACATAATGAGAAAAAGTAAATTTTAATGAGACTATTGCTATATGCTATTTATATCACACCTATAGATGGCATGATGGTACAGACGGGCATAAAATGGTAAAAATGAACAAGTGAGCTTTGGCTAAACCCTGATATGGAACTTGCAAAGATACACAACAGATGTTCAGTGTTTACAGAGCGTAGCATATAAAATGTGAATATAAAATATTTAAAACTCTGTTAGGAAGAGAGAGAAATGCACCTTTCTGTGTTGTACTACAGTATTAAACATTTATTATAATGACAAAGTTTTTTTATACTGTTTGCTCTTTTACTCTAGGGGCAACTGGTTCTCAGTCTCTCTCATCCCACATTTTTGTTTAACTACAGTATATTCTGTAGATGACTGGAGGCCTTTATTCAACTGATGCAAACAGATATGCTAAACAAACAAACACATGTCTAATAGACATGAACTCACCATCATCCAGGTAAGCCTGATCCAGGTTCTCTTGTTTGATGGTTACCCGCTCAGGAAGGGAGGGTTCCACCTCTTCCTCAGCAGGTGAACACCTCTGTGGATCAGCCTGGCCAGGAGAGGACACGTCTTTGGCATCTCTTTGCACATAGGGCTGCTGCTGAATGACTGTGGAATAATGCTGAGGGTGGGGTGCCTGTGCTGGAGCAGGGGACCTGGCCGCTGCTGCCTGAGCCCCATGCTGACTGTACCCCTCACAGTAGATGATATGCTGATGCTCTGGTGGTGGTGGAGCTGGGGGGTCTCCCCCTCGTAGCAGGTGATGATTGGTAGGGGAGAACTGAATGATTGATGGATGCTGGGTAGAAGCTTGCTGCCCACTCAAAGGAGAGGATTGGGCAGGGGACCCAGTATGAACAAGAACAGAGCGATGGGGATCTGGGACCATGTTAACTCCGGTCTGGGAATAAAGGCTGGAGCCTAAGTTCTTTTCAGCACGGGAGTAGACAATAGCAGGGCTGTGCTGCTGGAAGCGGGGGTCCGGGCGTGTTTGCTGGCAGGATGCTAAGTTGGGTACCAGGCTACCATCTGGGTTCAGGACTGAACGTGGGTTATGGTGGTAGTAGGATTGGGGAGAAACTCCTAGGATTTGGGATATTGCATAACCCATTTGTCCAGACTCATATTCATCCACTGGTTCTGTTTTGATGGCTGGAACTGTAACAAGCAAAAAACATTTTACATTTCTGTGGTTAGGGTAAGGTAACAAAAGCAATAGTGATAACACTGCCATGATACTAAGACAACAGATATCATAGTATTTAGTTTATCTGGAGTAATAGCTACATATAAAAATAGTATTATGAATATTAGTACAGTTGTCAGTGTTCTCCTGTGTGTCACTACATCATTGTAAATGAGGCAAATTACTTGCAATACTGCTGCAATTTTAACTTTGATTCCCTGCTAAATATCTTTTCTGTGTTCTTTAAAATTGAAAGGATCAAATGGTGGAAGCTGAAGAAGGAAGACTGGAAGGTGGAATTCAGGCAGGAGTTAAGACGTGCGCTGGGAGGTAGTGAAGAATTACCTGATTCCTGGGCAACTACTGCAGAAGTGGTAAGGGAGACAGGTAGAAAGGTACTTGGTGTGACATCTGGAAGGAAGAAGGAGCATAAGGAAACCTGGTGGTGAAACCCAGAAATTCAGGAGTGATTTCAGAAGATGCGGCTGGTGAAGAAGAAGTGGGATAGTCAGAGGGATGAAAAAAGTGGACAGAAGTATAAGGATATGCAGCACAGGGCATAGAAATCAGTGGCAAAGGTTAAAGACAAGGTTTATGATGAATTGTATGAGAGGTTGGACAGGGAAGGGAGAAAAGGACCTATACCGATTGGCTAGACAGAGACAGAGCTATGAAAGATTTGCAGCAGGTTAGGGTGAAAAAGGATGGAAATGGAAACATTCTCACAAACGAGAAGATGGAAAGAGTACTTTCAGAGACTGATCAATGAAGAGAATGAGAGAGAGAGAGAGAGAGAGAGAGAGAGAGAGAGAGAGAGAGAGAGAGAGAGAGAGAGAGGATTGGATGATGTGAGGATAGTGAACCTGGAAATGTAGCAAATTAGCAAGATTGAAGTAAGGGCAGTGATGAAGAGGATGAAGATTGAAAAGGCTTCCAGTGGAAGCATAGAGGAGTTTAGAAGAGATGGCAGTAGTGTTTCAAACCAGATTGTTTAGCACAATCTTGGAACGTGAGAGGATTCCTGAGGAGTGGAGGAGAAGTGAACTAGTGCCAGTTATCAAAAAGGCAGATGCGCAAAGCTGTATTAACTATAGAGGGATAAAGTTGATCAGTCTGAGCATGAAGTTATGTGAAAGAGTATTGAAAGCTAGCTTAAGAAAAGAGGTGATGATTAGTAAGCAGCACTGTGGGGAAAGAGAAACTAAAGATGCAATCTTTAGTTTCGAGAAAGAGTACTAAACATGCAATGTTTGCTCTGAGAATGTTGATGGAAGTAAAGAGGTCAGAATGAGTTGCATTGTGCCTTTTTGGGCTTGGAGAAAGCACATGACAGGGTACCTAGAGAGGAGTTGTGGTTTTGTATTAGAATGTCAGGTGTGGCAGAGAAGTATGTGAGAGAAGTTCAGGATAGGTATGAGGGCAGTGTGACAGTGGTGAGGTCTGCAACAGGAGTGACAGATGCATTTAAAGATGGGATTATATCAAGGATCAACACTGGGCCCATTCTTGATTGCAATGGTAATGGACAGGTTGACAGACGAGGGTAAACAGTAGTCCCCATGTACTATGATGTTTAATGATGATATTGGGATCTGTAGCAAGAATAGGAATCAGCTTGGGGAGAACCCGAAGAGGTGGACATATGCTCTTGAGAGGAGAAGAATGAAAGTATGAAGACAGAATACATGAGTGTGAAAGGGAGGAAAGTGAAGTTGCAAGGTTGCGTTGGTTTGGACATGTACAGAGGAGAGATAATAAAAATAAAAATATGAAATATGATAAATATGAAAAAAATGATAAAAATAAAAATGTCTAAAAATGTATTTGAATGGTATATCAAGTACCATGGGTTTGAACTCGTCTTTATCAGTTCTATCTTTTACCACTGAATCAATCTGCTCCCACAGCCTATCAGCAAGTCCTTTCCTACTATGAGCTGATTGTAATCCCTAAATATTTTAAGCAATTTTATATGTAGTGCATCAGGAACAGAGAACATTGGCTTGACCAGTATAAAGAGAGGACCTGGCTGACTTACCTGGCAGAGGCGTGTATGTGAAGTGCTGAGGCTGACTGCGCTTCCTCTTTCCATTGATAACATAGAAGTTGACCTTAGCTGCATTGCAGATTGATTGATCTCGATATGGAGGCACCTCAATAAATAGCAGGTTCTGAGAAAGGGATACATTTTCTTGAATTAGTGCTCTTTGTGGCTTGTTATAGGAATCTGAAACACTCAGCTAGAAGTGCAAAAAGTGTCTTAGCTACTGATGGTATGGTGTGAAGGTGTAACTGTGTGAACATGTTTGAAGTGCTTAACTGCAAAATGCATTATAAAACCAAAAAAGTTATTTTTTGCAAGGGTATTTGAAGTGGGATTGTCGCAATAATTTTCAGTAAGTAAATGAATAAAAATAAAATTCATTATACATTTGGTGTGACATTTTCTAAAACATTTTACATCCACAACTGTTACAAATGTTTGTATATTGTTATAGAATTAAAGTCTTCACTTTTTCTGTTCTTCAATGTTTTTTTGTAACAATGATTTCATTCAGATTCTCCAATCTGCTCCTAAGCTTTTAAGTTGTGTTATAAGTAGAAATTACAATGAATGTGCAGTGATAATCATACATGTCAGATCCTAGCATAATGTCACAACTCTTGTTATTTCAGATAATCAAATACAAAGCAAAACATTGACTAACAGCCAGGTAGCAAGTTGTTAAGGGGGTTACATATCATGTTAGTAATATATAATTTATAAAGCAATTGAACTTACTGCCTGGCTTTTGTCTTTGTCCACTGTGGCCTCTAACTCCCAAATCTGCTGTCCATCTTGAAAGGAGAGACAGGGGAAATTGTTTTTTCTTAATTATTTAAATTATTAGCAGTAGCAGTATTATTGTCAATATTAGTATCATATTTGTTTTAAACAGTGAATTTGCATGACACATGTATTCCCCACAAGTTTGCAAATGTTCTTTGGTTGTAGTGGTTTGACCTTTCCAAAGACACACATGTGTATATTATCCCTATCCCTAATACACAATGAGTCAAATCCTAATCACTGGTATGACAGGTGAATGTGGGCGATGATGTTTCATGTTTGTCTGTCATTCCCATAGCTCACAGAATGCTTACATCATGCCTCGCCTACCATCTATGTCCCATACAAAAGAAATGGCTGAGAGAGGGAGATCATATCTTTAGCCTCAACCACTTCCTCTAACACCTCTCGCTCACCTCAAGGCAGCAAGCAAAGTGGGCAGCGAGTTAAACCTCTGAATGTTAATGACTGCCATTCCACACTAGACGATTATGAGTGGTAATTAAAGTCAACCTGAAATAAAAAATATTACCCTTATTAAATTATTACTTTATGTCCCTGGTAATATAAAATATGAAGAATCATGACTAATGTTTAAAAATGCCCTTTGTTTCTTAGTGATCTTTCATAAAGTATAATGAATTTTACCTGCCACTTATAATGTCTTGTCACTTTTGGCCAAGTCATCATGCACAGTTTGAAAATTACCAATTCATCTTTTTTTCCCTTGTCCACCCACCCCACCTTTCAGTAGGCAGAAGGTTTTAAGTCCTTGTCATGGATAAAGGCAGAAAATGGAGAATTTTACACCAGAGGTCAGTTTAGTGGTCTCTTCAATATTTGCAGGTAAAACTGCACCTGCTTTTCTAAATAAAAAAATAAATGCATGCTCTATTTCAAAATTACCTTGGCAGTTCTAAATGAATATTGATAAACAGGTGAGAAGCCATTTAAAAATGCTCTCAGAAACAAACCAGACTGCCTGACAAATGGATTGTTTATTAGGCAGTAATGATTTTTACATCCTTTTCAAAAATAGTGGGAAACCCCTGCCATGGTTCAAAATTAGAAGCATATGGCTCAAATGAGTCAGCAGAAGAGAGGGGGGATTCCATTCTTGCTTCCAGGTTTGCTTCTTAAGATAATTTTATGATCAGGTTGCTCCATTTCACTAATGACAGGTGATGACTGCTCCTTTCTTAGGTTTTGTTTGTTCGCAGTTTGTTCCAAAGCAGCCTCTGCAGGAGCCCTCATTTTTTTTCTTCTATAATTTGACATGCAGGTTTTTGGGGGATGGAAGCCCAGCTTGGCGAAGTATCTGAATCTCTCCATACAGCAACATCGATAGAAGCCAAACTATTACTGGCCAAAGACAGCTGTCTCCCATTCAGAGAGATTTGAGAGGCATATAGTTCCAGAACACTTTGTCATACAGAGAAACCCTCCAAAACAAAAGCAATCTCTACTCAATTTCTTGCTCTTTTTTTGTTTTTTATTTTTTTATTTTTTTTTACAATAATAGCCATTACAGCAGAGTGCAATTATGCAGCAGGGAACCCCAGATAAAAACATTCATATTTTGTGCAAAAGGATGTGACTGAGCCTGCGTGCATAAGTATGAAGAGAGAGAGAGAGAGAGAGAGAGAGAGAGAGAGAGAGAGAGAGTGAGAGAGAGAGAGAGAGAGAGAGAAACAGAGAGCAACAGAGAGCTCTTGTAGAAGCAGACCCCAGACACTTCACATCTAAATGCTTAAAAGCTGCCCTTGTGTAAGAGCCGGTGAGTGGATTCTATGAGTCAGAGCTATACACTGACAGACCAAAGCACCTTCCCATAGACCTATGTCCAGCCAAGGCCTCAGACACCACAGAGAACCATAAACAAAATCTAGACGCAAACCAGACAACAAACATAATCTAGACAGCACACCTTGGATACAGCTGCCAGCATAATTTTGGAACTTTTTAAATAAAACAAAACTAAAACTTAGGAGCAGCCCAAGTGTGGGATGACAAGTAAGCTACAAAATCTGTACTGTATGGTCTAGTAATTACTCATCTGACAGTTTTAGTAGCTTTAGTGTTATATGCAAAGTGCCTCATTTGACCTCTCATGTCTAGATTGTGAAAAGAGCTGCCATTGACCATCTGTCTGAAATGAACATAACATGTCAAACAAAGGGCAAAGTAGCAACAGCATGTAACATCTGGTTCTTGCATCCAGCACTTGCATGCTTGAATGACTACTACATATGAACCATAACAATGGCACCTGCAGATGACAGGCCCCATCATTATTGAAATAAAGCCACATCTGAAAACACATCTTTAAAATACATTCATTATTAATTTAGATCAGCGTAAAAAACCTATAATGACTTTAATGTGACGCCGATAGATAAAGATTCGAAGAGGGCTGTCTAGTGGCCCGTTTGAACATGAGGAAAACACTGCATTGTATCAGAAATCTAAATGTCATGCAAATGTGTGTCAGTAAGATTAAGAAAGGTCACGATTCAAATGCCATTCCTGCATGCTGATATTTGAGATTGAACTTGAGTCTGCCCATGTTTATCAATCCTAAATCTACATAAAGTATGGTATAGGTGTTCATAGTACTTTCTGATATATGATTATAACAATCCTTAAAACTATCCTCTTTAATCTTTAATCCTCTTTAAAAAAGACAAAAGCATTTCTTTAAAACAGTTTTCATAATCATGTTAAATGTTAAATATCTGCTTGGCCATGATTTCAAACCTTATATGCCAGTAACTGCTGAATATTTCAGGATTTTATACCAGCAAAATACATCGAAATGGAGAGCTTTCAAGCCTTTTGAGCTCACAAGATCCAGATTATTCAGGTGAATTGCAATTTAACATTTTGTTTTTATATATTAAAAAGTGGCAAAGGGCATTTTGGATGATGCACAAAATGTAGTGATGCTCAACTGTCCACAGCAATAGTGGAGAGCATTTGTCCACAATAATGAGGTAGCTTTTCACATGGATAAAATTTTAAAAATTTACTTAAAAGTACTTTCAATAAAAGTGAAACACTACTGTCCTTAGTGGAATTTGTCTATGGGATCTGATTTCTTAACCTGTTTAGCAAAGGTAAAGCATACTATGAGCTAATGTGATTTAATGTGAAGTAAAATGATTTTTTTGTAATAACATTCTTCTCATTATCACAACTGAATTTATATTTACATTTATATTTAGCAGAGGAGAAAATAAAGTATTTTGATAAACCGTTGTACTACTGTACTAAGCTAACAAGCTTACAATTAAAATATAAAAAAGTTAGCAAACATGACTGTTTAGAAGCAACTTTTCTTTTGGTTTTCGGGAAAGTTGTCACATGTTGCCAGTATACTGTGCTTGCATGGAGCCCTTCACAAAAAGCCACCCAAAGGAGATGTGGTTCCAATGTGTAACATGCATGCAGTGGCCTTAAGGAGTGCAATTTATGTAGGTTATGAGAGAAGTTCAATTCCAATGATGTCTGAGATCAGACAACCTGGGCACCACTGTAACTTTTTGTTTAATTGGAATGCTTCGTTTATATATGTATTTTTTTATTTTTGACTTACATTTTTAAATGTCTTATTGCTGTAGCTGATATTTTTTAAATAAACCTTACAATATGCCAGGACTGAAGTTTCTAGAGCTGTATTTAATTTGAAAACAAAATATGTGCTTAGTTCTTTCATTTGATATGTAATTTGTAATATTTATATCTACTCATGACATATGAAGATGTATGAAATGTGTGACAACAAGCCCTGGTCTCCCTTATTGACATCGTATATATACTTTTGAGAGAAGAAAGAAATGAAATGATGAAAGTAAAATGTTTAGAACTGCATGCTCATTCTGCACTGCTCAAGCAAGTGTTGGATGCTACATTTTTTTATTTATATTGGGCTACATCTTGAGATGGCACCCTAAAAGATTTCTAAACAGATCAAGTTCAAAGCCATCAAACAGCAGGATGCTACTCACCATGGGTCTTCTCAGTAAAAATCACTTTAGAGTCAGCGCTGAAATTCTGCCCTGTTAAAATCATCTGTTGACCTCCAAGCACTGAACAGCTGTCCATGTCCTGCTTTTCTACCATGGGCAGTTCATGTGCTGACCTTTGAGCTATGGAGGATGAAGACAATAGATAAAGGAAGCAATTAATTATATTTATTTAATGAAATAGAGGCTGAATTGCTACTGAAGTATATTATTATACTTTGTGTGATCATTGTATGACTATTCATTTTTTTCATATTGTTTAACAACACAAACATTTATTACGTAAAAAATGTTTTATGAAAACAGTTTTATTTAAATTTGTGCTTGCATCATGGTTCATTTAAAAATGTAAACAAATCTACATTTTTTTCATTGTGAGTTTTATAATGGGTAAAAATGAAAATCCATCTATATGCACTCACTTAACAATGTTTCTTTGTTTTGTTGTATTAGCAAGAATGGTGACATTTCCAGACAGCAAAAGTCATTTTAATCAGCGGACAGCTCACTCATGTGTGATTCTTAAAATGTTCAAAGTATTGCCTTACAATGACTTCTGCACATTTAACCTCAACTGGAATCCCATGGCTTGGTAATACATCCACAGTAAAATGAATAGTCCTTCTTAAACACACAGAACCCCAAAGCTGTCCATTTACATGAACTACCTTATTATCATATGTGAATATATTTGCTGTAGCATGCTCATTAAAATAAAATGTACACAATGTTATTATGTTACATAATGTTATATGGACTTTATGTACTGTAACAGCAATTACAATTAAATTGTCCATAAACGTGTGAGCAATTATTAATATAAGCACAGCAAGGACTTTGCTCAAAGTTTTTTGCAGTGCAAAATGCACTAATAATTTTGTGTGTTTACCAGCCGACTTGCTACATCAGGCCCTTATGTGAGAACTTGAGGTCTTGTTTCATTAAGGAGTTGAACTGCTGAAATCCTAAACAAGCAACCAGTTTCTGTTGGCTTATCACCTTAAAACCACGACCCAATATCCGGTAAAGCAGATGTAGTTGAACCAAATAAAAATGACCTTTGGACATATGTGTGAGGCTTGCTATGATCTAAGTAAATCAGCTGGATACTGCTTAGGAACAGTGAAGTTAAGCACAACAGTGTCACTGTTTCTCTACTGTCTGCTACCTGCATGGGATGACTATGAAAACAGCTAATTTTGTTATTTTAATTATGCTTTATTTAAGAGGCTCAGTTTTGTGTCTTTGTTTCCTAAGACAAAGACTCTATTAAAATCTGATTTATGTCTATTTTACTTTAAACCACATACCACATAAACCACATTTAAAACAGATAAAGATGAATTAAAGCATGAAAGGTAAAACAGGTCATTTAAGAAAAATATTTTCTGATTTATAGCTAGAACTTACCATAGGCTGATCTATGAATTTAGACAGAGCAAGCTAAACATTGATTTCAAAATACTTTGGGCATAGCAATATGAAATGTAAGAAATAATTACTCACAACATTCAATTGGATGGGATGCCACCTGAAGAGACATGTGCTGGCCTCCTGGCTGGGGTATGTGTACACGAAAAACCAGCCTTACACGGGTATTCTTCCTCCCAATGTCTGTCTCACCCTTTCTCAGCTCTATATCGGCATTCCTCAGCTTCAGAATCCCGGCACAGTCGATTCTGGGACATGGTTACCAAATGGTTGTGAGTTAAGAGCATGATTAGGACATGTAGATTAGTTTATCTGACATGATAAATACCCTACTGGCAGAAGCTGTCTTGAAACAGAGAATTTAGCTTACATTGCTTTCATGTTGTTTTTTGGCTCCAATGGGATCTCCAGGATCTTAGTGCTATTGATCAGCTTCTCATAGCTGGTGGTGGTTACAGTCTTGCCAGTGATGCGATGAACCTGGTAGAAGGCGTGGGGTTTCAGAATCCGCTCCTCTGCTGTCCCAATGAAGATCTGCAAGCCGAGTGGCTCTTTGCCTCTGTATCCATGCAGCTAAAGAAAAGAAAATAGTTATTAAATCTTTCTGCTGAAGTTTTGGTGATGGCACATGTGACGTACTATCCTCTAAAGCAGCTGAGGTGCTGTTGGCCTACATAAAATCTTGCTGTTCATAAAGAAAATTCCATGCTTGATTACCAACTCCTGGAATTAGGAGTTATTGCCAATGTACTAATTTAGACTTAGTGCTGCTTACGTGGCAGAACAGAGCCACTGCTTGAAACATGCACAATCCCTTCAACATAAATGGTAGCCAACAGGGCCTGTATTGCGTTAGAAGCTGCAGATGTTTGCAGATGTTGCCTTTTTGATTCTATTAGAGACTGCAGGAAATCCATAAGTCACTATTGATAGCTTCTCAAGAAAGCTTTTCCTCACATGCTATTCTCTGTTTCCAATTAAATGTTTTTCATATAGCAGTCTTCTCTGTTATGCTCATCTCCTTCTAGTTTAAGGCATTTTTACCTTGAAAAATCTACTGAAACACAGGATATGTATGTTAAATCCCAGTTGATGTATTGAAGTCTACTGGTACACACTGTTTTCTTAAGGTAAATAATTGTTAGCTTTTTTCCTTGTTTGACACAAAGGTGAACAGGAAAATTTCCATATGCAAAATATAGTGGTTTTCTCTGTGACAGACTGTGACCTTGTTTCTTATATGAAGCTAGTACACATGCAGCAGTGAAACAGTGTTTATCAAACCACTTAATTCCAATTGTGCTTAGTTACATCTAATTTTTCAATCATTGAGGGAAGCTCAAACCATTCTGTAAAGGACTATATACAAAATATTATATACCAACAGCTTAGATATTACCAGCTTTATTATGCAATGATAAATATTTTAGTAAACAGAAGAATTGATATCAGATTCCTGATTACTCTTGTATCCTGCCTTTGTCCTCTTAACATTTATATCTTATCTTGTGACTGAGCAAAATTAATCACCTAGTTAAAAAGACTCCTCCACAGCTTTACTAATACATTAGTCCATCCTTCACATTCTGAAAGATTTCAATTAATTAGATGTTTTTCACTTTGGCTATATGAATAATAAAAAATACACTTTTTAAAAGAAGGTCTATTTGAGGTCTAAATATCTGTGAATATATAATGATCAGCCACAACATTAAACCTGCCTCTCTATTATTCTGTAGGTCCTCCTCTAACTCGTTGAGGCATGGACCTCATATGACCTCCAAAACTGTGTTGTGTTAATTGGTACTAAAACATTATCAGCTTTCAAGTTGTGAGGTGGGTACAAACCAGTTCATCCAGCACTTTCTTAAGATGCTCAATCAGATCTCAGAAATTTGGATGGCTAGTCAGCACCTGCAGCTCATGAAACCATCCCTGAAATGTTTTGCAGTGTGACAGTGCATTATCCTATTGAAAGGCCATTGTCATGAAAGTGTGGTCTGCAAAAATAATCAGCTAGGATGTATGTATTAAAATAACATTCACATAAATACTATGATCCAAAACATGGCCCAGAGTAACATACTAACTCTGACATGGTGCATTGTGGTGCACTATTCTTCAGGTAAACAATGCGCATGCACCAAGCCATCCAAAAAATGTCAACAAAAACATGATTCCATTCAAGAGTCAGCAAGTGCATAGCAGGCCATTTTCTGACACTTTTTTTTTCATAGCCAGCAAATTTTCCAGGAATCTGCCACAGCCAAAAACTGTAGCAGTTTGTAATAGAGCAGCTCTACTATGGGTTCAGACAAGTAATGCTTTGTGTCCCACATTCATCAACGAGCCTGGATAGCCCTGACCCTGTTGCCAGTTCACAGTTATCCTTGCTTGGGCAACTTTTGGTAATTACTAAACACTGCATAAAAGGAACCACAAAGACCTGCCAGTTGACAACCTATCACAATTTAGCAGATTATCAAAATCAGTCAGATCCTTACTCTTACCCATTTCTCCCACTTCCAACACATTAACTTCAAGAACTGACTGCCTACTTGCTGCCCAATATATGCCATCCCTTGATAGGGGCAAATGTAATAAGATAATTATTATTATATTGATACAGCTGGTCGAATGTCCGCAGTCCTCTTTAACAAAAAACATGCATGTAACAATGATTAGTATATCTAAATGTTTTTAAATAATCAACACTAATGAAAGAATTAACAGAGCACCTAATTACACCTAAACTTAAATGTCTGCGTCATTGACTGAAACAAGCTTGTCCTTTCATGCTTGATTCATAATTTATAGGAAATTCACAAACACCAACACAGAGTCATGCGAATTCTGAGAAGGACACGTGTACAATGGAATACACACAAACACACACACACACACACACACACACACACACACACACACACACACAAACAGACACATACAAACAAGACAAATTAGAAGTAGAGACTAAATCGGAAGGAAGTGTGCAAAAACCACAAAGCATGAAGAAGCAACTAAAATTACCCAACACAGTAAAAGTAAAAAAATAAACAGCAGCTTAACACTTGCAAGTAAACTGAGGGACTTGCATACAATATTAAAGGGGAAAGCATCAAGTTAAACTTTTTCACCAGTTTAATAAGCAGCTGGAGTATGGTAAGCAGTCCTTGTGATTGGAAAAGCTACAACAGCATTCCTTGTAAAAACATCCATGATAACTCTGCTCTGATTTTGCAGAGCGCAGTGTTAAATGTCAAGGTCAACTTAGAATTAATAATATAATTAAGGACCTGTAAACACAAGCTTTGTGCATGCTAGCTTCTAAAAGCTCTCAAAGGACAGGTGACAGTAGCTCCCAGTGTGAACTGAACAAACATTGCCGTTTGCATGGGCCATCTGAGAACCTGATCACCATGGGAGCAGGCAAGCTGTGACTCACAGGTGGGCTAGGTAAAAGCGAGGCTGGAGAGACAGACGCAAAGTTCCCCCAGGTCTGAGCAACAGCCAGCCTCACGGTTGGCTGCCGCATGCAGCTTGGTGCATAGCATGAGCAGGAGAATGGAAAGCTATAAACACAGCCGAGGTCTACTGTAATCTATACCAGAGTTGTGACATCGGAAGCATGCTAGCCACTCTACCATGGAAGAAGGCCAAAGACAGTTTACACTGGACAAGAATAAAGAAACAACAAGAGGGCTCTAAAGTAAGCTGTTGCTGAGGGAACACCAAACTTTAAGAGGTAAACAACCTGAAGATCATGATATTGGAGAGGTGGACCTAAAAAGGTTGCTAGGATGTGAGTACACAGTCCCTCCAACCTGATCGGTGATATGTCTTAAAACTTTTACAACAGCTTACCTGAACTACATGTTAATAAGAGGCAAAATATTTCCAAAACACATCAAAGAAATTATCTGTATTCCATTTAGTCTTGCAAAACAGATTTACAGCCCACTACCATGGATCTGCATGCACTGATTCAGAGAGAGTTAATAATGTAGAAACTAAAGCTCAAACACAAAATGAGCACAACAAAAAATCATATTGACATTTCCATAAAGCTGTCCTGAGGCAGTGTCACATCATACTGCGTAATGACTAGGAAATACCATCACACGCACAGGATGCCAGAAATGACACCAACCTGGACCACAGGATGACCCCCAGTGGGAGCTTTCACTGCCCCACGGCTACCTTCAGTTTCATAGTGGGCCCTGTGGTGGGGTTTGGGCTGCACTTCAATGCGTAACTCATACTGGTCCATGCGGCTGGGCAGAGGCCACTCCAAAGGAGGAAGAGAGGTCACAGGGATGCTAAGGGAGAGATCAATAAAGAGGTGTGTTCAAATTTTTCAGATAAATGTTGCAAAGCATTCAGTCTATTATTGTTTTAGCAATGCCTGTATGGATTTAGAAGGTATGACTCATAGTATTTACCAAAACAGTGCATACAAAACAAATACACAGATCTGAGTACAAGATATTTCCTTGATGATCTCCATTTGTGGAAATATCCCAAAGGGCTTATATACTATAAGTTGATGTCCTCTTTCAACATTTATATGGATTTAATTAACATTACCATTATTCAGCTTCTCTGTACCCCATAAAATTAAGTATGCGGTTTTTGTTTTAGTACCTTTAAGAGAGAGACATGTAAATGACAGAATCTATCTGACTGGCAGCTCTGAACTGTGTTTCATTTAAAAAGCATGTCTGTCTTATGAATGCCTTATGAGGCAGACATGCTTTTTCATGTATGTTTGGAACTTCAGTACTGGAAGTTTTATAAATTTCACTATATAAATTTTAAATGAAAGGTAATTTTTGAAATTGTAATAGTGTTCACAGATTTTCAATCCAGGTTTGTCCTATTACATAGGTATTTATGTTGAATACATTTATTTTGCAATTATGCACGAATACCTAGACTTATAAAGAGGGGGGAAAAAATACCATCCTTTATTCAGCAACACATGTGATATCTATCCCAACTGTACCCAGATCTTTAACACTCAGTAATCTACCTGCAGATTCCAGGCACCAACTGCTTGGGCCAAATGGAAGGAATGACAAAGAAGGGTTCTGGTTTGGTCTTGATATCTTGATCACAGGCCACCAAGTAGCCCTCAGAATGATTTTCTTGGTAGAGTGGGTAGGGTTGCTGGTTGGTTTTAACTATCTTGGTGGGCACAGAGCCTGGTTGTCCAAACCCATTTATGACATCCGGCAGGTTAATGGGAGTATAATGGCTGGGGGGGTGATGGTCAGCATGGCTGCCATGAGGGGAGGGGCTGCGTGAGCGAGCCACAGGTACCAGGCTGGGATTTCTGTACATGTCGTAGGAGCGCTTGCCCTGGGGGGAGGTGGAGCGAGAGCCAGGCCTGGGGGAAGGGGAGCGACCAAGGTAGCTATCCTCTGTCAGGCCAGTGTGTGGTGAGGTGCCAGGACTGGCACGTGGTGAACCTGTGTGGATGTTTTGGAGGCGAGGGCAGAGCTCCCCAGTGACTGCCTGCCCGCTGCTGGGTGACACACAGGGTGAGGCAAAGGGTGAGTAGGTCTCAGAATGCCACGAGGCAGAGGAGTTACTGCTGGCTGGGCTAAGGCAGAGAGGCTCCCGGTAGATGGTGGTGTCTTGGCCAGGAACAGTCAGCGTAGGTCTTGGGCTGATGTTCACAAGGTGGTTCTGGAGTGAGTCATGGCCATGGCTGAAGTGCTCGCGAGAAGGGGTGATCTCGATCCTAGGACTCAGGGCGTGCCCACAAGGCCTGGTGTGCTCCAAATAGTTTTTAGCCACCAGCTGCTCATAGCCAGAGACAGCCTCCGAGCCGACTTCAGCATAGGTAGAAGGCTCCTCCAAAGGGTACGGGAGGCTGCCGGGGGGGATGGAGATTTTATGTGGCGGTAGATCAATCTCATCTGTAGAGGGATAGACAGAAAATCAGTGGAGAAAGAATTAAAGAAAAGGAACTGTCTGCACTTGCTAAAAATAAAAACAAACTAAACTGCAAAAACCTGAAACTAAAAACGGAACTGGAGACATTTCTTCAAAATTAAGTACTGAACCTTTAAAATCGATGCAACAAGCCATAAAATCAAATGATAAGGTGTGAATTCAAAAATCTCGCAAGAATCATTCACAGACTCTCAGCATTTCTAAACCATCGTATCAGTGTCTAAAACAGCTGGCCACCAGAGTCCCCTCAGGTGCATATAAAATCAAGCATCCCATGCAGGGGGCTGAAGTAAATGCCCTGCAGAAATCTGCAAAGACTGATAAAACTGACATGTCTGCAAATGCAAATGCAAATGCAGAAAGACGATGATGAATCAAAATGAATGAACAGATTTCACGCCATCACCATGAGCCTGATTCTGGGGAGATCCCTGTAAAAAAAGCCAGGCTGACAAACCTTGGGTCTCTGCTGTTGAAAAGTCGCTGCACGGCGGCTCATAGTCAAACAGGTATTCAAACTCCAGCTCATCCGGGCAGTTCACCTGTCTGAGCTCTCCCTCCAGCCCTAACTCACTGCAGCCTTTATCTCCGTAAAAAGAGCTCATCTGTCCCAGCCGGCGAGGCTTCAGGTTAGAGCATGAAAAAAGGGCTGATTTTGGAAGTAGACCGAGAAAGCAGGAGCGGAAAGATGGTGGGTTTCCTCGCGCCGTGTGAGGAGTCTGAGCTTCCGCCCTCTCCACACCGGGCGGGCAGAGAGGCGGGTCTGCTCTTCTGCCTCACCGATAATGACATCCAGCAGCGGTGGACTGAGGCCTCCTGTTGATGGATCTCAGTTATGATGAGGAACACGTTTCGTTTCATTTTTTCCCCCTTCGCTTCGCCTCGGCTGTGACCCTGCCTGTTGCTGCCCCCGGGTGTCCGACACCTAACAGTGTTCTTCACTTTCAGCTCTCGTTCATTACTGGTGCTCATCACTTCATTCATCAACTGCAGCCTCACCTGTACAGCCTGCTGTACATCTCAAAAACAGCACACTCCCCTTCCTGTACTGAAATCTCACACGAGACACAACAAGACTGGAAATCAGGGTCTGTTCATACACATGTCTAATATATAGATCTATAGAGATATATTATATATCTATACAGGTCCGAAATCACCCATCCACACACCTTCATCCATGCAGCTCCATAAACATCCATCCACACACCTCCATCCATACAGCTCCATAAACATCCATCCACACACCTCCATGCATACAGCTCCATAAACATCCATCCACACACCTCCATGCATACAGCTCCATAAACATCCATCCACACACCTCCATCCATACAGCTCCTTAACCATTCTTTCGTACAGCTGCATACACTTTACTCCATAAGCATCCATCTAAACAACCTACTCATACTCCTCCATCCATACAGCTCCACACACTTCAATTCACATGCATCCATACAGCACCGTACACGCCCTACATCTTTATATAACTCCATCCATTCATCTCCATCCATACTGCTCACTAAATCACGCAAGCCTTAATTCTCTCAGAAGAAAAGTGCACCTGGGTCCGCTGCATGTCTTTTTGGACGGACGGATGTCAGCAGGTTATTGCGCGGTACGTGAATAAGCCTCATTTTCCCGCTGAGCTCTTGCGAGAGAATCGCTGATCTAATCTTGGAGAGTTTCTAACGGGATTCCCTTGCGTGAGCAGCGCGCGCACTTATAAGAACGCGAGGCGGGTCCTCCCTCTGAAACACCACCCGGAGTGGAAAGGAGCTCAAGTTCAGAACTACCGCAAAACTCCTCTCACCAGACCGAGCTCAACCAGACCGAGCTCAGCCAGACCGAGCTAGACATTACTGCAGAACAAACCCCCATCTGTACAAGGTACACTGTCAGTCAGACACAAAGTCAGACACACACACACGCACACACAGGGACAGACACACACCCACACACACACACACACACACACAGGGACAGACACACAAACACACAGTCAGACAGACACACAGATTCACAGAAACACAGGCACACAGAGAGACACACAGACACACACACACACACACACACACACACACACACACAAACGTGACAGACACAGTCAGACAGACAGGTTCTGCTGTGTTTCCGTAACAGAGGAACAATTTACCAAAACCCTTACAGGACAAAATGCATAAAATGCAAATTTCACATTTCATTTATGGGTAAAGTTTTTTTTTTTATAAAATAAAATAAATACGTTGATTACCAGTTTAATTAACACCTCATCTCGCGTCATCCATACCTTGATCCATGGACCTCATGTTGTGGTACTGAGCCAACATCCAAGATTCTCTAAACATTTGGGAAATGAGCGGAAACGTAACAATGAAACAAAACTGAGAAAGTGGGTTTAGTTCATAGCGGGTCAGTCAGAGATTTTTTTTTTCCCTTTTCCGAAGAGAGAGGCAGAAGTAACAAAAACAAAAAGCTCCTGAAGTGTTAAAAATAAAAGTGAGTCTGAGGTGAGAGGACCGGCCGCGGGCAGCAGGAGCTGTTGAAGCTGCTCGGAGGGTGAAGAGTGGAGTGTGGAGAGCGCTGCCTGTTTATAATGGTGCAATGCTGTAAAATAACGGGATTCCCTCAGTGTTTCCTCCTGTTTGTGCGCTTCTCCATGGAAACCTGGAGCGGCTCCATGTCGGAGACTCGGGGCTTTTCCTGCGGAGCTCGCGCGCAGGAATCCATGACGCGCGCGCACCAGGAGAGAGAGAGAGAGAGAGAGAGAGAGAGAGAGAGAGAGGAGAGAGCTCAGACACAAGAGCTTCATTGTAGACGGAAAACCAGCCCAGCAGGAGGAGAAGCCGTGTTTAAATGTATATACACCAAAGCGGGGGCTCGTTTCATGGCCACAGAGAAATGCTAATGCTAACTCTGAGAGAAACAAGGGAGGAAAAGAGCAGAGAGAAAAGTGTGAAGGGGAGAGATGTTGTGAGACCAGATTACTGTAAAAGAGGGAAAGTTCTGAGACGGTCTGGGGTCACATTCGCTCCGAATTTAATCTATTTCCAAGTTTCCGTCCGCTCCTTTCCTTACGGAATAATTTACACTTGTTGGGGGGCAACGCCACATCTGGAAAAGGGGCTGCAGTGTTCCAACAGCATGGCCTGTAGTCAGGACCCAGAGGGTGGGTGTAATGGAAGGAGAAGGACTGTTCTGGACGATGATCAAAGGTGTAGAGCTGTTAAAAACCAGGCTTCCTGAAGGAAGACAATGGAGTTGATAAACTTATAAATAATCCAATTAATATAAATAAACCAATGATCAGAAGGTCGTTGGCTCGAGTCCAGGACCTGTAGGTTATCCTTATTATGTACCCTTGAGTAGGGTAACACCATCACTGCTCCCCATTAGGGCTGCACGATATGGGCAAAATATCAGCATTGGGATTATACTGCTACATATTGTGATGCCTTTCAGTTTGTTAAAGGGCACATTTCATCAATTTCCTGTTCACTGAAAAAAAATAAATAAAGTGGTCCAAACTTGACCATGAACTGAACGCTAAATGAGACAATCTGACCTACAAATGAAGTGTTGCTCCCATTCCCTAATAACCTCAACAGCTGCTATGACTATTAATAAATGTATGAAAATATCTACTATAATTTACTACACTGAAAATGGAGACAGATTGATGTTATATTTTTTTAATGTTTTTTTTTATCACTTGTTTAAGATAAAAAAAAAAAAAAATGTATCTTGGGATATATTGGGCATTGAAGGATACGCCTGACAAAGTTTCATTTTCCATAAAAACTAAGGCTGCATTTCTTCGCATTTGCAGGAGCCTTCCGAATAGCTCTGCCTTCATTTGCAGCTTTGGAAGGACGCAGTTGAATTGAGACACACCTAAAGTCACTTCTACTGTCTGCTGTTATGATGCTTCTCATTCTCTCGCATACAGTTTGTGAAAGAGAGCACACCAATCAGAGGAGCTACATTCACCTGCAGCATAGTTCAGGCTTAGTCATGGATTACCACCAACCTGCACATTGTAGCTTCAATTGATGGTGCAAATCATAAACTAATTGACTAGCCTTTCTTGAGATTAACTACTTTAACGTGCCAGACAGGCAATGGACCAGGATTGAGAACCACTGATCCATTAGGGCCCCATTAAGATAAACCGAATATTTGAAATGCAAGTTTAATCCATGTAGAGCTCCATTCAGTTCTGTAGCTTTAGCTAGATGTATTTTATTTTTGGCCAAATGTAGTGCAGAATAGTTTTGCGTTTCAGTTTAGTGATAAATGATGGATGTAAAGAAGTACAGCTACAGTTCTATGGGAAGCCTGGGGCTTGTTTTTAACTTCTTTTTGAGTTGTTTTTGGGAAGGTACTGTTATCTTTACTTAAGTCATCAAGTTTATTTAATGTTTTTGGCTACTCCACCCCTGACAACGTGATCTTTAACATTACAATGCTGTTTATCTTGGCCTTTGAATGGTCAGCATCATAAAACTCAGAAGATTTACTCATGATTATACTGACTGGATATTTTATATGTTTAAAAAAATTATTTCTGTATTTTACATAGGAGCAGCACAGTGACGCAGTGATCAACTGTGTCCTCCCACAGTGAGAAGATCCTGGTTTCTCCTACTGTCTAAAAGATGCACATCAAGTGGAACAGAGATGCAAAATTGCCCCCTGTGTGTGAGTGTGTGGTTCTCTGTATGATGGACTTTCTGTGGTTTTCATTCTATGAGAGATCCAGCAGCCCCTGTGTTCCCTGTGTAATGGGATAAGAGATTAAGAAAATAAATAGGTGGATGTTTTGTGGAATTCTTAAAATTCCAAGATTTTTTATGATATTTATCACTCTGCACAAGTGGAACAAAAGTGTAAAAACCATAGTAATATTTGCTTTCTTCATACTGAGAATCAGAATTTCTATTTACACAAGGTAACACTTGATACGTTTTTAAAGCAACTGCATTGGTATAACTGATGCTTTAAATAGACACTTGTCAGTTAAGTATTTAGTGTTTGTTAACACCTACACTGATGAATATGTAACACTCAAGGATTTCAGGGATGTTGTCACATTGTCTTTTAACAAAACGGTCACTACAAGTATAGCACTATCTTCTACTTTTCTGTCTTTTGTGTATGTCGAAGAAGAATTTCTGACATACCAGAAACATAGTGTACTCATAGTATTTGTTCAAATTATACACACCTAGAAACAGGCTGTTTACAGCTAAATAATGAATACAATGGTCAGTTTTGGAGATTCTGGAAGCTGACAAAAGGCCAAATTGTCATTCTTAGTTCTACAAGGCATTTGAATCACATGTAAGCATAGCCTTAATGAGACTTATAACGCCAGGGCACAACAACTAAAAGTTTTCTGATAAACCCTTGTTGTAAACATTTCCAGAAAACTTTATGAAGCCCATTAACAGCTTTTCTTAGTGCCCTTTTGAGGAAGCTGCAGAATTTTTGGATGCTGTCAGGAGCCAAGATAAACGGCTGAGAGCGCTAAGCTTAGAGCAGGAGAGCAGGCCTCCTTGGATTGCTCCTGTAAAAAAAAAAAAAAAAGGTTTATACTGGAAAATTCTGTGACGAGACACTGAGTAGCATTCAAATGAATAAAGCGATATGTTCTGCATGCACTTCACACTGACCTCATTGTATATGAAGAGCTCACAAATTAAACAGGGCCAGCTTACAATTCAGCTCACTATTACTCCACTTTTATCTCCACTTTTACCAAAAAGGGTTTGATGGGGTTCAAAGTACCAAAAAAATCTATTTGTGGTTTGTTATAATAGCAGAGCCCTATCAGTTCTATAAATATAGAGGTACAGAGTAATATACACAAGTAAATATACAATTAATACACATGTTTACAATATATTGTTATTTCCTATATGTAGCTTCTTAAAATAATAATAATTGATTATTATAGTATTTGATATTAATGAATTCCAATACTAATACTAAATAGAAATAATAACCTGAAATAATAGCCTGTGCATCAGCTGGCCTTTAAAATCTTTGTAAAAAGACTAGGGTACAATATCATTAAATGTTCCTTAAGGTTGTCATGGTTATGTATATGTACTGTCTTCACTATTCTTGATGAAATTACTTTCCTTGATCAGATTAGCTTTATATGTGCCTAGTGTAGGTATTCTTTTTGCATTAAACTGCAGGCTGTGATTGAGGCAGCGTTTGGGACATGAGCCCCACACTGATGTATAGGAAACTCTGAACATCAGAAATGTAATTAAGTGTCTGCTCTGAATTGAAGTGTGTATGTGTTTTTGTGTGTGTGTGTGTGTGTGTGTGTTTAACCACCACCAAGTGTCTAACCACAAATTTTAGAACACGTTTCGGTAAGGTTGGGGAAGAACTGGTGTCTCAGTGAGAGTGTCGTCTACCAGATGTACATTCCTGCACTCTTACAGCACACTTATGCAACCCAAATTATGAATGAGTAAATGAATATGGCTCAAGTCGGAGTGAGGGGAAAATGCGTTCCTCCAGACAGCCGTGCTTGCACTTCCGTTTTTGCTCGAAGAACCCAGTTTTTCCAAGTTCATGCCACAATTTCCACCAGTGCTAAGCAGCTCTCTGAGCAAGCGTTGTCTGGGTTCAGAGCATTGGCCTACTTCAGTTTTCCAAACCCAACATGTGCATTTGACTAGGCTGAGCCAAGCAGTGGAACTTTGATACATTTTATCATGTGTGTCATGGAAAACTTCTGGCACGTTTTTAAAAAAAAAAGTAAAAGTACATTTTTAATCAATCAAAAAAAAGTTTGCGATAACACTTTTATTTAAAGACTAACATGGATATACAAAATTGCAATGTACAGACTTAAACAGATCATTATTTCTACCACTAAATTTTGGAATCCTAAACTGAATAAATTACATTTTCCACTGACTCTGGACAACGTCTAGTCACTGAACATACTTTCCAGGGATAAGGATAGTTTGTACTTGGAAAGTAGTGATACTGATACATGAGTGTGGTAATATTGATCCTCAAACGATTGTGTAAAGACCTTAAATGCCTCACTTCACTGGGAAAATATGAAATAGTTGCTATTTTTCGACACCGATAGGGGCAACATTTCAAACTGCTAAAGTAATAATATTAATATCCCCTCACACAAAAGGAATCTATACAGTATCCCAACCAGTTTCCACTTTCCAATGTGAACAGTGAAAGAGGAACCTGTCCCCATCACCCACACAGAGATTAAAGCACAACAACTGTCTGTTTCTGGATTTGTCTCCAAGGTAGTTGAGAGGAGTGGTGCAACACCGCTATGGTGAGATGGAGAGATAGACACTCATCGTTTCTCCCACACCCATGTTACAGACTTAAGGTAAAATAACAAATAGGAACCACCCACAGCAAAAAAATAAAAAAAAATAAATCGATACCAACACCATGGAAATACAGGCAACTATTTTTGGAAATTAGAATGGTCATTATTAGTGGCTTCTTACTTTTTATACTTGTTGGTAAAGGATACAAAAACATACTTAGTTGCTGGATTATAAACTGCTGTTAATAAACTGAGTAAATAGGCAGAAGATAAATGTTTAAATGTACAACAGGGTTCCTGAAAGCCAGTATAGTAACTTAAATGCATTTTAGCAAAAAAACTTGCTCATTTTCTAAGAAGCTTGTCCTGAGTGACAAGTCACCAGTTCTGTCTTGGGGGCAATTAAGCATCTCCAACCCACCCGGCATACATGTCTGTGGAAGGTGGGAGCAAACTGGAGCACCCATAGGAAATCCACACAAACATAAGGAGAACTTGCAAACTCCACACATAAACGACCCAGGCCATCCGGTGTAGGAATCAAACCCAGGACCTTCTCGTTGTGAGGCAACAGCACTGCCTACTGCGCTCTATGCAGCTGTGGCCTAGTGGTTAGGGATTAGGCCCCAGGATTTGAAGGTCATGGGTTTGAATCCCAGACCAATAGGTTGCCCTGAGATACCCTTGAGCAAGGTATGTCCCCATCAATGCTCCCCAGGCACTGAATATGGCTGCCCCCTGCTGTGTGTGTATGGGTTAAGTGTGTGTATGGTTTAAATGCAGAGAACGAGAATGAAGTTCACTGTGTGCTTTGGTGTGTGCTCACAATGACAAATAGTCACGTTCACTTCACAAATCCCGTATGTATAACAATATAATATTAAGGCATATGATGATTTTATAGACTAAACTGCAAAACAGCTCACTTATAAATGTATGTAAAGATTTGAACCTGCTATCTAGCCTGGTTCATTGAAAGGGCCTGGTTTTAAATTGAAAAGGCCAGTTCATTTATGTATAGCATTAATTAAAATACAATTTCCTGCCCTTTTTTTCTAAACCCAACTACCAACTGGCTCAGTAGAATGCTTTGATGCTCTCATTTTCTGGAGAACGATACTTTCTCTGCGCAACCATATTTTGTATTTGGCCATTTTATTCATATTCATGTGCATAACATTTTAATGGTGTTTTTTATTCCAGTTAATAATATTTTAGAACTTGATCACTGTTACTAAAAGGGATCAAAGGGCTGCTCTGCAACAGTTGAGAGAGGAAAGTTGGAAAACCAGGGGTGTGTTGTTACAGATCACAATTGTTGAGTAAAATACACAGTATTGCACTTAAGCAGGCTTTTATTAACAGGAGCAGGTAGTGTCAAAGCAAACCAAAGTGCTCTTGACTAGCCAACCCAAAAATAGCTCTTTTCTAGGGTGTGAATGCATGCTCAGCAAAGATTCCTTTTGAGTTGTCTGTCAACAGCTAAATCCTCTGTTTGGGAGAGTAAAAGAGTGGAATGTGATTGTGGAGGCAATGCAACAGGGCAAGTCTGAATCTGTCCACCTAGCTACTGTAGTATTTCTTTTCATTAAATACAAAAAGATGACAGTTGGCTGGTTCTGAACGCAGATGCAAGTCTGATGGATCCCCACTTTCAAAACCACAGGCATTATTATGGAGATGGCTCGATCAAATCTTTTTGGTAATACATGCCATTTACATTTACCCTATGTGGCCATATCAAAAAGGATTTGTTACATATCCATATTATCTTTAAGCAACACAGTTTTTGCCTAACATAAAATAAAGAAATGGAGGGACAAAAGTAGGCCTGACTGATTTATTAACCATCTACCTAATAGGTATAATGACACCCCCCAACCCCCACAAAAAAAGATAACATTGAAATTTACTGATTATGACATATAGAATATTTTTATCAGAACTAATTTTATCTTTACACATGGTAGCATAATTTTTTTCAGTATTAAGCATTTTATCATTACACCCCCAATTTAAATGCTGTGTAAATAATAAACCCACAGCAACTGAACAAATGATAGAACATTGTAATAAACAACAAACAACAAAAAAAAAACAATTTTTTTCTACATTATTTTATTCTCCAAATGAGAAAGTGTGTCAGAGTAAGCAATACAGGCTAATACAAGCAAAACATTTGCATAAAAAACTTTCCAGGCGACATCTCCACATGAACATGATGTAGTAGTTTAAGTCATGAGGAAATAACTGCAACCTCAGATCTACAGCACGTGTGCAAGGATGCTCAATGCATTATAGCAGCAGTGGAAACACATCTTTACACAATATGTGCAGATTCTTAAATGAAAAACAGCTGCAAAAACTGGTGCAGGTTTGAGGGTTGGCGTAAAGTGCAAGTGACAGCCCTTGTCATTGCGAGGTCACAGCACAGCACAGTTAACCACAACAAAACTGGACCTCTGCATTTAACCCATGCACTCAAACAGCATGCAGCAGCTATTGAAATCTGCCTGGGGTGCAGTGGTGGGGACAGTACCTTGCTCAAGGGTACCTCAGGGCAACCTATTGGTCCTGATCCTGTGGCCAACTCCCTAACCAATAGGCCACTGTTGCCCTGTGTAAATGTGCAAGTCTCTGTCTTGGAGCATATGATGCCTTAGATTTGAAATGGTTAATTAGAGTGGAAAGGAACAATAAGTGTGTTAAAGTGATAGTGACATTTTGTCACAGCACACGTTGAACAAAATGCATCACACACACAGTGAAGCAGTGTCATATCTAGCCACTGTGGAGCAGTGTTGGGGGCAGTACCTAGTTTAAGGCTACCTTAGGGTAACCTACTGGGACTCGCACCCAAAACCTTCTGATCATGGGCCAATAGGCCACTGCTTTCCCAGTCTCCATCTTATAATGATTTGTAGCATGTAAATAAATGCTGAGTAGGCACATTTGACATCAGTTTTACATCAAATGGCAGAGAGATATTAAATATTAAGACATTAATATGAGGAGATATTAATAGGGAGATATTAATGTTGTGCTGCAGTGTATAAACCCCTCATTACAAAGACAAACACACATTTTGGAGTACAGAGGTATAAAAACCACCCATGCTGGTCTACAATGATTTGGGAAAGGGACAAAGAGAAAGGGGACAATACAAAGTTATTGGTGATGAATTAGGCTTTCTTTTAAACTGGAGGGCTGGGTGTTATCCATCACTTATCTGGGGAGAAAATCACTGGACTATATGATCTATATATTGGACTATAGGAACAAGGCAGCCTGGCTGTACGATTTTTTGAGCAGTGCTCTGCTTGGAACCTTAGGCGAAAGTCATTCATGTGTTCCAAACTTAATTGCAAATCAAATACTCCTCCTGAATGACAAAGGTATTCCCTGTTGGCAGTAGATTTTTTCAGACTGTCCCTGCTAGATTGCTGTCCATGAATGGTTTGATGATCAAAACAAAGAAGTCTGTGTGATGCTTTGGCTTTCAAATTCCCTGCATATCATTTCAATCAAGCAATCAAACATCTGTGGGATGTGCTGAACAAACTAGTCCAGTTCATGGGGTCTCAATCTCTCTCTCTCATGACACAAACACACTCACACCTAAATTAATTTAGCATCTTCAAATCAACGGACATACATTTCTGTACTTTGGTTTGGTCCTTTCTGTGTTGAGGTTGCATGTTTCCCCAGTGTCTGTATGGGCTTTCTGCCAGACACCCGAGCTAATCAAACCCAGTAACTTCTCTACTCTGCAGCTAACAGAATGTTTGGGATCTGCTTCCAACATCTTAGTGCCACATCAGTCAGTGCACTTTCAGATGTTGTGGAGTCCATGCCACAGGCTAGGGCTGTTTTCATAGCATAAAACACACTTTAGGTATTCCAGGTAAGGTTTCTTTGTGCAATAGCACAGAACACATGCAGTTCTCCCAATTTGTAAAGGCCATTTAACAAAATGTAATATTTAATCATTTAATATAGTATATTTACATTTCCATTTCTTTAAAAGTTACATCATGTTCTTTCAGTTCTTTGATGTCAGTTACTAAATTTTTAAGAACTGTCCATGGTAGATGCTTCTGCAGCATCTCACACACACAATATTATAGTATATATATATAGCCAAAACAAAACCGGCATTTTATTTGTTTTTGTTAAGTTCATGAGAGAAAATGTAAATAATTATAAAACATGGCTGCTTATTCTGAGCTGGAGTTACAGATTCTGTGGTTTAGGGGTTTTAGAAGTTTAAAATTCTGGGCAAAAAGTCAAACAGGAATATTTAATGCCCTAAGTTCCAGTCTATTTAAACTACTTTACCTTAAAATAAATAAAATGCATTCAGAATAAAATTTAAATCAAATGTAGTTTACTTTAAATTTCACCTTGCACAGTCAGAACTAGCAGTGATGCAGTGATAATGATAACATTAGTTTCTGAGACTCCCTCTCCTGGTGAAATAAAACATACACAGTGCCATTCAAATAACAGGCACACTGCCTGATGCCTTTGGCTAATAGAGAAAAGCACTCTGTTCCAAAGCACTCCTTTACCATTGTGTTGATCTTGATGTTTAAATTGAAACCCAGTGTAGTTGAATCAATAATTTAAATCCTCCAACTCAATCGAAAACAGAAGCACACGGCCAATCAAACCACGTTAAGAAAACTTGCTTTATTTCAACGTCACTGTGACTCATTAACATTTTGTCCCTTTTTTTTTTGTTCTGCAGTTATTGGAGTGCAAATTCAAACACAAATAAGAAAAGTTAATAAATAAAAGTCATTTTTGTTATTTACAATTCAGCAACTTACATTTCCCTGACAAATAAAAAGTAGTCTTGCCATTTATAAAAAAAAAACAACAGCAACAACCAAAAAGGTCACATTAAATACATGGCATTCCGTCTAGGTCCACGTTACTACACCAGTACAAGATCTAGTTCGTGCAAGAAATTTAGAACAACCCAAAGAGATACTGCTGATAATGGGTACCGAGGGCCCTTTCTCAAATACGCTAGACCTACAAACTTATCTTGTTTTCTTTGAGTCATTGTTCATTTAGTGACTAATAATTATAACAGACGCAAGCCCATTAGCCTCTGCATTTCCAGTCATGCTTTCTATTTTTTTTTTTATGTGGAATTTATAAGGAAACACGATTGCAGTAGTGCTGATTCATTTAGTGCATATTTTCATCTTGATTTTTAAAAAATTTTCTCACACCCCAACTTTATTATATTGCACGTCACTATATTGGATCTGACCCTATGTGCCTAATACACGTGTAAACATCTTATGAGATGAAGAGAGGTTCACCCTCGATGGTAAACTTCATTGTTTGAACACACTGAGAAAACAGAAAGAGACCGAGAAAGGAATCTATATGGCACCCTGTTAAAATGATCCTTTAACTACACTTGGAGGACTGTCACTACTGTTACACCTGAATAAATCCACACATACACACACACAAACATATTAAGGAAATGTTAAGTGCACACTTTAGATCACATTGAATATTTACAAACCTGATACTACTGAGCCACAACAGGCTCTATATCAAATCAGTTCAAAAATTTCTGAAAAAGTAGTTGACACGTTAGCATTTTGGCCATACATCAAAGAAAGCCGGTGTATTCTGGTCTCTTTAAAGGCATAATTACTCTGGGAGTGGGAGTAAGTGTTGGTTGGGGGAAAAAGTGGTCAAATGTCAGAACTCTGCTCAGTCATGCAGTGCAAGAGAGCGAGAGTGAGTCCCATGACTACCATGGTCAGAAGTCACCACAACAGTGGGCAAAGAAAGAGGACTGTAAGGGAGCTGTAAGCTAAAATAGCATTTTGTTTGTGGCGCTACACTCACCCTGCTCTTTAGACGCGACCCACTGCTATTCAGTAACCTTACGCCCCGACAAAGACAACACCGTCTGAAGCTGCACAACATGCTAATAAAAATAACTGAACTATACTAAGGGCTGGAGGTTTAGTGACGAATGCACATTCAAAGCCTGCTTAACCAGTATACATACACCCACACACCCTTTGAGTTGAACCTGACTGGTTTACTCATTTAGGTCAACATTATAAGCAATACTCTCACCAGCAAAACCTTTCAAATGGTCTTTTCAAAGTAATTTAAAAAATCTAACGCATATACTGTCCTTAGCAAGGTGAACAAAAGTTAAAGGCAGTAAAGATCAATAGAGAATTAGCTCCCTGTATCCTTTTAGTTCTTTTTCCCCATCTTGCTGGTCAAATAAGTAAATAAAAATGAAATAGCAACAATACAACATTCAGGACTGATAAAGACAGAAGAACTATAAAACTATGGGGTGAAGGTTTCTCTGAGACATTTTTCAAATGTTTTCCGCACATCTGGGTAGACATTCGAGAATCAACGTGTCCTCACTAGCAGAAGTGACTAATTCAAGCAATTCACCATCAAAATACTTTCATGATTCAGCAGAGATGACCCTCTAGGAGGCCAACTTTGTTAAATAGCTTCTATATGAATACAACTGGCACAGATGACCAGATTCTCTATGGAATCATACATTATCTTCTAGATCTCCTTGCTGTTAAATGCTCGTCTCGCTAAGCAAAGTGAAAAGTCAATTCTGCCTATGCAAGTGAACATATGAATTGCTTGAAAAAACAGCCATCTACACGGCAAAACAATACACAATTCCAGGGGCTCTAATCCTTGAGCCACACTACAAGCTCTTCTTTTCATGCACAAATATATCCCAGTTAAGGACCTAAAAAGGGTTAGAGCTCTGTTAGATATGAAAGATGAAGGGTTCCAGGAGGTGCTGAAGCTGGTCTATGGGAGTGTTAGACCAGGGTAGTGGGCTTGTGGGATGATCAGGGCCTCTGGTTGGTAAAGTGGTTCTAGGAGGTCAACTTGGAGTAGCTGGGAGGAGAGAAACGTCGGCGCAGATACTTCAAGATGTACAATGGCAAGCAGCTGACCAGAGTAATGACTGTCACCTTCCATACGAACGAGAGTGTGGTGATGAAGTAGACATCTGTAAACATGATGAGAGGAGAAATTAGCAATGTTTCAGTGAAACGTGTCACTTAATATGGATTATAAGCTAAAATGGGAATGTGTGTAATAATTTTGTATATAATTCTTATGTTCACAGTGCATTTTTAAAGTGACAGAGTGATACCGGGGTCATCAATGACCAAATACAATTTAAACTGATATCATTGGTAGACAAAATTATTGTGAAAAACAGTTTACTATATCTCAAGCTTAAAGAAATCTCCAAGTCAACAGTAAATGTATATTTACTATAGTAAAAAAAAAAAAAAAAAAAAAAAATATATATATATATATATATATAGTAAAAAATTATCAACTGGATGTTGCATAAGTTACCAAAATAAGAAAAGAAGACGTCGCAGCAGGGCTTGTGTCTGGAGTTGATGTCTAGACATCTCCCAATGGCTGATGTTTGCTCAGAGCCCTTTCACTCCTACTCTGGTGTGCAGTTTCTAAATTTCTGCTGAATAAGCAGCCATTTTTATGCCCCGAAAGACAGAATGAATGTTTAAAATATCTTACAGCCCACATTCAGTCCAGAAGGTGGAGTGGTCCTGATCACACACATTTACAAACTAGATCTAAAACTCACAGAAAATTAAATAAACGAGACCCCATTTGATACTCCAGGCTAATGAGGTAAAAAACCTTCATTATGCGTATAATGGAAACTCACATCATACTGACAAGTCAGGCCTCCCTTTGTGACCCACCAGTCTTTATTTAATGTGGTTAGGTGCCACACACAGTTGGTGCTGGCCCGTTGTCTGAGCGTTACCTCGCTCCTATGCTCCATAGAAATAGCTCAATGGACTCTTGTTCCTGTGCTGTGAACACATGCCCAGGCTGGACACAGTCAGTGCCGCCATCGTGGATCCATCATCTCCTCTACCCATCTATGCAGATTCAGCAGTACATTCTTGGCTAGGCATCTTGACATAGCTTACTGAACCAAACAAAACAAAACTTTCTGTAGCTAGTTATGCTCCACTGACTATTCTATGTCATTACAAATTTGTCAAAAAAAATCTTCTAAATAAATATGAAAATCTGCAGCTAAGAAAGAAAGGTGTCAGAACAATACATTCCAGCTTGCTTCATATAGGGCTCTCCAGCCGCAGATAGTTGTGTCCATGAAGATCAATGTCTGCTGCTAAAGATGCCAACAATGGACACCTGAAGTGGATCTTGGGGGATGATTTTGGAAGAAGACAGTCCGGTCTGTTTAATCAGTTGTCACTTTGCATGACTGTTAGCAGAAGTAACATTTTATAGATAACATAAGTATCAGAAACCAAACCAAAAAACATTTTTTGGAGGGCAATAAGCCTTTTATCCATTAAAGCCCATAAGCAGGTGACAAACACACAGACCTTGGCCGCAGTGCCTATGTAACAGGAAATTAGAAAATGTCTGTGGCATTTCCCCCCTTGTGGTGTCCATCACTTTGGCCAAGGCATGCCTAGGCAGTGTGGGATACCCAGCCTCTACACACCCTGACACCACACCAGTGTGTGAAGCCACATTCCAGGTCAAGTTGACAAGCAAGGGCTGAGGACATGGGGACAAGGGCTTGGCAAGCTGCACTGCTGACATAGGGAAACAGTAAACTGTTCAGGAAAGCTAATGATGCAAAACTACTGATGAACAGATCACTGGGGAGAATAGAAATGGAATGCAGGAATGCATTCTTCCACCTGGATACCTTAAATCAGTGACGTCAAAATAGTTTAACAGCAAGGGGAATGTTGTGATATTAAAGAATAGTGGAACCTTGACTGTTGCCCTTGGATGAATTAGCATAAAAAAAGAATGACAGGAAAATAGCTGGCTTATGTAACAGGATTGAATATGTATCAGGATTTAAATTATTTTCTAATTCTGCTTGAATTAGATAATTCATTAAAAAAAAAAAAAAAAAAAATTAACTTTAATACCAAGAACATAAACTATTTTCCATTGCAGATTAAAAACAATAAGACAGTCATTTTAAATGTTAGCCTGGATGCACCTTTATGCATTTTGTTTAGACTATATGATAAATATTTGGGACCTTTTGCAAATAATACATTTATAAATTATAACAAAATGTACTAAAATACCTGATTGGGTGTTCTTTTTACAAAAACAACAACAACAACAATAATAATAATGAACTACAAACTGTATCAGTTTGTAGTTCCTTTATAACTTACTTCCTATACTTACTATGTATAAGTAAACAAATATAAAGTGATGCAAGTATGTGCAAAAGTCTAACCTATAAATTCGTGTAAGAAGACGAGGGAGGCTATGTAGCAGGCGAGGCTGAGTAATTCGGCTACTATCATGAGCCAGTGCCATGTCTGAATGGTCAGTGCAACCATTAGCAGCTCCGTCAGAATCAGTGAAGTGAATGAGATCGCCACAATGTGCACAAATTCCGATTCAAACAGTAGAAGGGCCCCATACATGATGATGCTGCCTGCAGAAAAACACACATTAACGGGATCAAAACAAAGACAACTGTGAAAAAGAGAGTCAAGTTTCACCTAGTTGAAAACAGCTCTGGCATTCCATAACCTTTCCAGGCCTGTTTCTTGGAAATCTGGCAACATAATCCAAATGCTTCCGACTGCTACCACAGTTCTTATTTGGTTCAATCACTGAGATTATTACATTACATATGAAAGAGGTTAAATCATCAAAGTAAACATTAACTCTTGTTACCAAAAAGGAACCTGAGTGTTTGAGAGGCCAGATATTTTGCTCTTCCAGGAAGAGCAAGGGTTTTTCCATGTTTTAAGCTTTTTTCCATCTGAACTTCCTCCCTAAAAATGTTATTGTGACCTTTGAGATCAGACATAAAAACATGTCCAGTGAGTGAAAAATCCTAATACCAAAGATGGGATGTGATACAATGCATTAAAAGTTAGCAATTAGTCAACTAAACAAAACAACTAATAAACCAAAAATCAAAAAGCAGGGAGAGCAAGAATAACTTGTTTTTGTATAAAAATAGGACAGAGATCAATTAAAGATGAGGGGAATTCCTTGATGGATGAAAACTTGCCCAAGAGCAAAACTCACAGGGAACTGTCTGTTGAAGCTAAATTAAACAAAACAAACACCAAACAAGCAGAAGGGAAGAAGAAACAGTAAAAAGAGGGAGGAGAGGTTTTGGGTGTAGCTCTAGATTTGCCCAGCTACGCCTTGAAAGGGCACAAAAGGCAATAGTGGAAAACCACCTTAGGTTATTCAACGTTTGCAACCTCAGACACAAATAAACTTTTCAAGCAAACCAGGGAGGAAAACACATGCGTGGGTTTTGTTTGGGTGAAAAAACATTTGTGATACAACCGTGTCCGTTCTGTAACATTGTCTCTTGGCTTCAGAGTCAGAAGTAAATGATGCACTCAATTTGGAGTGCTCAAATGTGTGCTGAATGAAGGGGGCAAGCTATACAGCAAGTAAAACATGGTACAATGCAGTAAAATAAACAGCAAATCTGCTTACCTTGGTATATACTTATCAAGACCCATATCAGAAATGTTTTAAAGGACAGTGGTCGGCCCTGAAATAAATTAAAGGTTTGAGATGGTATGTGATAAAATAAGCACTTTCCTTTGTTAATCTGACAAGGAAAACAGAAGGAAATTACCTTCAAAAGGTCTTTGTAAAGTTCAGGGTAAAGCATAGCAACTTCAGATTTAACATCCTTATCCAAAACCAGGGAGAAGACCGGAAACATGGTGTAGATTGTTGAGTAGCTGCACACAGGAGTCAATTCATGAACTACCTTTAGAATGTATTATGCACTTCTCAATAAGAAAACGTGTTTACTTTTTTTAAATTTTTTTTATTCCAAAATAGAGGGTTCTTTTGGCATGAATCACTGCTATAAAACTGTAAGTCAATTTCATTTTTGTGCAATGTAATGTCTAGAAACAATGATTCACACAAAACAGTGTCCTACGCAATGAATACCTCAGCTCTAAGACCCCATCATTTCTGGGGATACAAAGCAGTCTTTAGTATTCATCAACTTCTGTACAGTCAGCACTGCTCAAACTGTGACTTCCTTCATTGTAACAATACTGCAGCTCAAATCAAATGTCAGCATAGTATGTAGTGCATAATTCAAATGCCACTGAGATTTCAGCAAGTGCAGATGAGTCACCATGCCTCTGCATGAAAGCTACTCACCCGATGATGAGAAAGCCTTGATAGAGAGGCACCGATGCAAAGTAGAAAACGGAGGAGAAGACGGCCTTGGGAGAATCCAAAAACAAATTCCTTACTATGCATCATTTTAGCCCTAGGGCACAGCTCCCTGTTAACTGGATTTATATGATGAATGTTCATCAGGTATAACAGTTTATACATGTATAGGATTCAAACACTACGTGCTTTAAGTGGATTTTGAACATTCTAAGAAAGAAAGAAAAAAAAATCTTTACTCAAGAATAGAATAACTTAAATACTGAATAACCTAAGACATTTTATATATAATAAAGAAAAAGAAATTGAAAGTAGTTGGATCTGCTAGGACTTGTTTGATGTCTGAAATGACTTCTTTTTGTTTACTGTTGAAGCTTGAAAGCTAATGCAAGAAGTTATGACGTGATTTGAGGAAACTGCGTGGAAACATATGACTCAGTTTGTATGATGCATAAATATTGGAAATACATTTATTTGTTAGCCACAATAGCCTTGTAGCTATAGTGCAAAGCTGAAATATAGCTTATCTTGACTGATCATGTAACGATTTGTTGTTGTAGTTTGAACATAAACGTGCAGCCAGGAGTCCTGTGTAAAACTTTATTCACCATAAACAGAACTCAGGAGCCACTCGCGCAAAGGAAGTTACATTACAGAAATTACGGACCTGAGAACGAAGAACATAATGAACCAGGAGATTGGGAACCACGTCGGGGACAGCTAGAATGGCAAGAACGGGGTCTGTGGGTATTGGTGGCCACTCTTGCTGAAACTGTGCAGCAAATGGGGACCTTTGCCTCTGGGGCTCTGTTTACCTCTTCTCCAGAGCATCTGGGGGTGACAAGTGGTTTTGACTGACGCGACTCCATTTATTTCCATCTGGGGCTTTCTGTCATGGTAGGCAGGGCTCTGCTCTGAATGTGCACACCTGTGTTCATTTGGCACGATAAGTGTACCTAATTGGGGGCAGGGTTTATAAGCACCAGTGAGGCAGAGCAGAGCGTCTGTCATTGTTTATGTAACTTCCTTGCAGTAGTTGTTCCTGAGTTCCGTTTATGGTGAATAAAGTTGAGCACAAAACTCCTGGCTGCGCATTTATGTTCGCGCTTCTACAACAAAACATTATAGATCAGCTAAATTTTAGTGAAAATTTTTTTTCTTGCTTCATCAGCAAACTGGTCCTTTAAAATGTCGATAGAGTCAAATAGTTTGTAGAGCTAGAAGACTTGTACAAGAACTGTATCTAATGCCTTTCTACTAAGAGTTATGTACTCCACCAAAGTAGATTACTAATGACAAAGGTAAACCTTACATTAATAATTTGGTGAAAAATCAGGTTTAGACTATTTAAAATAAACTATATTTTAAACTAGTTTTTAATTCTATGGTTTTTGAACAGGAATAATGCAGCAAGTAAATAGCAGTGGTTTTTTTTGTTGTTGTTAAATATTCCTTTAACTAATTTCAGTCAAGGTATCCTAACAGTGTGAGAGGTTGGAAAGTAAAAGCAGTGTTCTTGAAAACAGGAATCTCTACAAGAGTGCTTTTTGTAGCCATTGGGTATGAGTCAGAAACCTATTAAGCCTATGTAATATATTTGCACAAGTATACACACACACACACACACACACACACACACACACACACACACACACACACACACACTACCTGCATGGTACTGATACAGAGGCTCCTGTGAATTACGAACTGGCTGAGAGCGGCAGACCTCTTGTAGCTGTTTCTGCCGTGTACCATAAGCAGTCTGCCCAAGTGCTTAAACTGAGTCACTGAGAAATCAGCAGCCAGGGAAGCCTGTTTGCCCTCCTGAAAAAAACAAACATTTAAATTTGATTTTAAAGGTATTAGAAGCTGGGAGATGTTTTAGTACTGGGCAAAATTAGACACCTAACTATATTCTTTTAAATTCTTAAACGTTCTTGCTGGTTAGAACAACACTGATTTGGTTTCAGATTTCTTCTCAACACCATAGATATCACATGAATTTATCACATTCTGATATCATTAAGTTTTATTAACTTAAGTGGGTTCTCTGCAGAAGAGGTTAGAAAATGGATAAATAACACATTATGACTTATTTTTTATTTGTGTTTTCTGAGCAATTAAACTTAAAAAATTAAATTTTTTCCTCAGGTGCCTAACACTTGTAAAACAAGAAACCATTATTATTGTTTCATTTAAATCAATTACTCTCACAGATGTAAAACACCCAGTTCATCCCAGAAAGGTACACATCCAAAAATTTATCCAGACTTTTACATCATCACTTCATCTCTAGAAGTCATTCGGAGTGCAATAAAGCCAACAGTAAACCAAAACGAAACGCTTCTCTGCATTCAACCCATCACACCTTTGTGGAGCAATAGGCAGCCATATCTACCTAGGGAGCAGTTTTGGGGACGGTACCTCAGGGTAACCTACTGGTCTTGAAATGGACTTGAATCCACAACCATACACTGGTCGCAAAGTCCACATTGCTTATATTGTCATTTCATTGACCATCCCAAACTTCTAGTAAACCTATGCGTCTATTTTTTAAATGAAAGTGTTGCTAAATTAAAATATTGTTGCAGTGACAAGTTTTCTTTGGGTATTATTTGGCCTAAAAGTGCACTGCACAAAAATTTTCTGCCTTTAAAACTATGTGTATTAAATCCAAAACTATTAACTATGGGCTTCATAGCATTACATATCTAATATTACCAATTTATTATTATTATTGTTGTATATATATATATATATATATATATATATATATACATACACACACACACACACACACACACACATCCATTTTCTGCCGCTTGTCCCAAACGGGGTCGCAGGGGAGTGTCCAACCCAGCGCACACAGGGCGAGGACGGGGGACGCACCCTGGACAGGTCGCCAGCCCATCGCAGGGATATATATTTTATATTGTTATATATTATTATTATTATTATTACATTTTCATTTACATTTATTTATTTATTATTTATTTATCCCCTCCTCGAACCGCCACCTTATCGTGGTGGAGGGGTTTGCGTGTCCCCGTGATCCTGGGAGCTATGTTGTCGGGGGCTTCATGCCCCTGGTAGGGACTCCCAAGGCAAACAGGTCCTAGGTGAGGGAAGAGACAAAGAGCGGTTCAGAAGACCTCTTATGATGAACAACAATTTTGGAAGATGTTTTCCCTCGCCCGGACGTGGGTCACCGGGGTCTCCCTCTGGAGCCAGGCCTGGAGGTGGAGCCCGATGCCGAGCGCCTGGTGGTCGGGCCTTCACCCATGGGGCCCGGCCGGGCACAGCCCGAAGAGGCAACGTGGGTCCCCCTTGCCATGGGCTCACCACCTGTAGGAGGGGCCAAAGAGGATGGGTGCAGTGTGAGCTGGGTGGTGGCAGAAGACGGGGGCCTTGGCGGTCTGATCCTCGGCTGCAGAAGCTGGCTCTAGGGACGTGGAATGTCACGTCTCTGGTGGAGAAGGAGCCTGAGCTAGTGCACGAGGTTAAGAAGTTCCGGCTAGATATAGTTGGACTCACCTCGACGCACAGCTTGGACTCTGGAACCAGTCTCCTTGAGAGGGGCTGGACTCTATTCTACTCTGGAGTTGCCGCTGGTGAGAGGCGCCGAGCAGGTGTGGGCATACTTATTGCCCCCTGGCTCAGGGCCTGTACATTGGGGTTTACCCCGGTGGATGAGAGGGTGGCCTCCCTCCGCCTTGGGGTTGGGGGACGGGTCCTTAGTGTTGTCTGCGCTTATGCGCCAAGCAGCAGTCTGGACTACCCACACTTTCTGGGGTCTCTGGAGGGGGCGCTTGAGAGCGTCCTTGCTGGGGACTCCATCGTTCTGCTGGGGGACTCCAATGCTCACGTGGGCAATGACAATGAGACCTGGAAGGGCGTGATTGGGATGAATGGCCCCCCCGATCTGAACCAGAGCGGTGTTTTGTTATTGGACTTTTGTGCTCGTCACGGATTGTCCATAACGAACACCATGTTCAGGCATAAGGGTGTCCACATGTGCACCTGGCACCAGGACACCCTAGGCCGCAGTTCGATGATCGACTTTGTGGTCGACTTACGGCCACGTCTTGGACACTCGGGTGAAGAGAGGGGCGGAGCTGTCAACTGATCATCACCTGGTGGTGAGTTGGCTTCGTTGGTGGGGGAGGATGCCGGTCAGGCCTGGTAGACCCAAACGTATTGTGAGGGTCTGCTGGGAACGTCTGGCAGAGTCCCCTGTCAGGACAAGCTTCAACTCCCTCCGGCAAAGCTTTAACCAGGTCCCGGGGGAGGTGGGGGACATTGAGTCCGAATGGACTATGTTCCGCGCCTCCATTGTCAAGGCAGTTGACCGGAGCTGTGGCCGTAAGGTGGTCGGTGCCTGCTGTGGTGGCAACCTAAGAACCCGTTGGTGGACACCGGCGGTGAGGGATGCCATCAAGCTGAAGAAGGAGTCCTACCGGGCCTTTTTGGCCAGTGGGGCTCCGGAAGCAGTTGATAGGTACCGGCAGGCCAAGCAAAATGCGGCTTTGGTGGTTGCGGAGGCAAAAACTCGGGCATGGGAGGAGTTTGATGAGGCCATGGAGAAAGACTTCCAGACGGCTTCGAGGAGATTCTGGTCCACCATCCGGCGTCTCAGGAGGGGAAAGCAGTGCACAGTCAACACAGTGTATAGTGGGGATGGTGCGTTGCTGACCTCGACTCGGGACGTTGTGGGTCGGTGGGGGGAATACTTCAAAGACCTCCTTAACTCCACCAACATGCCTTCCGATGAGGAAGCAGAGCCTGGGGACATAGAGGTGGACTCTTCCATCTCTGGGGCTGAGGTTGGCGAGGTGGTCAAAAAGCTCCTCGGTGGCAGGGCTCCGGAGGTGGATGAGATCCACCCAGAGTTCCTCAAGGCTCTGGGTGTTGTAGGACTGTCATGGTTGACACACCTCTGCAACATTGCATGGACATCGGGGACGGGAAAGTCTATTCAGGTGTCCTGGAAAGGAGGGTCCGTCGGATAGTCGAACCCCGGAATTAGGAGGAGCAGTGTGGTTTCCGTCCAGGTCGTGGAACAGTGGACCAGCTCTACACCCTTGGCAGGGTCCTGGAGGGTGCATGGGAGTTTGCCCAACCAGTCTACATGTGCTTTGTGGAGAAGGCATCTGACCGTGTCCCTTGGGGAGTCCTGTGGGGGGTACTCCGAGAGTATGGGGTATCGGATTCCCTGTTAAGGGCTGTCCAGTACCTGTACAACCGGTGTCAGAGCTTGGTTCGCATTGCCGGCAGTCGGACCTGTTTCCGGTGAAAGTTGGACTCTGCCAGGGCTGCCCTTTGTCACCGATCCTGTTCAACATTTTTATGGACAGAATTTCTAGGCGCAGCCAGGGCGTTGAGGGGGTCTGGTTTGGTGGACTCAGGATTGGGTCACTGCTTTTTGCAGATGACGTTGTCCTGTTGGCCTCATCAGGCCATGACCTTCAGCTCTCACTGGATCGGTTTGCAGCCGAGTGTGAAGCAGCAGGGATGAAAATCAGCACCTCCAAATCTGAGGCCATGGTCCTCAGCCGGAAAAGGGTGGAGTGCCCTCTCAGGGTTGGGAGTGAGATCCTGCCCCAAGTGGAGGAGTTTAAGTATCTCGGGATCTTGTTCACGAGTGAGGGTAGAATGGAGCGGGAGATCGACAGGCGGATCGGGGCAGCGTCCGCAGTGATGCGGGCTCTGCGTCGGTCCGTCATGGTGAAGAAGGAGCTGAGCCAAAAGGCAAAGCTCTCAATTTACCGGTTGATCTACGTTCCTACCCTCACCTATGGTCACGAGCTGTGGGTAGTGACCGAAAGAACGAGATCGCGAATACAAGCGGCCGAAATGAGCTTCCTCCGCAGGGTGTCTGGGCTCTCCCTTAGGGATAGGGTGAGAAGCTCAGTCATCCGGGAGTGGCTCAGAGTAGAGCTGCTGCTCCTCCGCATCGAGAGGAGCCAGATGAGGTGGCTCGGGCATCTAATTAGGATGCCCTCTGGACGCCTCCCTGGTGAGGTGTTTCGGGCACGTCCCACCGGAAAGAGACCCCGGGGAAGACCCAGGACACGCTGGAGAGACTATGTCTCTCAGCTGGCCTGGGAACACCTTGGGGTCCGCCCGGAGGAGCTGGAAGAAGTGGCCGTGGAGAGGGAAGTCTGGGTATCCCTGCTGAAGTTGCTGCCCCCGCGACCCGACCTCGGATAAGCGGAAGAGAATGGATGGATGGATAATTTATCTTATTTATTATTACTGTTATTATTATATTCTCACTGTGTATATGGTTATCTTTCCTTATCTTTCCTGTCTTTATATTCTTTATTTCTTTGTTAATTGCCATGTAAATATGTATATGTATATATAGCTCATGTATAGCTCTTGTATATGGATGTCTTCGTTCTTTATATTTTTTCTTTTTATATATTTTTCTATATTCTTTCTGTCTTTCTTGATAAAGAGCCCTGTAACACCCGAATTTCCCATTCGTGGGATAATAAAAGATTATTCTATTCTATTCTATTTTATTCCTATATGGCCAAATGATTATGGACGCAGTGAGTGATATCTCTAAAGACATTCCTATGGAAACACAGTTTGGCATGCAAACCCTCCTCAGTATTTTTCTTTGATATGGTTAACTAACCCACTCAGGGCTGCAGGATTGTTTTGTGGGATGATGATGCTATTCACTGATTCCCTAAACATTTTAAATCCTAAAACATTTTACTCACTAGAACAGTAATGTGATAATACAGACCAGGTTAATATCTAGCTAACCAAAGCTACATTAAACCTAATTTATATGATGATGACTCAAATCTATGTGAATGAAGTGAATGGCTGTTTTTGAAGGGACAGATGGGTAGATTTAAACGTCTTGCTGGGCTAATGCTTCTCTTTTGTAGAAGGTATCAGCACTTTTAGCTCAGTAAGCAGTTATATATGTAAACAGTGCCAAACAACAGTATAGATTTGGTTCTGTTTAACTGGTTCTTTCTTTGTGATAAAAACTCACTTTAAGCAAAAGTGGGCCTGAGCCACTGTACAGTGTATTTTTTTAAATTATTCCTTTTCCTAGCACTTATGAAAAGCAAAAAACAAACAAACAAAAAAAAAACTAGCACCTACTAGTACAGCATGGCAAGGGCAAAATTTTGTCTGTACAGCAGCATTGAGGTTAATTATAAATGTTAAAAAAAACATTCAACTTCCTGCAAAATAGCTCTTGAAGGCATTAAATATTTCTATCATCACAACTATAAAAAAAAAAAAAATGCTTTTCTAGAATATCATTTCAAATAACTCCGTAATTAGGACATGGAAGTTGCTCTGGATAAGAGCGTCTGCTAAATGCAGCAAATGTAATGAATAAATGTTTACATGTCACCATGTACATTAGGCAAATATTTTGATAACTTTCCATTATTTAACCATTTGATTATTTGTTTAGATGCATCGGGTAAGTTGGGCAAAGGGGAAACTTTCAGCTGTCCATGGGTACTGTAGGACTTCACAGGTTCTCAAACTGTTCCTAAGGGACTCCCAAATACAGAACCCAGACATTAGAAAGTAGCACAAATATGGACTGTCTGGGGGACCACAAGGTTACATTTAAAACCCACTATAGTAGCAAAAGTAAAAGAGACTATAAAAAGATTAGAACCTGAACATAAGCTAAGAATAGTGCTGAAGTGAGCAAGTGCACTCTTTTGGGCAAAGAAAACTATAGACTTGGAGGGAAAACCACAGTCCCACGTTAACCATGCCAATTTAACCAAGGCTTATGCCGTGTTAGTCATGAGTGAGTCAATATCAATTAACCAGCTCATGATGTCTCATTTTCAGCCTCTGGAAAGAGTGCCTGGCTTGCCACAAATGGGTCAAAATCTGTGTCTGTACTGTTTGAAGATCTTTTAGACTCAATATTTTAGAACTGTTTAGAGTCTAGAGCAAATTTCAAAACCCTCTGACACCTACGCTCATGCATGGATTTTTCAATGCAACACTTTCTACATACTCAGACAATAACAGTTGAACTTCCCATGAGAAACATAACTAGACGTAGATTAAAAGACATACAATACACATCTGTGGCCTTAGTGTCATGCAGTACTTCCACCAGAAATGTAAGAAAACTGATAACGGTCAGCAAAAGTGCATGTTGAATATACTGTCGTGACATAGAATGAACAGATGGAGGAATATTCCGGAAGCGTGCAACAGTGTGTTTGTATGTGTGTGACAGGGACGCAGTCGCTCTTACTTTGCCCTCCACTCCCACGCCACAGTCAGCTTCCTGGATCATGCTGACATCATTTCCTCCGTCCCCTGAGAGAGAGCGAGCAGGGTGTATGTCAATAAAAGCTGTGAATATGATAAATGTCTGATCCTGCTCTTAGTTGAGGCTTCTTTTGAAAGTTCTTACAGGAAAAAGTAAGGATAAGCCATATAAACACTGCATCTGTATTCCTTCCCAGAAGGAAAGCACTTCTAATAACACTACTAATGCTTTCTTTTTGAGTGCAGTAATTATTTGCGTTTGGAAAAAAAAAGTGCATATTGTTTGCTCTTGTTCAAACATGTTATTTTGGTACCATTCTAGATCATATGTGTTTTCTTAGGAAAAAACAAAAGAAGGGAGGGTGGAGAGATGTAGATAGAGGGAGTGTCATAAAAAATAACTGACATAATGCAAGTGTAAACAAACAAAAGTGCTTGTACCTGTTTGGGAAAGAAGGGTTTCTCAGAAATGTTTTATCTAAACATTTTTATTTTTATCTACATATTTTCCAGGTAACTTGTACTAGTGAGACAATGCAAAAAAAGACTAATGCAATTTTACACTACATCTTTAAATATCTGCATGTTTGTTTCTTAATTGGTTCCTTCAACAAATAAAATAATATATTCTGTATTATGTGACAACTTGACCTTATTTCATTTTCTTAACTTAAATAAAAAGATTCAGCTCCTCACCCCTAACAGCAATCAGCAATAGCACTGGCTATTTCTTAGTTCATGAAAATGGCCTAGCTTAATACAGTCAGATCTACTCACCCACAGCACAGGTGAGTTTTCCTGTGCGCTCCTGCAGCAGCCGGACAATCTGAGCTTTCTGAGTAGGGGCGCAGCGACAGCACACCACAGCTGGACACTGGCATGCTAACTCCATAAATTCATATTCATAAAACTTCAGACAGACCTGCAGAAAAGCACTGCTTAGTAACTTTACTAAAAAATAGGGCCAATAAAATACTATTTTGGAAAATATATTTGATTCATGCTGCACATAAACCTGACTAATGCTATCGGTTATTAAAGAAATATATATAACAACTTGGTTCAAAATTGCATGAAAACATTATATTATTATTATTATTATTATTATTATTATTATTATTATTAACAAGCACGTTAATTCAAAGATAGTAGAATTAACAGAATATTAATTTAGCCTGAACTTCATGGTTTTGGCCATTTAGTACCACCTAGTCCTAATTAAGAAAAAAAATTGGAATTGCACAGTTTAAACCAGGTTTTTATTCAATCAATCAATCAATCAATCAGTTAATCAGTTTACTCATAAGGCAAATTACTACAGAATTCAGCTTTGAGGTGTTGAAGTTCATATGTCTAATATATTTAGGTTTAACTTGCACAATAAATTTCTTATTATCAAATGGACCATGATTATTTTATTTATTTACAGATACTTGCATGCTCCAGATGTATCACCAGCAACAGTGCAGGTCAGTGAGCATGCATGTTGCTGAACATGTTTATTACATGGCCAATAAGGACAACTGGTTAAAACTGAAAGCTGCTTCACCTTATGACTGGCTGTGGCAAGCACATGTATGCTGGGGTTTTGGTGTTGCGGCTTACCTCAAGAGAGTCTCCTGATATCACTAAAGCGCAGTCGTGCTTCCGTCTGAAAGCGTTGAGCTCGAGATGGGCCTCACTTCGTGTGGTCACCTGCAACATTGTGAAGTGTACACACCATCAGGCACTCAAAAAGCACTGATACATAAGCTCAACCCTCAGTGTAACAGACAGACCTCACAGACATACAGATAATAATCTAACCTAAATAAACTAAAGAGCTAAACCACACCAATAACATGAGAGTACAGCTGCTTACTTCAACTGTCAGCTGTGTTAAGACCATAGACCAAGCCAACTGCTTAACTGTCATTAGCTTTTGTTTGCCTGCTAACCTCGTGAAAGAGTTTCATAAAGGAAGCACAGTTTTAGGTCTGTCAACTTTAAAGTGAGTGTTTTAAGTTAACAAAATAGATAATACTCTATTAGTAGAATGAAGGTTTCAAATGTCCCCCTCCATGAACCAAACCAACAAGCTGAAATGTTTTAGTAACTTAACTGTATAACTGAGCATGCAAATTAGATTGTTTAAAGAGATAACATGTAAAATAACTAATATTTTATGCTGATTTACTTTAACAACAGACATATTTAATGTGTATTTTTTAATGGTTATAGGACTGTTTATTTATCCACAGGTCTCCTACAAATACTGATCAGCATAATCCACCCATAACCTTCTGATCCTGTGGGCAACTCCCTAATCACTAGGCCACAACTGCCCATAAAATCAATTTAAAAGCTATAGCTTGATAAGATGGCTCAAATAGTGAATCGTTCCATGCAACTATACAGTACAAAGAGAGGCTTCAATCTGGGCTACTTAGAATGGATTGTTAAAAATGGCATTATCTAATGAGGTGACAAGTTACTTACTTGTACTTTGAGACCCCTAAAAGTAATTTAAAACATAGTTTTGCAAAGTATGCAAAGGTCATGAAGGCTTCATCAAGAAGAATATATAAATGAACCACTTATTTTATATTTTAGTTGCATTTCTTTTTTAACTTATCTGGTTTTCTGGTTTGTGTTCAACTTGGCACATGTGCATGACTATGAGCTTTTGAAAGGACAGATACAGGAAGGGGAGCCACGTGATGACACCAGGTTCAGGTGACGAAAATCCTCAGTAAAGAACTTTAATTCCTGAATTTAACAGGGAAACCTTGTTTTTCCACTTTTAAACACTTACTGATTGCTTCATTACTTTTGTTCTACTCTTTTTTGCTGCTTATGAGCTATAAGTAGAGGAACGAAAATACCTCTTTGAAATGAAGCAATGATATGTTTATGGGCTGAATTAAAGTTGTCAAAGAAAATCTCTGGAAAAGTGCTGGATTCACATTCTATCTTATGAATCTGTCTGCAGCGCATGGCTGAGAGAGGATGTTTTCTGATCAGCGGACGTACACACTTCAACCATCCATCTGTCACCTTCCAAAACATTTTGAATCTAATCCAGATGTCATTTGTTGTCCAGGAGGAAGTGGCTCCAGATGCTGGTTCTCTTGGGCGCCCCGGCCCTATAGGAGTGGTGCGGTTGTTTTCAAGCCGTGCCAGGCATTGTCTTCCTTTTACAGGAACCACTGTGCTGCTGTAGGCAGGCCGTAACCTTTCTAAGGGCCAAGCCTCTCTCCACCTTGGCCACTTGCCACAGGGAAAGTCCAGCGCAGTCACTTGTGCAGGTACGTTAGGTTGTGAAGGGCTGCTAGAGAATTTAGCCATGAGAATTTCAGCCTTGTTTAGTCTAATATGGGGATTGACATGGATGTCTTTGTGGAACAGTCTTGTCAAAGTCAAAGTCAAAGTCTGTCTCATAATATCTCAGAATCAGACAATGTTATCTTGGACAAACGCAGGTAATGCAGGTAAGACACTTACGGGCCGAAAGACATGTATGTCCTGATTACGGGTAACCAGATGGGCATTCTTGGCAGTGCAGGTTGCTGTTTCCAGTTTATCTCCTGTTAGCATCCACACCTTTCCAAAAAGTAAAGAGGTTAATCGAACTCAGCAATTACACTGCCATAAAATTTAAACTGTCAGCAACAATCCACACATTTAGATTGCTAAAGGAATTCAGTGTTTTCAATCTAAACTCTGATCTTTATCTGAATTGTAACAATGATTATGACACATGCCATTTTTGGTCAATTTTTTTTTAAAAGACTTATTTCATCAGAAAACTTACAGATTTAAAGTATGAAATGGAAGCCATTTGGGAAGTTACTGAATTGTTTCATTCAATGTTAATGCAAAAAATAAATGTAAAAAAATCTTCAAATCTATTTGTAATATTAAGTAGTACATCTAATTAATCTGCTTGTTCAGAGAAGTAATGGTAGTAGTTTTTGTCTTGCACTAAACAGTCATCTATTTCACATATTTATAAAATTCGTTAATAAATAATATCAGTGAATTGATTTTCTGTTCTTTTGTAAGTAAAGGGAAGTGTGACATTATCTATGGAAATCTACGGTAAAGTATAGCTGGTGAGATTAAAATTTTATATTATGCCTATTTAATGTAACATTTATTGCTGTTATTACTGGACCCTTCTAAAATAGTAAGCATTAGACACTGTGATAAACGAAATCTCACTTTAATGCCAGCATTACGGAGGATCTCCAGTGTTGGTCTGACGTCAGCCTGCAGCTGGTCCTCCACCCCTGTCAGACACAACAACTCCATCTCCATCTCCAGACTCTCAATGACTGTGGCAACCTTCAGAGAGCGGTCGTGCACACTCAGCTTGGCCTGGACATAGCGAGCCTGCATAGCGAGACAAATCCATTTAGACATGTGATGTAACTTTTAAAAACAATGCTGCGTATTTGACAACCCACCATAAACTGTCTACAATACAAGGAGAGTGAAGGTCAGTGGTGCTGGCTCCCAGTATGAAGTGTGGTTTAAGTGTGGTGCCAATAGAGGAATATGCAAAATAATACACAATATTCCACAACATGCACAGGTGATTAGGCAGGTAACTAACTTTGAACAGAAAAAAGTTTCAATAATATTGTAAAAATATTTAAAATTGAGAAAAATGAGAACTCTGTCAATAAATTTTCACTGAGGATTGGCCTTCTGCACATAATAGATATAACAGCATATAATATAATATGTAGATATAATAAAATACAAAGTAATTATGCATTATGGTGGATATAAGATGAAAAGTAGCATCATTCATCCAAGAGAAAACAATTCAAATACATTACAAATAAATACTGCAATTTTAAGTAACTAATTTTGTCTGTGACTCAGCAATGATCAATTGGCAATTTGAACAATAATCTATAGCTACATTTTTTGGTGTCTCTCACAGTAAACCAATGACAGACAGACTTCCTTGAAGTACATCAAATTGTTCCTGTTATTGTAATATTAACATAATACATAATAACAAAACATTTTGATTATTAAGTCCATTTCTAATTAGCTTTTTCAGAACCTGATTATTCAATGACCGTTGAGATGTTTTCTTAAATATATCATTACAGCGTACAAAGGTCCAGTTGCTTTAAATCACAGATACTCCAGCTTGAGGAAATCAGTGTAAAATATTGCATATCTCTAGATTACAGTGATCTGATGCAACAGCAGAGTCTATGAGAGGTCTGTGAATAAAGTGCTTTACAGTAAAGCTTTCCCACAACCTTAAGAGAGGACTAGGTTGTTTTTAAATAAGACACGCTCTAAAAATGTGCCTACAAATACTTCTATAAATTAAACCATGTCCAGTGCCATAATGTGCAGCTGCCAAATGTAAAATTGCAGCTTGGAGGGCGCAACCCTCGACCAGTGAATGAGATAAAGCCAACACAATGTGCGTGTGAGTCACACAGGAACACACTCTCACTTGGTGAGTCACATACACTCTGAGTCATTGCCGCCCACCAGTACACACACAATTACACACTGCAGCAGTGAGAAAAGGGCCACAGCAAGAAGAAACTGTCTTGTGTGTGTTTGTGTGGGTGGGTGTCTCTTGGTGTGAGTGTGTGTGTATATACACATATTCACAGACTGAGTAACCAATATTCTGACATTTTGTGGCAATCGCTGTGGAAAACTTGTTGCTGCATTTCTGGTTTTACCCCTATTATTGATGTTGGATTGTTCCTCAGCAACTAGCATGGATATCTGAAGCTAATTTGGCATCTGGACATTTTGGACCTAGAGGCCTAAAACAAGCAATAAACTGTTCCACTATAAATACTGTGAAAACAAGAGAACACAGGTTCTGGACTTTTTCTTCAATGTTTCTCAATATGTCATCTTGTTTCTGTGTATATATAACTTTACAAGGGCTTCCAAAAACTGCACACAGATCCTCAGAAACCCTAAATCTCACTGTTGACTTTACCACATGGACTGAATGAATTCTTCTGCAAATTGATCTAAAAGTCAGTTTAGCTATGCATTATTTGACAGTAAAATGACTTTCAGTCGACTGCATTTTCCTGCTGGATGCAACAGTCTGTTAAATTATTTTCATTTGTCACAGGGCAATGCTAAATCTGAGCATTATACTACTAGTGGAGTATAAAAGTGATGTTAGCCTTCATTAACAGCTTCTAATAACTCCCAGATACCAAGATTGAAAGTATTTTTTTATGGGTGTTTTGACCAAAACGCATTCCCACGGACTCCTCATGCAGCTGCTTCAGAGACACAACCATGCAAAGAGTGTGCAAAGCTGCATCTAAACAATGGTGGGCTACTTTCTGAATCTGTGATGCAAGATAATGCACCTTCATTATTTTCATGAGAACAGTGAGCATGAGAAATACAATCACAATTGAATAAACTTTTTATCCTTTAGGTCACAGGTTTTGTTTACACTAAATTAATAAGACCTTACCTCAAAGTCTTGGTACTGCTCTTCTGTCAGAGACTTTTTGGCCACCACCAACACTCTGAGCCCTTCACGAGCCATGTTTCCACACTGAGAGACACACAATATAAAGTTACTCATTGAACCATCCCAGGCATAAATTCCAGTATCACATCTATCGTTCTAGCTGAATATACCTCTTCTTCAAGCCAGTCATTATACTGAACTATACCAGACATCACAACGTCAGCGCCCTTCATGTAAAAGGTAATCTCTCCAGTGGATTCATCCTGGAATGAAAAAGAAAAGCATTTGTGCATAATATCAGTATCAAAATATCAGTAACATTTTATTCAAAGACAACCCTTTTGGATATAATGGCACATTAGAAAAAGGAATACCACACTATTACTGAAGTACTACACTATTAATGAACAAGAGATTGAAAAAAAATATATATTATATATATATTTACATAAAGGCCTTAAATGAAAGTGGTACATGTCTGTTCCAATCAAAATAAGGTATCATTCGTAGATTTTTTTTATTAGTACATGACAGGGTTTAGCATGTGCTTCTTTTTATACTTCAAGCTTGTTTTTCATGCAGCAGTGAAAAAGATTTACATTGGGCGTCCTTGAGGGTCATTGAAGGTGTTTTAAAGGATATGAAAAGGAAGCCCACCTTAATTACTAGATTCCTAAAAAACAGTATATAGGCTTCTGTCCAAGCCACCAACAATAGTCAGCTATTTTCTCTCGGACAGAGTTAGTCATCAGGTTCAGAGGAGGAGAATGGCTATCCTGGATGACCCCACATTTAAACAGATAACCTTGTTTGAGGTCTTCTTGTGTGTACTTTTGCAAAAAGAATATGATGAATATGTGGAATGTCCTGTAATAGAGATGTCTTTACTTTGAAAACTGTATTGTTTAGATAAGTGTGATGGCAGAATGTGATAGACAACACTTACACGCACTATGATTCCCATGCGTTTGCTCTCATAGGTGAAAGGGAAAATCTGCAGAATGGTGAAATTGAGGATTTGTCCACTAGGGGTCCTCAGCTGCATGGACGACTGATCCCTTCCGACCAGGGTCAGCCCTACACTCTCTGTCCACTGCACCAGAGACACCTAGTGCATAAGAAGAGAGAGGTAAAAAAAAAAAATAAAAAAAAAATAAAAGCATATATATATCTATATATATATATATATATATATATATCTATATATATATATATATATATATATATATATATATATATATATATATATCTTACTGCATATTGTCACCTGCAAAAAAAATAAATCTACGACCATTATTTAAGTAATACACATCAGATACATTTTGTATAGATACACTAGCAAGATGACATTTTTTCTTTACTTTTCTACAACCAAATTGGTTAAGTTAAACACCAATTCCAAAACTAACAATTTCTCAGCAAACTAAAGAGACACCACATCAGATTTTCTACATTTAAAAACTCCATTAAACACTCAAAGTTCTGAAGAAACACTTACAAGGGAATCTGTACTAAACTATCATCTACTTTTTTGAATTGAGCAAACAAAGATAAAGAAAACCAGATGACATCCATTAGTGTAATGCTAAGGGGTGGGGGCACTGTGGGCAGCATTTCTGGGAGGCAGAAGTTATTACCCAATAACTTCCAGACAAGAGGTTAGAGAGAGATCAAAAACCCTATTTCTTATGCCCTTTGCAACTAGCTGCTAATGACATAACTCACAGCATCCAGATGGGCAGAGATAGGCCAGAGGTTACCAGGCTTTGCTGCTAGAACTCAACCATCACAGACAACAAATGAGCCCTGCTGCATTTATACAACTGGTCGTAATTTGTTTTTTGTTAGTTTTTTGATGAGCAAAACGTTTTCACCAGTTAATCAAAAGTGAAAAATACTGGCTTGCTCCATTTTGATAAAATCACTCGTTGTGAGACTCATCACTGAGCAGTCAAAATGTTCATATCACAAAATAAAAAAATGACTATTTTAATGTATTTTTTTGTAATGTCAGTATTGCAAAGTCCTGCATCACAATGACCAAAAATCATACTGTGCTAATTTGAAGGGTTTGTGTTTTGGTAATATGAGACCCAACTGTTAATAGTCAGCATGTAGCCATGCTTAGCACTTCTTCTTGGCTTAAAGTCTGTCAAGGGCCATGTGTAGTCTTCAGAATTTATGAAGAAAAAGTTATGACGTTTCAAGATCGTATTGCTTCTAAAAGACATCTGTAAATGTAGCTCTAGATCTGGATCCATAGCCTGAGGCACTTATACATTTAATTCCTGTGAATAAGAGTGTGGAGTGAGCAGTACCATGTACACCTATGTGCGAGTCAGCATATTTATTGAGTCACTGTCTCACTGCAAGCAAGAAAGACTAAGTCAAAAAATATGAAGGTCTATAGCTGCCACCGCAAACAGCCCTGCTGGTATTAGAAGTGAGTGTGCGTAGGCCTGGCTGGGGCCTGCCTGCGTCACCACCAAACCACACACCACTACTGACCTTGAACTAATCCCAATGCCCAGAAATGATCATATGCACAGGAGTGCACATGTTGAATAAATCAGAACACAAAACCGCATTCTACCTTCTGTAATTATTTTAGGTTTAAGAAAATGTTAATAGTCTAAACCTTTTAGCAGATTTCATTCATGGACAAGGGTAAGGATACACAAGAACAAGGTCTGACATGTGGAAAAATGCATGGAAGGCAGCATTTGACTAAAATGAGATATGAGTACCCATTGCACATTACACAAAGTGAAACAATGCAGCTTACGTCTTTACAGTTATAACACAAAAGGGTGATATTGCTCAGGATCATCCTGCTATTTGCGTTGGCTCAAGAAATGGAGAAAATCTTACAAAATGATCTAAACTTGGAGCAATAAATATGGCAAAAAGACTCAAAAAAAGACTGAGCTAAATTAGTAACAGGCAGACCAATCTCCACAGCGCTTAACTTCCTAAAATGTTGAAAAAATACACCAAAATCAAAGACTCCTTGGCCTCTCAAATAGCAAATGTTTTAAGACTATCTACCTTTTGCATTATCAAAGCCATTAGCTTAAGTCACAAAGACAAAACATAGATTAAACTCATTATTACAAGGAACTTTGATATTCGATACAGTGGATATGAATCAATGGAGCTCTAACCTCAAAACAACCACAGAGGACAAACAGATGTGCTTTAAGCCATTTCTGTCCTTTTTCGTTCAGTTACAGTGCTGATTCCATCACTTCAGAAACTAGTTCAGGTACTTACTTACTTACTAAAGAGTACTGCATGTATATTGTAATGGTAGAATTCACATAAGCATGTCTCAAAAGTAAATTTGGGTATATATAGAAGTTTCAGAAAGTGGATAAGCTGTGAACAAGATACAAGATGGCTGAAGATCTTAAAAAAAAAAAAAAAGGTTAATTGTTGACTGTTGATTACACTTCCAGGTAAAATAAAAAAAGCTGATAAAATTATTCTGTAAGAAATTGTAATCAGTGCATTTCTAACCCTATACTGACTCTGTATAGGCAGTCTTATTTTCTAGCAGTAGTGTAGCTGACAGTGTCACCTCATCAGGGCTGGATGCCTGGTAGACTCTGCATGTGTCCTCATAGTGCTGCTCAGCCTCTGCCTGGTCCGTCACCCCGTTTGCCTCGTACACAGGGGTTACATTGTGAACCAGTGCAATGGCCTTCACTGCCTCATGCACCCTGCTGCTGATAGTCTTTCTCACCTTAGTTGTGGGTGGTGCTCTAGAAGCTGGTGCATCATGAGGAGGCTATAGAAAGACAGAGAAAAGAAACTTTTCTTTTCTGGGCTTTACATATGTGTTACATTAATTTTAAAAAAGAATGAAAAAACATCATTATTTCAAATGTAATTAAATTACTTTCAGTGTTTTGTTCCAACTGTGAGAGGCACAGTATACATACGTATATGCACCGTAATAACCGTAACACTAAAATCACAGGCCTCCTATCGTGTAGGTCCCCTAATGCCAAAAAACAGCTTTGACCAGTCAAGGGATGAAATCTAAACTTGTTCTGTGGTATTTGGCACCAAGATGTTACAGGAGTCCTGTAAGATGTGGTGAGGTCTCCAAGGATATTCTCCAAGGATAATTGAACTGAAGTTCCTTAAACTGTTTCTGAACAATTTCTGCAGTGTGGCAGGTCACATTACCTGCTGAAATTAAAGGAATTCTGTCACTGTTAAGGGGTGTAACTGTTTTGCAACAATGTTTTAGATATATGTTGTTTCACCTGACAACTTAGCCAGCATTAACTTTCTCATGAAACTGTACCACAGTAGCTCTTTGGTTGGTTGTTGGTTCACCAATTGTCCTTAACAAAAATGGCCCAAAGAAGGACCAATCACTGCATATTGACCTGCCTTAAATTTGACGACCAAAATATTTTACATCCTTTGGTAGTCGCCTTTGTAATGAGATAATCAATATTATACACTTCACAGTGATTTTAATGTTGAGGCTGATAAGAGTTTAGTAATAAGTGATTGTGTGTGTGTGATGAGAGACAAAAATACAAATTTCCAACTTTTAAACATAGTGTTAATCTTTGGTCCTTATGTATCTTACAATCAGCAGCTGGCTAGTTTATTAAGGGTTCTAGCAAAATGAAAAAAAAAACAACCAATCCAACTGAACTAAACAAACAGGTATTAAGAACTAACCAAGCAAAAAGCAAAACTAGTTTTTTTTTTGCCTAATTATTTTTTACATTAACAGTAAATATTTGTAAACTGTATGTCAATAACATGCAGCTAAATCCCTCTGGATAGAAGCATAATTCAATGTGGCACTATTCCTAATAAACAATATGTTTATTTTGCAGAATTTTATTTTCTTTCATTTAGAACACAGAGCCTGTCAATTCTGAAAAACATTTTTTCTTGAATTTACAATTTTTTTATACAAAAATGTTTACTGTTTACAGTAAGACAGCAGTGGCCTAGTGTTTAGGGGCTAGGCCCCAGGACCAGAAGGTTGTGGGTTTGAATCCTGGACCAGAAGGTTGCCCTGAGGTACCCTTGCGCACAGTGCCGTTCCCCTCAACTGTTTCCCAGGCGCCGCCCACTGCTGGACGGTGTGTGTATAGGTTAAATGCAGAGAATGCATTTTGTTGCAATGTTGTAGTAGATTATTGCTGTAGTAGCTGCTTTGCTGTGTGCTCACAAATTTCCCTTCTCTTTAAATCTGAGTAAGTGTCCTCAGATACATCATATCATCTCATGGTTGGTTAAGAAATTAGCTGTGGAGCCTTTTTCCACAAGATTTTTTTTTCTTTTTGCTGTAGCACAAGTTAGTGTGCTTGCTTATCTGATCTTGTAAAATCAATGTCTAGTCATAAGATGCTAGAAGATACAAACCTCATCTCTGCAATGAGAACAAATTGCCTTTGTAATACCAGGATTGTGGTTATCGTAGAATTGTTGCCTAATTAGTACAATGTTTTGAATTCAAACCCAAACTAAACTGTAATTTTAATGATCATTTTTTACTTCTGCTCCCACAGTCAACCACTTGCTGCTAGATTTTAACAGGTAAAGAATAAATAATATTATTTATGCTTGTAAAAAAAAAAAAAAAAAAAAGTACTAAAGTGTTTGTTTCGTTTGTTCATTTAGTCCACACATGAACAAATGTCCAAAAAAAATCAGTATTAGACCATTACAGCGGTAAATAACCAAGGAACCAGCACAAAAGTTAATCAGTGGTTTCCTACCATATTATGTCCAATGCTATGCAGGTATCATGATGTTTAGAGAATCATTGCAATCTTAATTTCCTGGCATGGTTTAATTTAATTAAAACCATTTCACAAACTGCACAAAAACAATAGACTCTGTTGACCAAACATCCTTCTGGATGCCTTTTACGATGTCCTCAGCAATGAGGGATAAAGATTTCCAGATGTATTGGAGAAATATGAACAATAAGTTCTGTTGAGGCTATTTTTAGGCCATATGTTTCAGGGTTAATAGCAGAGTTATTATATTCGCTGCCAAAAGGCAAAGAACTAGCAAGTCCTGTTTCCTGCTCGAATGACCTCTGATGTCAAAGGAACAAAACATGTCTATAAGGGTCACAAGGCAATGGCCTTTTGCTTTGCCTTCTTTAAGAACCCTCAAAAGCCATTTTATTTTTGTTTTGAAGCTCTCTCCAACAGTTAAATTAACTTTCTAGCAGGTGTGAGAAACATTGGGAGATAAATGTATTAAAAAAATATCTATGTTGAATAATTAAACAGTAAAAACTTTATGTTTTTATTGAAAAGGATCATGTTTTCATGTTTTTGACATGTGGCCTATCTTTCTTATTTCGATGAAATATTGAAGGTCAGTAGCTTTTTCCAGGCAAAACCATGTAGCTAATGTTTAAAAATCCCACCTTATATGCTCAGATCAAGTTTGTGATCATTAGTATGCTTATATGGGCCAAGTTAGAAGCACAGATGTGGTTAGTTACCTGAGTGTAAGCGCTGAACACGTGACTCTGCACCTCATCCATGGAGTCCATTCCGTAAGCTACGGTTCCAAGATGTAAACGTCTGAACACCATTTCATTCTGTGTAAGAGTTCCTGCAGCATCAAATCTAGTGTGTTAATGTTTAGGTAGATACAGAGATGCCAATGAAATCTTAGAATTTAAATAACTGCAAATTAAATGCCTGCAACAGTTCAAATGATCCATTTAATGTAATAAAATAAAATAAAATAAAATAAAAAAGGAAACGTTGTTGTCATTTCAAACTAAGCTGTTCGGGGCAGACAGTGTGAAATAATTAAATCAAGACACATTAAGAGTAAAACTCACCATCTGGAAAGCATTTACTGGCCTCATACTCAAAGGTTTGAGGACACATGCTTGAAGCCAGATTAAAACATTTGCAGAATATTAGCACTAAATATTGTCTCTATATTTCTGTCAATAATGCAGCTTGTTCAGTCTAGATGTTCAAATTTGAATGCATACAACAGAAAGCAGACCATGTAAAAGTCTTAAGTTTTAATGAAAGGTAAAATAAAGTCAATGACAAGATGAGATCTATACAAGATTTTTATAGCTTATTTTCACTTTGAAAAACATGATTTGGTAAATTATCAATTTATCAAAAACGTTTCATAAACTATATTTCTGTATTAAACTGTATTTCTCTGCAAATCTAGCTGGAACAAAAAATTCTAATACTAGAATAATTATTTAGTTATTTTGGCAGTTCTGTTTAGGTATTAAAAATTTTTTTTACTAAAAATCTTTAGTAAAATGCCTGACAGACCATTTGAATACTTTTGGGGGATCCTGCCCATTTCTAAAGAGTGTTATTTAAGACTATTTTAAAAATATATATTTTTTAAATCATGCTGATTTTAAGGGTAGGATTGAGGAAGAGTTTCTGAGTCGAGTAAAAGGCTGTCAAATTCAATCTGGTAACACCAGCTACCAAGAATATATTTGACAAATTTGGTAAAACAGACATGGTGAATGGTTGACAGATGTAAAACAATTCTTGTAAAATGTGTGTGTGTCGTAGCTTTTAAGGCATTATACATCTGGTTTTTATTGGTTTATCTGTATAAAAATTCTGATGCAATACATTTCTCTTGAATATACCATCTAATCATTGTTAATGTTTTTTCTTAATACCCCAGTGATTTAACCAAACAGAAACGTCTGTCTGCTTTAGGAAAATACTGTCTATTTAGTAAAAAAGAACAACAACTACTACATTTAAATGCAAGATTACTTTTACCAATCTCAACTTTTATTTTTGGATTTTAGTATTGGTTTTACTCTGCAAACGTCAAAATCATGAAAAAGTTTAATTGTGGTGGTTGAATGAGGTTGAATGAGGAATGAGGAAAAGTATACAAAAACAACCAATGTCAATGATCAGTTATAGCTTGCAATCCAAAAAGATCCATTTATAATGGGTTAATTTAAATGGGTAAAACTGTATAAAATTCTCTAACAGGCCTACAGGGACTGAAGCAGACAGACAGACCAAAAAAAAAAAAAAAAAAAAAAAATTGGGTTAATGGGTATTTAATGACGAAAAGCTTAGAGCATGTTTCCTGACACCTCAGCAGGGCCCATTCTGCTTAACAAGAATGTTTTTGCCATGCCTTAAACAAGTCTTTACTTTCCGCCCACTTACATCACAGCTCACTCTTTCCCTTTATCTCCCTCTCACTCTCTCATCAGCGCATATGTGGGAAAGCATCTATCATTTTATAAGAGTCACCTTTATAAATCTTTTAGGGAGATTCTAACGAGAGCGACTGGGATGAGAGCTTTTGGCTTACAGTTGATTTAAAGTTCTAATAAGTGGCATGTCTTTGCCTAGAGCACACAGTTTAAGCCCCATGGGAACAGTCTGAACCTGGCTCGCGCTACTGTCCACAACCTTAAAAAGCACATCAACCCTATCAGCTCTCACCCTAAAACCACACAGTGCTTTCATTTTAGACTCTCAATGTTCACCGGATTACAGAGCATAAATCTATGTATAAAAGCAACAGCTTTGCTACTCTTTTTGCCTTTTTGCAAACAGATCACTGTACAGCTGGCATGATTATTTGATCGATCTCAAATAAAAATCAACATATGATATTTACCTTCTCTTAGACTTAGTATAATAATATGTTTTAAAATATCTCTACAATAGGAACTGGAAACATGCAAGTGAAGCATACTTATTTACATGCAAGTGTGCTACACAATTGTTGTTCTATCATGCTTAACCTTTTAAAAGGCTTTTCGGCATATCTTCTTTGCATATTTCTATCTTCAAAGAGCTATACATTTTCATTAGCTATTCCCCATTTTATGCTCTTTTATAAAATACTTTTAGGATTATTTTGCAAGAGAAAACAATTCAGACCTTCTGATGGCCCCTAAGAATAGGTCTTTAGAGGTCATTAAAAGGTTCTGCACGGTAAAACACAGTAGCTCAATATCAATAGTAACGGTTAAGAATCTAAACTATATCGCAGCGGTCACTCAATAACTATCATTGCGTTACTACCCAATTTAGTTCACACTCACATTCACACTGTCACGCAGTATGTTAAGCATTTAGTACTCTTCTTCTAGCACATGGAAGTATTTGGCAGGGCTCTATACCTGGTTGCATGAAAAAAAATTTCACACCCCTCTAAGAAAAGAAATTTATAACCTTCACCTTTCCATTATTGGTGTTATGTTTTGCTAGTGAAGACACATGGAGGCAAGAGTTAGCTACACCTGGTACAGCATACTGCATTTACAAACCTATATACAGCATGTGATATGCTGCATGTGGTTAAAGAATGGCTAGTATTGTTCCTTAGCTAAAAAACAAACAAACAAAAAAAAGCCATTGATCAAAATTAACATGATTAAAATGCAGTGCTTTTAAAAGCAAACTGAAGGCAATATGCATGATGATAATGTATGTTTTAAATTCTATAAATTGTATATATATATTGTAAAGCTCTACCTTTGGGTTGGAAGAACCATATTAAATAATGGTTTGAAGTACTTGAAATGACACAGAGAGGCCAGTCACCTGTTTTATCAGTGAGGAGATATGAGATTCGACCAAGCTGCTCAGGGATGGTGCTTGCACGAACCACAGTTCCAGGGATTTTAGAATCTTTCTTGATCATCCAACTGAACACCATCTTGCCCATGTCCAGGTTAACCCGCAAACTAACAGTCAAAATGGTTTATATTTCATAAGGAAAACAAACATTTTCGTAAAATGTAAGAGTATTGTCTATCAGTGGAAAAAACCCTAACAGTCTAGATTACTAAATAGACATATTTACAACCGCAATACAGTACAACACAGTAACTGTATATCCAAGTATGCAGAAGTGTGTTCTTTATAAAAGACATGTGCATATTTTATTTTAGAAAAATCAACAAACACCTACAGAGCACCCATGGTTTTGCATAAGCGTGTATTTAATAATAAATAATATTCCTTCACTTATTTATAAACAGAGGTTATGATGATAAAGAAATAAAGCCTCACCTGATAGGTACTATATTGGAAAATAACAGCAGAAAGCGGAAGATCTGGAGGTACCAGCGACCAGCAAAATGCTGCAGAGCTACCATGACCAAAGACACCACCACCAAGGCTCCAAACAGAATCTTGGTCAGGCAGTTCACTTCCAGGTCAAAAAGACCAATCTACAACATCAAACAATAAGACTTTATGATGTATCCATCGCTTCTTTAAGTAAAAAGACAAGTATTGTTCAACCCCATCCTCAGGGCCCAACAGCTAGTACACATGTTTGCTCTAACCCAGCTCCTAGTACACCAGAAATACGGGTGTAGACTTTGTATTGTACCGTTTAGCTTTGTAAACTGTGTAGGAAAAATATATTTTAAATTGTACCTTATGCCGTGGATTGGAGGTGTTCATGACGCTACGGAGCTCTTTGCCAGTGTAAATCACCACCCCAATGACTGTACCTATAGTTGCAAGACCAGGGTCACTGAGTGCAACTGGGTTTTAAAAAGTTAAGCAACCCACTTCCCATAAAAACATGGACAGGTCTTGGGACAACAAAACCCAGCAGAAGTGAACTAGTCACTGTGTAAACATCATGTCTCTGTGAATTCAGAGTTTGTTTACCAGAGGCAATGACAGTGCTGGCCCAAAGCGTATTCTCAATACTCAGGCTTTCATTAACAGGAGGGTCTCCATCCTCCTATTAAAAACAATGCTGTTTTTAGTCAAGAAACTGCAGTTCATTTGCTGCATGTCTTATGCATAATGTAACCACTTTGGGTTCATATGAGAAAAAAAAAATTACTCACTCTGGTAAATGTACCAATGAAGTTATGGATGTCAATATTAGGTTCCTCAGCATACACATATGACCTAATCTGTAAGAGGTCCTAAAAGCAGATATGAGAGGTTTTTTTTTCGTTTTTTTTTTAAATATGAAACGTAATTTGGAATTACCTTGTTCTACAGAGTGCAAAATCATCAAGGTTACAAATAAATATATTTGAATAGTCTTAATGATGACTCACTGCTGCAGTTGGTAGTCTTTGTGTGCAGGCCACTGGGAGGCGCAGTTTCCAGTCTGTCTCTCCATCCAACTGGTCAGTTCTCAGAAAGCATGAACCTAGAGGGTAACAGGTGGATTAAAAAGTGCCTTTTATCAACATTGAGGTAACACTAGAAATGAGAAATGTAATTTTTTTAATCACATAAAAAAAAAAACAGATACTTTCTTCTATCAGAAAAACAGAGTTAAGCAGTGCATTGAGATCTAGACTGGTAAGGTGCCCTGATGACCTTTAGGTGGCAATGTGGCACATGGTTACTTTAACTTTGTGGCGAATAGTTGCTTTTACAGTCTGTTTCTGCCATTCAAGAACACTGGATATGCTGTATCTCTAAGTATTTTAAGACATTAAAACAATATATAGAATTAAAATGTAAAATATAAGTTTAAAGTAATTAAAAGGGACAGTGTTACTCCAGTTCAAAGTGGTTTGTGCAATAGGTATGCAATGCCCTGCCCCCATTTTAAAGATGTGTCATCCTGCTTTGACTGTGGAACCCTAGGCTCTTCATAATTGACCTAATGGCCTCCATCTGTAGGGCTGATAACAATGCTTCCATTCCCGTAAAACCAACACATCAAGCAAGCCCACCCCCACCCTCCCACCCCACCCCCAAGTAAAAGGAAATTTCAGTCAGGCGGAATCCCTACAAGACTATAGACCCCCCAACCCCCTGCAAAAATAGGGGAAAACAAGAAAGAAAAGAAATTTAAACTGTTTGTGGTTGTATGCAAGCTGAATGCATGGCATTCAAGCCTAGTCTGAAAGATAAAGAAAACTGCTGTGCTCTTCCAATTCAGATAATTTTCACAAAAGACTCCTCCCACCAAGTCAGATTCTTGGGGGAAAGAAAAACAGCATGTACATGTTCACCTAAAGTAGTGGAGCCTATCTTTGAAACTAACAAGTGTGGTTAGCATGTAACATCTCAATCACCTCTTCATTTGTTTATTCAGATTATACTACAGCCCTTTGCCTGTGCAACACCTGTTGCATTTGTTTGTTTTTTGTATATTCCTTCAATTTTCTCTGCTGCTTTGCATGTCTTAAATTTCCTCGCTGATGCCTTGCCATTTGAAAGACAAAAAGAAATCTCCACCAAGATGAAATCTGATTATACAACATAAAACAACAGTAAGTCAAGAGGTCAAAGATGTGTATGAAAAAAAACTAAACAAACAAAAAAAGCTTAAAGCCATAATTCAACACACCATCTCTCGGGGCAGAGTAACTACATGGGTGTGGATTCGCATCCTGTCTGAGTTTTAAGGTAATCCCTCTACCTAAAAGTAGCTGCAATTTTTTTCCCTACCCAACATACTACTTCCCCCCAGTTCCTCTGAAAGATGTGGATGAATGACCGACAGATGTTTACCATTTCTTTCAGAGGTCCTTAGGAAGATCATGTCAGCAGGAACACGTTGATTCTAGAAAAAAATAAGAGAGAGAAAGAGAGAGAGAGGTTAAAATAAGCAACAAGAGACACAACCTTACTTATCTTACCTAACAGAACAGAGATTTTGACAAAGTCTTTGATAAAGTCTTCATAACTTGCTAAAACGGGCCCTGGGTAGATGGAACTTAAGCTTGCTTAGTGCTTCTGTGGTTTCAATCACTACAGAAGCATCATGCTGTCTTAACTGTGCATGACTGGGAAAGTTTGTTTCTAGGATCTTCAGAACAGCACCCAAATCAAAAGTCATCTTAATTATTTTCTCCACCAGATTCATGATGATAGGCAACTAAAATATGAAGTTTTTCAAGGGTTGCTTGATGATAAGATATGCCAAATAAAATAATTGGCTCAATTGTGATTTATACATTAAAATAAATAGTACTATAACTGCCGTTGAAGAAAATCAAAGTTATTTGAAGTTATTGCCTCAAATTTAGTTTAGCTTCCTCTTTTGGGGTGGGGGAGTAAACCCTATTTGTCTTTAATCATATTGACTATTTGCCCTGTTTATTGAGTTTGCCCTGCAGCAAATCACCAGACACCATTTGCTGCCTTGACTGAGTGGTACTCACTTTGTGACCCTGACTTCACTCCTGCACAAACATAGGTGGATTCGCCATGCTACTCAGTTCTATAGATGCCCTTAAATATTGGCTATGTATCTTGTTCATGGATTTAATAAAGTTATAATAAAATACTGTTTGAAAACTCATGTAGAAGCCTGTCACACGCACTCAATTGGATTTTCTTCAAAAATAGGGCTCAGATCAGAATAACTGAGCCAAAGTTGAGATAAGGTTCTTTCATATTCTTTTATGAGATCTTAATTGTCTTAAGGAGTCAAGTTAAATTAGAAAATTAGCATTGGGGAACCTTACAGCTCACACTTGGATATCCTCTTTCAAATCAAAATAAGAGTTATTGAAGAAACATTTGGTATGTGTGGCAATTGTAGGCTCTGAACTGCGCTCACATTTCATGATTTCCAACTTTGCAGGGAGATCCCCAACAAGTCAATCTTCTTACATTAAGCTGCAAACTGCAGTACTAAAAGGCAACTGCTGAACAAAAGGCAGCTCTAAATGCCAGGAAGGAATTACACAGGATTACTAATAACTGGCCCTGGGCCACATGGTTCAGTTCATCAAAATGACAGACAGCTCAAGTTAACTCATTAAGGACAATTATTTTTCATTAAAAACAATAAACAGCATATCTTGAATCAGACACAGATTTAAACATTTAAACATATGCAATTGACTTGAAGCACATTCTTAAAATCTGAAAAGTTCTGTATTTAGTATACTTTGATAAATTTACAAAATGTATCCATGAAAATTATAGCATTTCATAGGGTAAATTACAAGTTAGCAAAATATTGAGGTAAATACATGAGGTAAGTACTGAACTGGTCAGTATTTTATTTAACATACAGGCACCGTTATGAGTTATATTTGGCTTTGGAATCAAATTACAAATCTCCATAGAAGGTAAACAGCTAATGCTTTCATGGGGATGAGATTTCATTAGTCACAAGACCTCAAAACCTTCACAAAGACAGAGCTGATTAACACACTAACCTTTTCAACAATGATAAGATCTCCAACCTGGATGCCACTGCTTTTCACCTTCACAGTTCCTGAGGGAAGACGGAAAAGGGCTTAACAAAACTCCAGATTTCAGGAAAGGGAACTACATTAAAAAAAAATAAAAAAAAAAAAAAATTATATAAAATCATTGTTTCTGGAAACTACTGTTAACATATTTCAGTATACTTAAAAAGCAGTTTTAAGTTGTCCATCAAGACATGAGTATAGAATAAATAGAAGGCAGTAGTGAAAAAAAAAGTCAATAATTTTTTCTTGGCTGTGAATAAGAAAAATGATTCTTCCACCAGTCTTCCACCATATTTAAACACGTGCTTCTTTTAATGAAAAAATGTAATTATGGATTCAGAGAATCAATCCAACTTTACAAGTTTCCACTGAGATACACCAGGCCTTGAGTGCATGAGCTGTCCATTTGCATTCAACAATATGCTTCTATGAGGCTTTACAAGAGTGCTGGGATCTGGGAGAAGGTAGAATGCTCACTCATTCCTCTGAGAATGAACAACTAAAATTGTTTGGAAAAGGTCAGCGACCTATAACCTGTGTAGGGACCTCATACGCACATGCAAAGCATTAGTTTGCACGCATCTCAATGCACACTGTGGGTTGTTGTACCTTCATATTGAGAGTGCAGTCAATAATTTAATGTAGGAAGTATAACAAAGCATCCAGATTTTTAGGGACCTTAGTTCACATAGTGAGGCTTCAGTCAAAATAAATACAAAAGCCAGCTAAGAATCTTATTTATACCTAATTATATTTATATTTATACCTATTTATAACTTTCTTAAAAGCTTTGTGGCTGCTTTCTATTTCTGGTTAAAATTTATTTTTTGGTGTTACAAACCAGAGGTTAGCTAAGATCATATACCTCACTCTAATGGTGAGACACTTTAAATAAGATTAACTTTGAGGTTTTCCATTCCTTTTAGCCTAGGAAAGGCAATCAAACCTCCTAGGTAGATAGCAACAGCAAAATGCTCCTGGTTGGCTTTATAAGACATCTGTATGGAGACAGTTACAGCAGGCCATCAATACATTGGGTTTATGAGAAAGAGAGTATGCCAGATCAAAAGAAAGAATGTGATAGAAACCACAGGAGGCTCTCTGATTTGTGCTGTCAAAAGCAATACATTGGTCCCTCGTTTGGGATGTTGTATCCCAGCTTCAAATTGAACACAATCCTCCACACTATTTCAGGCCTGGCTTGAGCCTGGCTTGGGTTTTTTTTGACGTATCTGAGAACTCATCATAAAATCATTTACTGCTGTTGATTTTATTAAAAAATACACATCATTGCTACAGAAGGTCTTGAATGCGTTCAGTCAAGGCATGCATAAACAGCCCAATATGAATCATTTTTAGTGATGTTACAAAAAAGAAAAAGCATTAACATATCCCCAGCAACAGTTTAGCCCAGCTTGTTCAAAATAATGTTACAAGGACTGTTTCAGCCTGTGCAGCTTATGAATAAGACGCAACATAGGACAGCCAATCAAAACAGCCATCATGTACCTATATCAGTCTCAGGCATGATGTATTTCAGGATTAAGACAGGTTTGAAAATGGTACTGGTAAAATGGTTCCTCATGGAAACTCATATTTTCTCCATTCTACTATTACTTCACCAGCATCATCATTACATATGAAGACGCGCAGTATGTATGTTCACTTATTTTGCGTTGTAAACATTGCAACCCTTTTTTAACAAACATGATACAATAAACTCTTTACATCAAAGTATTTTGAATAAAATTGTTTACAATCACTGAATAACAGAATCATTTCATAGAATTCCTATTTTAATAGAATTTGCACTTTTACTGTTTTGTCTAAATAAATATATTTCACAACTATAACATTTGTTCATAACTAAAACATTCCATGGTACAAATATCCTTAGCTTCCAGCCTGTACCATAATCTTTCAGTGAAAACAATAGCTCACCTCTTGTGGAAAGCTTGCTATAGATCTGTGAATTGACCTCTTTGTCCCGCAGAAAACATCGCATTTCTTCAACAGCTTCCCTCACTATGGTGATAATCAAAACAAAGCCCTATAGAAAGAAAAATAAAATAAAATTACCATTGCAACATAATCCGAATGTACAACACAAAAAATTTAGAAGGACAAGGATGTTAGGCAAGGATCAGTCAAATAATAACAATAAAAAAGTAAAAATCACTCAGTTTGAGAGCACAATAGACTTTCACTTACCAGTGGAACCCAGTAAGTGTACAGGGCACCTAATCTGAGCTCATTCACAAACTGGGAGCAGGCCAGAAGCAGAAAGTACAGATTGAAGAAGTACTTGAACTGGTTGAACAGCACCTACAAACACAGCAATTTGTTTGCAATAAGTGGTGATATGAAAACTCATACTTTAGAGCATAAGCTGATTTGGTAAGCATGTACATAAATGCTAGTGGTGTGACAATGCACTGTTCATGCTTGCTCCCAATTCAACTGCATTGTTCCTAAAAGATGGGGGGGGCGGGGGGGGACAACAACAAACAAACAAACAAACAAAACTCAATAATTTACAAAACAAAAACAAACAATACTTTTCTAGATGATCTAATACCAATGGGTCTGCATGAAAAAAAGACACACAGAGAGATCTGAGACCTGCAACAAACTGGCTCTCTTGGGTACAAATAAAAAAGAAAATAGCTTATTTTTCCTTTTTAACTTTATTTATTTACACTTTGGCAACCTAAGCCTAAACAAATGTCTGCTTTTAATAGCTACTAGTAAAGTTGTTTATATCATAATTAAACCACAGATTTATTTGATACTTCCATAGACTTTTTCTGTTTATATTCTATAACCTGTGTCCAGTCTTTGACCCAATTAGATCATGTTCCTTGCAGTGCAATTTCTGTCATTTGTAATCTGTAATTACTTTAAACTACACAACATGATTTAAAAGTATCTTTAAATATTCTTTAATAAGAATATTAAATAAGTCTTTAAATAAGACTTTGTAATGCTTAACAATACTATGAATTGATGCCGGCTCAATGTTTCACACCCATATTATCCGTCAATGTCAATGTTTCTACATAAATATTTATAAAAATGTACCTAAAATAGCATTATGGAGATATGAATACATTCCTTTCTGATTACACAGACAGCAAAATGAATAAAGGCATATATCTATATATCTATCCCAGAGTTTAATCAACAAATGGGATATTTCAGTCTGTATTATGAGATGTAATTGCCCCCAACGTCCACTTTTACAGTGAAAAATGTGTCTCTCTTTGTAGAAGGAAAAGAGGTCATCATTATATGCAATACAAATATTTTCTTTTAAGAAACAATAAAAAAATTAAGAAGGGGCTTGTCGCCACTTAAAGAAATTCCTGGAATGCAAAAGAGAAATCATCTATAGAGTAATCAATTGCAAATAATATTTTTATAACAGTGCCTTACCCCTGGTAAGAAGGTGAAGAAATTGTATTTTTGGTTGTTAATGACATTCCGGGGGTATCTCTGCTCCCTCTTTTCTGGGTGGCCCAGCCACACAGTCCGAGGACGAAAATCCCCCATTCCACAGCATTTCGACCACGGACAGCACCTGAGAACAATTTAAAGTTATATCTTATCTCAAAATATGTCAGAGCATCGTCTTGATGAGAAATCCAAATGTTGGTAGTATTTTCTTCCCCCTCATGGCCCTGCATCAAGCAGTTCAAAAGCAATGGTGCATGTCTTCTCCTACAGTTACTGCAAGTTATTTAACCACTAACCCTGAACAAAAGGTTTTGAGCCACGTTATGCCAGTGTGCAGAATTAAACCCACTTTTATCAAGCAACCACCTCCTTTCTCAAACAAACCTTATCATCAGACAAAGGGGCTTGGCATAGAATTCTTAGTCAATTGGTCTCTGAATTAATATTATCTTCAGCACACCAAGCATTTGGCAGGGAATCATCTGACCTTTTTTCAGTGACTACAGTTCCAATTCTGGGACTAACCCCTTTACGTAAGGGTTTGAGTGGCTTGGTTCTGTTCAGGGGGTTGGAGTTTAGATTGGATATGGATGGATGCTGGGCTGGGATATGGATGGCTCCAAGTTCTAACGTCTATTCCCTTCCCCAGGCCAGTTCATTTTATGAAAAAAGACCTAGATTCAGACATGTACTCAGGGCTACTGACATCTCAATGGACACTTTCAATAACAAGAAAGGTAAAAACTTCAATAAGGAAACAAAAAATTACTTGATTAAAATATGACTATACAAACACCCCAAATCAAACCTTGTTGTTATTTGTTGTAAAAGGAAGAACTTTAAAATGACATAACTAATGTGACAACATTTTACTACATGGATTACTCTGCAGGATTCCTGAAACAAATGAGTGCTAAAAATTTTCCATTAAAGATGAATAAAAATCTAAACAAACAAAAAAAATATTTTAATCACTATTATGAGTTTAATTTAGGTTGTATAGGTAATATAGTGCTTTCAAACACAATGAAAGTGACTTAATTTTAACTGACTCTTGAGATTCTGGAGCTGTAGCAGGACAGCCAATATGGAAAATCATGATGTCTGGTTTTCTGTAGTGTAAACCTCTTTACAGACAGAGGAAGATAAACCCAGTGTAGTTGTGTGGTATGAAGTACTGAATACATGCAACAAAAAAAAAAGTGCAGTGAGCACGTTTACAGTACTGACAGAAATATGGTCCCCCATCAAGACTTATCATAAACGTATTGATTATTAGTTCAGAATTTTTAGCTTACATTGGGCTCGTGTGACAAACTTAATACTTCATATTTCAAAAGAAGACTTTCCACTCTTTTTCTCAGGTGCCTTGGTGCTGTTGTCATTGCAAAAATGCAGGCATCTGAAAATGGCAGAGAAAGTCTTTTTGCGAATGAAAGTTTAAATTAAATTTGCAGCCACAAATATATGATCCAGGCTAGAAAATGGTGATATTGTTCTAGGGGCAAACAGAATGCCGCAAACAAAAACCAGAAAAAAGGTTCCACAAATCTCAAACTGTTTCACTTCTGAGATGGTTGAGATGATCATAGATGATACCAAATATTTGTAGAGCGGCGCTGGAGTGACCCAGATGGTATTTCTATGCTCTCGAAAACAAGCAGCTTTAGGGTTGAAGTCCAGTCCAATAAAACTCTGGTAGAAGGTGAGGCGAATGCTTGTGAAAAAGACACAAAAATGGGTTTAGTTTCTGCACACTCAAGCATTAACGTGTGTCATTTGATGCCGATAGGGATGAAATGTTAGTGATCCAGTTTATTCCTGTAAAACAACAAGACAGGAGAGCATTTCCTTTCCTCTTCCCACAACAATGTCACACCTTCAGCCCTGGGCCTGTTTACACACTGAGAGAAAAGGAGCTTTCCCTGCAAATTAAAAAAACAAAGGCAACATAAAAGGTAAAACACAGCCTGGTTGGAAGCTGAAGGAAAAACATCGCCTTCAGTCTTTTTTCTTCCTGCTGGTGTTTAAGCAGAGAAAGGGCTGAAGTGCTGAATATTTCACCTGGTAACACCCGGAACAAGGTTTCTCCTCATCCTCCTCCCGCACAGGCTGATCCTGAACATCATTCACGGATAAACAAACCTTATTTACTGACCACAGCAGCAGGAAGCACATTCATACCACTCTACATGCTTATTTTCAAATCATCTTCAACGTCATTATTTATTTTTACTGTTAGAAACTCAAAGGGCCATGAAACAGCAAAAAAGCGTCCAAAACAAATCAACAGACCGACGCGTTGTTGTTAGCCGCCAAGCTAACCCACCCCAGCGAACTACCCGACACACACTCGCCTTCAGAAACGCCCGCCACATTCGTTTTTGCTCGCTTACCCATTTCTGTGCTTGTTGTCGTGTCGCTTTTTGTGCCGAACCGGCTGCAGAGGGATATTGTCCGTCATGCCCGCCATGCTGGGGGCTGAGTGTAGCGAAGGCGGCCGCTGGGAGTCGGTCTGAGCGGGGCGGAGGCTGAGCGCGCTGAGCCGCCTCTCTGCTCACCTCTGCACTGGGACGTGATGGCGTAAAAGAAGCGCTCTATAGACTCAAAAAAAAAAAAAAGGTTCCGCTTTTCGAAACTAACGGAATTAACTTACCGGCCCCCACTGACTGCAAATGTGCGTTTTACTAAAAGGTTAACATTCGGAAAAGGTTATCCCCCCCGAGATCAGCCTCTTGTAACCTACTCAGGCGTGCAGAGGCTGCAGTCCGAACAGGTTCATCGTTGAAGGTCATTTTGGATTTTGAAAGAAATAAAACTACCAAAGATGACGAAAGAACACAATAAAAGTAAAATTTGCCTCAAAAATAAATAAATATATACACATACACATAAACAATGCCCCTGAAACAAGTGTCACCCAGAATCAGGAAAAGGCACAAGTTGGCAAATGCATAAAGAGACTGTACAGGAGTCTTTGTTTATTCTGAGCAAGTGTTGTGCAAAAGTGTCCCATGATACATTCATTACATTACAAAAATCAGCAGGTTATGGAAGAAATGTAACCATAACATCACTTACTCAGAGCACATGGCTGCAAAGAACAGTTGGTCAAAATCAGCAGAGAGAACAAAGAGGGCATGAGGTAGAAAGTTTGATCAAAGTGATGATTTTAGGGTTAGATGCATAACAGTTGGGGAGAGGGGAGGCAGGAAGAAGAAAGACGCAGTCACTTTGGACATTGAACGGACAGGGACAGGATTTTGTGACCGCTCATACATTTACAGCAATAAACCACGTTGGCCAAAACAAGCACATAACAGGTCAGAATGTGCAGTCGGCTACAAGAACGCAGCTCATGTAGAAAAAAAATTATCAAATTTGCTTAAAAAGGCAAACGAACAGCTCCCTGGGTCAACAGTAGAGTTTATATATATAAAAAAAAAAAAAAAAAAAAAAAAAAGTAGATCTTTGCAGAATTCAGAGAAATAAAGTGCAGGGATGAGCATTACAGCATTATACTGGCCCTCGATATCTCAAAACAGGAGGGGGGGGGGGGGACAAAAAAAAAAAAAAAAAAAAAAGGCTGTTCAGACCTAGTGACATGAAGGTGACAAGAGCCTAATGCCATCTGAAAAACTAATGCTTGACATGGGGGAGAGATTGAAAGTTTATGCATTTCTAACAACAGTCAAAAGCAATTTTTTTAAAAATAAAAATTATAGTACATGGTCAAAACCTTCATTACAATCATGTGGTGCTTTTTTCCTTAATAGTTTAATATTTAAAAAAAAAAAAAAAAAAACAAAACACTGCACCACTTGGACAGGCACTTAACAAGTTACATTTTTGGTAGAGCAGATAGAAACTACATTTAGAACCAACAGAATAATTTAATAAGAAAACCTAGTTTGCAAACATCTACAATGCTAAGGGTCCCAGTCACTGTAACAGATGAGCCTGGAAAAAGGAACATCAGCCAGCTGTTCTACAGCTATGCTACACTGCTTGATGCATTTACCCCAAAAACGGACATGCCTTAGGTGTTAAGATTGAGCACAAATTCACCAAAAGCAAATAACCAAAAGGAGCAATAGATAAGCTGTGTGGCAGGGACAGGCCAATGTTAAAATATACAAGGATCGTGACCCACAACCAAGTACCTTGTGAGAGGTGGCAATTGTGTTGTAGCAGATTGCATCACACAGCGAGTTCTCACTAGTAGGACAGTTCTGGAATAAAGCAGTTTCAAGTAAAACTTACATTCAATTTCTAGAAACATTACTGTCAAATACCCGCATTAGAAAAGGAACAGTAATAACTACAGTAGTTACATCAGGTTTGGCTAAAGTAACACTAAGATTCAAAAGGGGAGAGAAAAAAAAAAAAAAAAAAAAAAAAAAAGGAGCTGCTCATGTATGGACATGGGGATTTGATAAGGCTTTGCAGAGTCAACTGCTTAATTGATTGTACCCAATGAGAATCAACTGAACCAAAACTGAGGAAAGTCGTATGTGGTCTTAATTCACTTTGCCCTCCTCCATAAAATGTGGAAATTGAGATTTTACTACACTCTCTGAACCACTCTTTTCCATTTCAGCAACTGTAGCTGGAATGCCCGAGTGTGTGGAGTCCATCTTCAGTCCTCCTGTAGAGCCAACCAAGGGGCCTCCAGCAAGACTTCCTGGGAGAGGGATGCCTCCATTTTGGATGACCGATATCTCGTTAGTTTTCATGGTCAGCCCATTTGTGAAAGCAGCAGCATATTGATTCCATACAGATGGATCAAAGTTCATTGGTGATGGAATCAAGTCTTTTGGGGGCTGCATCATGTCTGGCATCATCTTGGGTTCAGCACCCATGGCCATCAATGCCATCGGGTTGTCCAAGGATAGACGCTGGCCTCGCCTTGTTGAATTATTCCACATGTGCGTCCCAACATGTACCTGCAAAATGGATGCGGAACAAATTAATTGTCAGTGTTGGACTTTGTATTAGAAAGCTAAAGAGCTTATCTTTGCGAGTCAAACACACATGGTGTGTTTAGTCCAACTGCAGTTACCTTGAGATTTCCTTTTGTTGTAAAAGCTCGACCACAGATGGTGCAAGCAAAGGGCTTCTCTCCAGTGTGTGTACGTTCATGGATCTGCAGTGCACTGGCAGAGGAGAAGTTCTTGCCACACACATTACACAGATGTTGCTTGGCAGAGCGGCGAGAGGCACCAGAGCTGGGGGGAGGTGTGCCTGTACCCTGGGGCAGCTGGGAACTGTACTGATTGTGGGCACCCGTTGGATTCTCAGGAGGAACCTGCATTTCTAGCTTAACTAGATTCGGGGGTACTCTCATGAATGGCATGTGTCCTGTAGCTGTAAAGTAGAAAGAGGTTTGACATTTCATACATAACTTTAACCAGTTGCTTTTTAACTTCATGAGAAATTGCATTTCAACTTACAGTATTCTCCATTTGAGAAGGACAGGCCAGGCTCTTCTTTGATTGCTTTTGTAGTAAAATTGGAGGTCAAGTCCAGCGCGCCATTCGTTTCACCAAAATCTTGAGCTCCACCAGAGTCTGTTCTGAATATGGCCCCAGTTCCATTGTCTGGGTTGGCAGATTCCGGAGATTTTGTAAGTGTGTTTTCCACCTGTCCATCTACTGGAGACGAGGAGTGAAACGAGACAGAATCTGACACTGTTGGGCTCTGTCCGTTTTTATATTCAAGCTCCCCAGCTGTCGATGGTGATTCTTTGGGGCCGCCATCACTCTCCGACGCAGTGCTGCTCTGCCGCTGCAGGTTCAGAGCTGATGTGAGGCTTTTCATATGGTTTTCTAGAGCAGTGATTCCAGAAAACATAGCAGGTGAGCCATTGAATGGCTGATCCCCTTTTGTAAGTGGTACAGAACTAGGCTCAGAGGTGTTCTTTTCCTGATTGTCTAAATCCATATCTTGTTCTTCCATGCTCTCCTCAAGGCCACTGGCATCCATATTCTTGTCATCAGTCAAACTGGAATCCATTGCTTCTGGGCTTTCATACTGGCTCTCTGGCATTGGAGTGTTGGGTATCTGGCCACCCATATGCATTCGAATGTGCTGCTGCAACACAACAGCATTGGTAAACTTCTTTTGGCAAATTGGGCAAGAATGTTGCATCTTGAGTGGCGTGTTGGCCCTGTGGACGCCGTAGTGGGCCTTAAGGTTACCCTTAGTAGAGAAAGCCCTTCCACATATCTTACACTTGTAGGGCCTTTCACCTGTGTGTGTACGGTAATGCATCTTGAGAGAACTTTGGCAGCTCAAGACTCTGTGGCAGATCACACATTCATTGGGATCATTTGTCTTTTTCTCCAAGCCATCCACCATCTGCTGAAGTTTGGCTGTGCCTGACCCACTTTCACCAGGGAGTCTATTGCCATTCACATGGAGGCTGGGAAGAGTATCTGAGGCTTCCTTACTCTGATCCAGTCCTACATCATGATTGAGCATGCTTGAGGAAATGGATGCACCATCACTACCAGATGAGGAGGGTCTTTGGGTGAAGGGGTCACCAGTCACTGGAATATCAAATGAAGGCTTAAATCCTTGATGAACCGATGGGTGGAGACTGGTAGAGGAGAGGCCAAGAACTGGTTTACCATCTACAGCATTTGATTCCTCAATGGGCACAGACATGCCATAGGGAATGCCATTGTTTGTGGGAATGTTGTCCAGGTGCTCTGGTACAGGATGTGGATTCATCTTAATGTGTGGATATTTGTCTTTGTGCCTCTGGAAATGCACTTTGAGGTTCCCTTTAGTTGTGAAACGGTTTCCACAGATGTTGCATTTAAATGGCCTTTCACCAGTGTGTGAGCGTAAATGAATCTGGAGAGCGCTATCATTCCCAAAGGTTTTCCCACAGAACTTGCACTTGTGTTTAAACATCTGTTCACTAGCTCCATTCTTCATCTCTGAAATGCCAGGAACCTTGTTTTTCCCCTTTTTGGAGGGATCGATGCCAGCTGCAAGGGCACTGAAGGGACTCTGGAATGCCATAACTGCTGGCGACTGAGGAAGTAAGGCTGGAAGACGGCTGGCTAAATCTGGGAGCCCTTTTATCATTTCTGTCTTCAAGGGTATGGAGGCAGCACCTGCAGCAAGTGGTGCAGCAATGCCACTAGACTGAGGTAGTTTACCCTGCTTGAGGGCTTCCAAAGACAAACTCTGGGAGCCTGTACGTTTCCCTATTAAGGCAGCAGCAGCTGAAAGTTGCTGGGAAAGATGAGCACCAAGTGCCTTGAGTGGATCCACTGCAGCTCCTATCGCAGAATTTAGGCTCTGAGGGGCCATCATAGCAACTTGGACGCGTATCTGCTCAGTCAGCTGGATCTGCTGCAACTGCTGCTGCTGAAGGTTGACCAGCTGCTCAAGGATCATGGGTATGGCATGGAGGGCATCCTGCTGCGATGGTGGTGGGGGAGACTTCTGACTTGACGAATTAGATGAATGTTGCGTCACAGCTACTGTGGTCGCAGGCATGGTTTTAAGAGTTACATTGGAGTCTTGTAATTTTGAAGTGGACAAGTAGCTCATGTCAGGACTCCTTGGTAGATCCTCCTGGGCTTGTTTTGAGTCAGCATCTCCGTTCAACTTTGATTCATCCTCCATTGTATCAACAGACTCCATAGTATGCTTTGACTGGGAATTACTGCTAGACTGGCCATCACTATGATCACTGTGGAAGTTTGCAGGGGAGCGCTGGGAGAACTCAGGTGGCATATCACCTCCATCCCCATCCTTCATAATGACAACCTGTTGACTCTTTGTGCAGTTTTTCTCATGCTCAAGAAATTCTGCTTCATCAAAGAACTCTGCACAGCATTTCTCGCACACTCTCGTCTCCTCCAGTCTGCACCTCTTGGGTTCATTTCCATCCTCATCAGTTTGGACATCTTGTGGAACCCCTGCAGCAACAAAGACCACCAGAGAATTAGAAACATAACCAAGATAGTTTGTATATTTAAATAAAAAGCTATACACATTGCAGAATACAATATATTGCTCTCATTGCTGTGACATTAAAATCGGATTAATCCAAGAACAAACTTTGCATCTTATTTGGCATTGAACTGCAAAGAGTTGATGGGTGTTCAACCCGTAGTCGCCAGATGAGGGCGCAGTTTCCTAAACAAACGCTCGTTGAGCCGCAATTCCACATGTTGGTTAATTCTTTTGCACAGAGAGTATTGCACGTATTGAATCCATTGGATTGTCAAGATTTTTAAAAAGTTTAAAACTGCCTCAGTGTATCGACGATCATTCAGTGCATTTCAGATCAATTAAGAGAGAGTTTTCATAACTGGTTAAAACACCCCTTTCAAATGTACACTTCCTTACGCATCCTTGAACTGAAATTACACACACAAAAGTGGAGGAGGGGAATGGGATGGCATTAGACTGAGTAAACTGCGCACCTAGTCAATCAGCCATTCAACCCCCATCCAACACTGTTACATATAAATGGGAAGCGCACCAGTCAACATTCCTCCAAAGAAACCGGTATTGCACGAAACTTACAGATCGGTAGTTCAAACCGTAACCCTGCTAGTGGCTACTGAATAAAAGTTAGTTGATGAACAAGACTTTTACCCGGTACATTATTTCTAATTCAAAAACAAAATATTTTGAGACTACACAATCATTAGGCACACGTTCGTGTGATCGTCAGATCACAACTGTGCAACACAATGTCCACAAGGGGGCGCACTGACGACATGACCCCAACGTGACACGCGGTCATTCATCTTACATTATGAAGAAATAAAAGTAACAATCGGAGCTAGTCTATGCAGGCGAATAAACATTAAAAGAACTTGAGCCTTGTGTGGGAAAAGCTTTGCAATATAGTGGCACAATCTGTAAATTTATCTAAAGATAGGGGGGGGGGTCAAACACGGCACTGATTCCTGTAGTTTACATATGTTAACAGCAATCGACCCCCCACCTCCACGGCACTCCACTCTTCCATCCCCCACGTCTCCATCTCCATATGCAACCCTTACCAAGTCATGCATTTTAACTTTCGGAGAGGGGGGGGGGGTGCTTTTGTGGTCGGTTTCTTCCAGAATCACACATCGTATGAGCTGTTGACTGTTTAAACTATAAATAGGAGGGGGGGAAAAAACAAAAAACAAAAAAAAAAAAAAAAAAAGGCAACGTGGCCACAGATTAGTCAATCAGAGCTCACGTTTAAAGTTTCAGGATAATGAGCATCCCTGTCCGAGCGCTTGAACAAACCATCTTAAACAAGAACACAGAAACTCCTGGGGAGAGTGAACGCAGCACGGGGGGCGTTCGCTACAGGTAAATAAACACCAAAAACATCCACGCCGCGCTTTAAAAAGCGTTCCAACAAACTGAATGGCTCCAAAAGATGATATTGAAAATTCGACTATAACTTAAATATGTTTTAAAGAAACCCTGAGAGAGAAACGGACTAAAGTAGCGTATTTCAATTTGGGTCAAACTCCAAGTAAAGTGAAGCAACAAACTTCCACCTCGTCCGAGTTTTACACTAAAGGACACCAAAAACTCCGCGGTCAAAGTGCGACAGACTGAGCCGGGACCTCGGGCAGGGTAAAGATAGAGTCCCTGTTCGTGATAAAGCTGAGGAGCTGTTGTTTCTTGGCTGCTCACCGTTTTGTGGCGCGGGCTCCTCCGAGTTGATGTGCTGAGGCTTGGACTGCTTGCGTCGCGACATGGCAGGATCCCAGCGAGCATCTGGGGGGCGAGCAGAACCGCTGTTTTCACCCCTCTTCTCCCCAAACTCTCCACACCGCACAAAGTAGCCCTTCAAGTAGAACCGCGCATGTCAGAGTAATTATTATGATCAATAACGCGTTGCGATTTATCACGGCCCTCTGACAGCTGATTGGCTCCGGGCCAAGTGCTTCCACATTATTCAAATAGGGCTTCATTGATGAGAAGAGCAGAGTGCGAGGAGGGGGCGGGGTCTGCTGGGAG